>CM062813.1:272564444-272664494 GCA_031772625.1 Pinus tabuliformis
AAATCGCCAATTTTTTCACATACCCGGTTACCCTACATGGGTAAGCGCATTATTATAGTACATGTATGCTTCAGTAGCCGGAGTTCCATTGAAAAAAGGGAATGGGTTAATTCAAACATGGAATTGCTACCTCATACTCATTTTATATTTCTTTTCGCTGTGGTTGGTAATGATAGGAATGGTTCAAATCGTCTTTCTTTTATTTGAATCTATTTTATTTGAATCTAATATAGTTCAAGTTATTTCAAGTAGTGATTCCATCATTCTATAATCACTACTTGAAATAACTTGTACCAGTTATTGATGTCACTTATCAATCACATAAAAGAACTGGATCGAATCTATCCTTCCTTTTCCTTCCAGGAATTCGGTCCATTTATGGTTCCAACCATCCATAGCTGTGTAACCCTATTCCTAATAGATTGACCCCCAAATAACGGATCCAAACTATAAAAAATCCTAAAGAAGCCACAATTGCCGGTTCCTCACCCTGCCAACCCTTATTCATTCTAGTATGCAAATAGATTGCGAATATGGTCCAAGTAATTAATGCCCAAGTCTCTTTTGGATCCCAGCTCCAATAAGATCCCCATGCTTCATTGGCCCATATTGCTCCAGAAAGAGTACCTATGGTTGAAAGAGAAAAACCGAGACCAATCGCACGATAACTCCAATGATCTAATTGTTTAATCAATTGACATTTACGATAATTCGTTGATGAAAAATAAACAGTGTATTGCAAATCACTTTTTTGCTTTTCATTTGAATAAAAATTTTCATTGGGAAGAATGGCTCGGGAAAATAAATTGTCCATCGCACCAAAAATAACTTGTCTATTTACTCCGGACATAATCACTAGAAGAGCTATGGATGCTAGGGATCCACATAAAAGGGTTGCATAGCTGAACAATATCATACTTACATGCATCATTGACCAATGAGATTGTAGCGCGGGTACTAACATTCTGGATCGTTGCATTTCCTCCGGAAGACCTAAAGTAGCAAACCCATGAGTTAACATAGCACTTGGCACGGTGATTGCACCTAACCACCGATCATCTCGACTCCGTACTTCTAGAAGTATATGGAACACGGATGAACTCCAGGAAAGGAACATGAATGATTCATACAAATTACTCAACGGTAAATGTCCTGAATAAAGCCAATGATTAATTAATAATCTCGTTGTACAAAGAAAAGTAACTATCATGCCCTTTCCTCCCGAACTACTTAGTCCTTCAATTCGATAAACTAAGGTTCCCCAATAAATGAGAGTGACAACCAAAATGAGAGAAAAAGAGATGTGAGCCAATATATGTTCTAAAGTTATGAATATCATAATAAACTCATTTATTCGTTTTATTCCCGAATGAGATCTATGATGGAAAGATAGGATTGATCCATCACAATGAAAATAGATTGAACATATATTGTTACATAGGAAGAAGTGATTGATGAGATCTTCCTGGAAAAATACTGCCACTCGGATTTGAACCGAGATGCTCTCGCACTGCTTCCTAAGAGCAGCGTGTCTACCAATTTCACCATGGCGGCTTCGTAGGGACAATACTAGCTTATTTACACCAGATCGTCAATGTTATGGAACGTGTCTAGCAGAGGGAGTGATCTGTGAATATAATATAAGTCCAAATAAGATCTAAGTTCGGGCATTAACATTTGAATCAATTTTATGTTGGTTGATAGTTATAACGGAGCATGGCGCAGCTTGGTAGCGCGCCATCTTGGGGTGATGGAGGTCATGGGTTCAGATCCCGCTATTCCGAAAGAGAATTGGAAATAGTCACATACGTTATCGTACAAAGAATATATGTAAATTTTCGCTTATTTCGCTTACGATGGGAAGAATCGGAACAGCTAGATTCCAAACAATAAATGGTTATACCATCACTTTATAATTTTTTTGATTGGATGGTTTGATTATTATTATCCATGATCCATGATCTCCCATATGATTATTATTTAGACTTTCCAATTTTAGGGGAGACATCCAAATATATTTATAGCTCCCAATAATATTACATACAGGCTAATATTACCATATATAAGCTGTTAATGAATGAATTGATCCTATTTTGAGCTACTAAGATGTAGAAGGGGGTTTCATCAATAGGATCAAATTGCACTAGATTAGTCAGCTCTTTTTATGTATCTCTGTCACAATGGTTTGGGCATTACGCATTATAAATGGTAGAGATACGAAGAAAGATGATTACTTTTAGTTCTCCTAAAGGATTGAGCACTTCTTTTTATCCAACCATAAAGGAGGGAAAAAATGGGACCCAATAGGGGGATGAATCATTGGGAGGAGCAGAAACAGAAGAAGAATGAATCAAGATATCTGCAACTATATTAATTATTCGCCATAAAGCAATAACGCGCATCTATTACGAAATGCACGAGCAATTCCATAATGAAATAATATCATCCCCATGCGTGATTCCATAGGTTCTCTTTATTTATAAATAATAATAAATTAATCCTAGTTTTGGATCGGAATGGATGGATTGGGATGTTGATAAGATTATGCTACATTTTCGGTAGCATAATGGTAATGTTGAAGTTAATTCGGGATCCTTAAAAAAAAAAGGATTAACTCTAATCCCTTTCTAGTGGGAAGGCAGAATGGATAGAAGAATGGTTTATAAATTCATCATTTATCCAGATTGGCTGAAGGAAAGTACTGTAGTGGAACTAATTAATGACCGTGTCCTTTTCGTACGACCACCCTTGGGAGTATCCGAATAAAATGATTTTGCATCACTGTTCTCCAGGGCCCTGGAGGGTGGTGTCGTATATTCGCTTGTGTTGTGCTACGGGTCATCCAAATCAATTGCTGTCAATTTTGATTCGGATGATCCAGAGGAATCATCATTGACTATGCAATAAAAACTTTTCGAATGACCGGTGGAGATAGATTTAGGTAAAGAAAAAGATTTTATTGCGGCCCGATATGCTTTTCCCTTCCGAACATTTTTACGAATTTTTTTTTTGATCTAGAAGTACGCTTTTTTGGAACTGCCATAATTAACAATGGGGTTAATTCATATATTGTGATGTGAAAGACATCTTATGTATTTCATTTATTCATTTCTCTCGTAGATAGATAACTCTGCATATTCTTTATCTAAATACGCTGCAAATTGAATCAATCCATCCATTCTCTCGACAAAAACATTAAAATAATAATGGAATCTACCAATTTAAATTGAAAGGTCAATTTTCATGATATATTTTCATATATTTTATATGATATATTCATATAACGATCAATCTTCAAATTGATATCTTTGTCATCATTTTCCGAATGAGTTTCGCTCGGTCCTTGATTCTTCGAGATAATCTCATCCTTCTTGTTCGTGTTCTTGCCATATCCTGAATTTAAACTAATGGGATCAAAATCCCGATTGTAATATCTTTTCAATTGGAAAGATAGTAAAAGATGCGGAAATCTCAACCAATTTTGAGTGAAAGGCTTTAAATATTCTTCCGGTGTTTCATTTCCAAGTTCCATAAAGTTATGGATAGGAAAGAGTTTAATCAAATAGAAATTTTTTCTATCAATCATACTACTTTGATGATTGAAGCGATATATGAGGATCGATAATGTAAGTACTACTATACCTTTGACCAAAAAATATGGAAGGGCTTACATTAGGTTTAGGGATAATCAGGCTCGAATTGATGACTTCCACCATGTCAAGGTGACACTCTACCGCTGAGTTATATCCCTTCCCTACTCTCATCTGGAAGGAGAACTGACTTATGAATAATAACTTACCAAAGGGTCGAGAGACTCAACACAACTATCCCAGTATTTTATTTCGAACAACTTGAAGCCAGACCTTCCTTCTTTTCACACTACTACGAAAAAAAATTGGAGCCTATTCTGAGTGAATCCTGTCGAAAGTAGTATTTCCTACTGATTCGAATCATAACATATGGTCCCGTAAAATCAGTAATATTTTACCTATCTTGATCAAGAAAGTTTTACATGAACTTGAATCAGCATGTTTGATCCGATCTAGCACTAGTGCGTACGGAAAGAACTCGATATTGTTTGGAAGAACAAGGAGAACAAGATCGAGTCAAGATTATACAGAGATGATACGGATCAAATTGTTCTTCTTGCACCAAGGAGAAGACCCTATACAACCATTAACTACTTTATAGAAATAAAGTGAAATCCTACGGGAACAGAATTTGTAACTAGCACTGTTATCCTCTCGTCTAGCGAGCAAATATTTACCCCCGTGGATGGAAATACTTCTTGATCTGGATCGATGTAAGAGTACAACTACATTTCCAAAATCCATGTTGTCTATTCGGAATAGGTTGACCCCTTTCGCTCTCTCGTAGTACAATCCTCTTCCTGCTGAGCCCTCACTTTTCCACCGGTCCACAGAAACAAGATATAGAACTGATGTCGTTCATCAGTTCATCATATCAGATCAAAAATCACTTTCTTTTCCGTATACTCTCCCTGGTATCGATTGCTATTCGTGTGGACTTACGCAGTCGATCAGATCATATCTCAGATAGATATGGATATATATCTCCCTCAACATAGGCCATCGAAATGATCTTGGACAACCCCAACAAAAGCACGAAAGCCAGGATCTTTCATTAAATTGATTCCTGTTCAAATTCGAATAGTGTATAACCACATGGATAAGCTCACATTAACCCGTCAATTTCGAATCCAATTTTTGATTTGGGGGAATGATATATCGAGATATCAAGAAGGAATTAGCATGTAATAATGTCAATTCATACAAAAAGAGTATTTCTTCAGGCACTGTACTTATAGGATGGGAATAGAGAAGGAAGAGGGAATCCCGAAGATTTTGCATAATATTTTTGACCGAAAAGGACAAATAGGATTCATTAGTGTTTGGTTAGAATACGAAAATGTGTTTGACTTAATTGGTTCCAGTTACTCTTTGAGACATAATCTATAAAGGAAGGGAATATTAATATTATCGAACAACGAGAATAATCCAATTTATCTTACTTCGAAACAAAAAAAATTGAACGAGAAGCCGTATGAGGTGCAAATCTCATGTATGGTTTTGTAGAGTGACAGTGAAGAAAACTTATCTGTCAACTTTTCCACTATCACCCCCAAAAAACCAAACTCTGCCTTACGTAAAGTTGCCAGAGTACGATTAACCTCTGGATTTGAAATCACTGCTTATATACCTGGTATTGACCATAATTTACAAGAACATTCTGTAGTATTAGTAAGAGGAGGAAGGGTTAAAGATTTACCCGGTGTGAGATATCACATTGTTCGAGGAACCCTAGATGCTGCCGAAGTAAAAGATCGTCAACAAGGGCGTTCTAGTGCGTTGTATATTCTTACTTATCTAATACTTGTATCGGATCCCTCTGCTAGACACGTTCCATAACGTTCTCACTCATAGAATATTTGATATTCTTCCTATTATAGAAGAGATATTCATGAACATAACAAGAAATCTATTTCTCAAGACTATTTTAATTGTTGTTTTAATATATTGTGATATTTGTGAGAATTGTCTTGAAAGGAAAAAAAATCTACTTTGTCATGATGAAATAAAATGTCCTTCACTTTGTTGCTAAATAGATTCCTATTCCCTATTCTTGGATCTATTTCGTTTCGTTTCCCTGAACGGTGAATATGTTGCCCAGTACCGGCAGGTATCATCCCCCCGAGAATAACATTTTCCTTCAAGCCTTTCAACCAATTGATGCGACCTTGTAGAGCAGCTTTAGCTAAGACCCGAGCAGTTTCTTGGAAACTCGCTTCGGATATAAAACTTTGAGTATTCAGAGATGCCCTTGTTATTCCTAATAACATGGTTTGATAGTAGATTTCCTCTTCCAGAGCACGATCCATTCTCTGTGCTCGTGATAATACAATGAGTTCCCCCGGTGAAAAAACATTAGCTGTTCCATCTTCTGAAATTAAGACTTTCGATGTCATTTGGCGTACAATAACCTCTATATGCTTATCACCAATTCGTACCCCTTGGGATCGGTAAACTTTTTGAATCTGATTGACCAAATGAATCTGACTTTGTTCCATAGTTATCCTAGCGCTTATGAATAACCCCCAAAGTCTTCCAAGAAATCTTGTCATATCTCCGGTCCAATTTTCAAAACTTTCTTTCAGATTCATCGATATTGAATTATTCAAACGGGCTTCTGACAATTGTTCAACTTTAGGAAGACCTTGAATTATATCACTGGATTTGAACCTTTCATATATCAATGTTATCAATGTATCTCCTTTGTCAAGAATTTCTCCATAATGACTATGGACAGTCACTTTTCGAGTAGCCAAATAAGGTTTAGCTGATCTAATGACTAAAGATTCCTCATCAACTGCTATAATTTGACCAGATTCGGGGAGTGGTTCATCCTCGGATATCCATACACTTTCAGGAATCAATTGTCCAAGACTAACTACTGGAAATGTTTTTTCGCAGAATTCGGATTCGGATGAGGAAGAGCACCAATTTGGACCCAATAGATTGGAAATGATGTTCCTACACAGATCGAAATGATAAATTATCATATTTTCGTCCATGAAATAATATTTAGGTACTTGGAAAGTATTGAAAGAATTGTGGAAAATGGAATGTTTCTTTGATAATACTTTTTTATAAGTTACAAAATGGGAGGACGGAAAACGGTTGGTTATACTATGTAAATTACCCAAGAAGCCTGAAATTTCAATGATTTTTCTCATAGGATCCTTTCTATTTGATTGATTTCCCGTATCATAACATTTAGAATCATTGAATAGAACGATTCGAAAATAGTCGGATGGTGATAGAACCATAAAATATCCACTGTCTTCTTCCCCATTAGATAATGAACAAATAGTTCCTTGATGCTTACTAATTAATTGACTCGCCCCATTGGAAGATAAAAGATTAGTGTGGTCCAAATTGTTATGGAACATCAAATTTGGACTTGTTTTATTGTCCCTTCTCCCCATGAAAAAAGGGGGGTATTTCATCAAGCTAATTTGAACCATATTGTTAACGATCTTATTTGTTCTTACTAAAATAAGAGAAACATAAGCCTCGGATTCTATAGAATCTATTTGTTCCCAATCAAATCCTATACAAGTTCGAACCAATGGAATACTTATATCACTCATTACTTGGATTCGTTCACCGTCTTCATACGAAATAGAATAGCTAATTTGAATCTGCAAGTTGTCCCCTTCCCTCGATAAATCTAGGGAAAACGGTGTTGTCATATTCGACCCATCAGGTATTCCATGTTCTACGTTAGAATATCCAAAAATGGAATTTCTCTGTAGAATACCACTTTTGGGTATTCTAAGAATCGCATCAGGACAAGGTATTATTCTTTTTTCTCATTCTTTATCACACTGCAATGAGACGATGAATCGATTCATTTGCTTTTTCCCCTTAATATTGTAATTATTAGGGTAAAAGACATAAATAGAGTCTCGATGCTTGTTGGATATGGTCCGATCAGTTTCAGTTTCTGAATAACTGAAGATTTGTTCTTCCTTCTCATAGCAATTTGAGTCACCTGATCTATGTTCCACTTGATCCACGTAAGAATCGGAAAGTGATTGATGTTTGGCAACAAAAGGTTGAACATATACTTGATCCTGATACTTATGAAATGGAAAGAGTACTACACGGGATCCGTATATACCTCCCGATAATATCCATAGATAACCCGTCCTGAGTATAGGATGAACATTACCCTGTACATATTCAGGTGCATGACACACATTGGTACTCCAGTGCATTTCTCCTTCTAAGTCAGAATATATATTTTTGCGAACTTTTTCCTTGAAGGAAGATGTTCTAGCACGAACCTCGGCAATAAGATGTTCTGATTCCACATATTGATCATTCTGAACCAAAAGCAAACTTTGTGGTGGAATGGTTAAGTTCTGTACTTGATCCTGACCATCAATAGTAATGGATAAGTTATTATGACATAGATAAGCAGGATGTCCATACGTGTACGTGTGGGATAAACCAAATTTTCATTGAATTCAATCTTTCCATTGAAAGGGGCTCGTATATGTTCTGCAATATCACCAGTAAATACCCCCCCGGTATGAAAAGTCCTTAGTGTTAGTTGAGTTCCTGGTTCTCCAATGGATTGGCCCACAATAATACCTACTGCTTCTCCTAATTCAATCAAGTGACTGTGGCCCTAGCGCTTCTATTTGCGAATCCCTTTGTTTAATCCTGAAAAAAAAGATCCCTACACCTCGTCATTACATTAGTATTTCTCCAATAATTTACTTGTTAAACTGCAGGAGAGGCTGATCTGAATAATTAGCAAATGAATTATTCTTCCTATAACTATACTTCGGTCAGAAAGATTCATGACGCGTGCGGCAAGGAAGGGAGTGGATAGGGCAAGCAAATTCTTTTTATCCTTATAAAAGACCTAGGACTAAGTTAAGTATCCCAAATATTATTATCCAGAACTAGATAGGATCAAATAAGAAAATAACAAAATTCTGTAGAACATATCCTTATCTATGAGGGGAGAGCGTATGAAAAATGTAATTGATCCTTTCATTTCCTTGAGTTATTGGCCTTCCGCTAGGGGTTTCGGATCAAATACCAATATTTTAGAAACAAATATAATAAATTCAAGTGTGGTGCTTAGTGTACTGATCTATTTTGGAAAGGGAGTGTGTGCGAGTTGTGTATTCGAATAATATGGCTGGGCCCAACCAGCTGCACTTTGGAGATAGAAAAGTGCATAATCTCAACGAATTACTTCCGAATGGGGAATAGCGAAGAACTATAGCATTTCGTAATTGATTGGGAAATGAACTCTTAGTTTATAACAACAAATGAGGGAGGACCACTAGAATGGTTAAAGCTGAAGTGTTTGAAGTCTAAGAACAACTAATTGGGTATTCTTTCCACCGCTGTGTCAAGATGAGATGGATTCAAAGGCATAGTTGGAGATTGATCCGATATATAACATTCATATCAATGGAATAATTTGATCTATTTACTGAAAAATAGTCCCAATCTCCCATCCAATTTTAGTTCCAATGCTGAACTGACGACCTAAACAGAAGGGAATTTATTCGATAGAACAAAAAGGAGGAGGCACAAATTAATTGATTGAATGGAACGATTCAATTTTCATGAGGGAAGAAGAGGAGAGAAAAGGGGAAACAAAAACAACATAAAACTTTCTTGATAATTGCAAATCCCTTTTGCTGGAAGAGCCCTTCGGAGATCTCGGTCTTTTATAAATTGATTCTAATCTTCCGTAAACGGAACGGAAAGGGCAAGCTTGGTGTGAAGGGAACGTATACGTTCCTGGGGAATAAAAAAGAACTAAGCAGGAGAGCCGAATGAATAGAAAGATTCGTGTTCGGTTTGGGAAGAGATTATGAATTCGTGAAATTTGTGAATAGATAATCTACTTTCATTAAGTAATCTATTAGATAACCGTAAATAGAAAATATTGGAGACTATTCGGAATTCGGAAGAACTATGTAAAGGAGCTATTGATCAGCTCGAGAAAGCTCAGGCTTGCTTAAGGAACGTGGAAATGATAGCGGATGAAATCCAGGTAAATGGAAACTCCCAAATACAACGAGAGAAAGAGGATCTCCTCAATACTGCTTCTGAGAATTTGGAACAATTAGAGGATCCCAAGAATGAGACGATTTACTCCGAACAGCAAAGAGCATTTGACCAGATCCGACAACAAGTTTCTCACCAAGCTTTACGAAGAGCTATAGGAACTTTGAATAGTCGTTTGAATACTGAGTTACATTTACGTACGATCGATCACAATATTGGCCTGCTTAGAACCATGATGAACACAAATGATTAGACATAGACATATCGAGCATTTCAAACGCATTCAAGCGATTGGTATCCAATTGGAACGTATGCAGCCATATTTTCCTATATATTCATATAACCATTGGTTGACCGAAAATTTGAGAGAAAGGTTTGACCGCTTCCAATCGTTAATTCATCGCCAAAGATGGCTCGGAACCAATAGGTTATTATCTAATGAATCTTTTCTTTATAATACTCTATTCGAGAGTTATCAATATTTATCAAATCTGTTCCTATCTAACAGAATGTTATTGGATCAAATTACAAAGACATTGTTGGAGAATAAATGGCTTTTTCCCAATGAAATTGAACACTCAATTCATACAACAGGATTAAGATTTGGTATCAGCTGGGAGAATATGGAATGAAGTAAAAGAAAATTGACCAGGCAGTAGGGTCGTGGGAATCAATGAGAGGTTCTACATATGCTCCAATTTAAGATCCTATAAAGACTTGATAGATCTTTAATTTGAGGTTCCTCACTCCGAGATCTCGACCATGTAAGAGTAAGCATAGTCTAATAATATCTCATTAAGTTAACTAGACTATGCTTACTCCTTATTTCCTCGATTTCAGTTCTAGCATTATTCTTTTTCCACACTATTTGAAGAGAGGAAAGGATAGAGTCACAGGATCCGACATGGATATAGTTGGTGAGGTTCGGTCGTAACTCTCGTATATTGCAAGATCTTGATAGAGGTGGTATCTGGTCAATCTATGTATCGATCTTCTCAATCTGTGTCCTTAATGAAATATACCTCATAATACGAGGGTGTATTCGGAATGGACTCCTCATTAGGTAGAGAAGATCTGATCCTACCTGTGATCCACTGTCCTATTCCAACAGCGTTAACTTGTAGGTAATCGATCGTCGGAATACCTCGTATCAATAGAGAATCTAGGAATTTTTTCCAACCTCAAAGCTAGGAATTTTTTCCAAATTTTTAAAACCCATCTTCAAAAAAGTGGAGAGACGATTGATGGGATCTACAGGAATAAGACGCGTTCCACGAGTTGGATATATAGACAAGAGTGAACTTAATGACCGGATACAAAATAAATTACTAAGTGAGACTACCCCTATGGGTAGTGCAAATGATTCATCCGAAGTTAATGATCAATTTGGATATGAAACCCAAACAATTAATGTGAAAGATCAAGATGATTGGACGACCACAATGAAAGAGCGGATCAAATCTATCGTGATCATAAATAGCTCTCCTATAACTGGAATGTCTCTGGTGGATTCAGGGATTCATACCGGATCGAAGGGAAGTTTTAACATATTGGGATCAACATTAAAAAAACGATTGGTTCAGATTCGGTGAATACCTGGTTTATTTCGAAATAAAAGTGTACAATTAATCCGAAAAAGGTTCTATTCAATGAAATTTTTTATCAAAAGAATGGACCGAAGAATGGACCGAGATTCTTAAGCCGTATGAAGGGAAATTCTCATGTACGGTTTTCAGAGGGGGAATTTCAGTTTACCTATCTCAATAAAGTATACGATCGGTTCGAAGAGCGTCTCGAGATTCAGGCGATTGCAGATGATATCACCAGTAAATATGTTCCTCCTCATGTCAATATATTTTATTGTCTAGGGGGAATCACACTTACTTGTTTTTTAGTACAAGTAGCTACTGGTTTTGCTATGACTTTTTACTATCGTCCGACCGTTACAGAAGCTTTTGCCTCTGTTCAATACCTAATGACCGAAGTTAACTTTGGTTGGTTAATCCGATCAATTCATCGATGGTCGGCAAGTATGATGGTTCTAATGATGATCCTGCACGTATTCCGTGTTTATCTCATAGGTGGATTCAAAAAACCCCGTGAATTAACTTGGGTCACAGGTGTAATTTTGGCTGTGTTGACCGTATCCTTCGGTGTAACTGGTTATTCTTTGCCCTGGGATCAAATTGGTTATTGGGCAGTGAAAATTGTGACTGGTGTGCCTGAGGCTATTCCTGTAATAGGATCTCCTCTGGTAGAATTATTACGCGAAAGTGTTAGTGTGGGTCAATCTACCTTGACTCGTTTGTATAGTTTACACACTTTCATATTACCCCTTCTTACTGCTGTATTTATGCCAATGCACTTTCTAATGATCCGTAAGCAGGGTATTCCAGGTCCTTTATAGAGAGGAAAGATAGATTGAAAATAACTATTCATAACTTATTGTTCCGAATAAGGACAGTAATATATCATCGCCAGGAATATTTATTATTCAAAAATGGAAATATCCATAGAAAATATGGTCCTCGGATTTCTCCTTTCGATTTTGGAGTATTATTCATCCAATACAAACAAATAATTGGAGTAGATTCTCAGACAGAGAAGATGGATTATGGGAGTGTGTGACTTGAACTATTGATTAGGCCATGCAGATACTTTCTCCGATCTACCACATAAATATTTCTGATAAAATGTGTCTCTGTCCCAATTTCCTTATCAGAAATAGGAAGTTTAGCACCTGGGTGGAAAGGCATTGGTCAGTTTGTTCCGTTCCAAGAGAATTCTTTCTATGATCGAATCCGAATCAGGAAGGGCTCCGTGAGATCCGGACAATGGGACAATATTTTCATATATTCAATAATTGGACTATATGACTTTACTTCTCCTTTTCATAGTGTGAAAATGCATCCATTTCCCTTGCATCCATTTCGGTGGGAAAACTATTGGAGTGAAAGAAGGGATCTAAGGAAGGAGAGAGGCCAGATCAATAACAAGTCAATACCTTGTATGCTAAAAAACTTTTGAGGTCTATTCGTGGTGATAAACACAAATTACAAGGACTAAGATGGTCCAAAAGGCATATCGATCATGATCGAATTTGTGAGCTTACTTGGGTCATGAGCATTTAACTGGAATAATAAAATGACCAATGATGGATGATCATAGACATTATTAGTTCCTATTTTTCCAATTCGTCTTCCATCACGGGAAAAAATAAGTGATATATACTTCCTCCAGTTATTGTTCGAGCCGGATGATAAAAATTGGCATGTTCGGTTCTTTCGGGGGATAGATCCATAAAGATCTACTTATCCCAATAACAAAGAAACCTGACCTAAATGATCCTGTATTAAGGGCTAAATTAGCTAAAGGTATGGGACATAATTATTATGGAGAGCCCACTTGGCCCAATGATCTTTCATATATTTTTCCAGTAGTAATTTTAGGTACTATTGCATGTACAATAGGTTTAGCGGTTCTAGAACCATCAATGATTGGTGAACCAGCAAATCCATTTGCAACTCCTTTGGAGATATTGCCCGAATGGTATTTTTTCCCTGTATTCCAAATACTTCGTACAGTACCTAACAAATTATTAGGTGTCCTTTTAATGGGCTCAGTACCCGCGGGATCATTGACGGTGCCTTTTCTAGAGAATGTGAATCAATTTCAGAATCCATTTCGTCATCCAGTAGCTACAACAGTATCCTTGATCGGTACTGCAGTAGCCCTTTGGTTAGGTATTGGGGCAGCGTTGCCTATTGATGAATCTTTAACTTTAGGTCTTTTCCAATCCAATTTGATCCAACTGTCGAATATAAAAATATTTCAAATTTTTTATTCATATATCTAGGGAGTAGTTGCTTTAAGACAAATTATATCTCCCTAGATATACCCATCTTGTCAGATATTTCTTTCGAATATTCCACGAAAGAGAAATATGTCAAAGATTCTCATGACTCTCCAAAAGAACTTGGGTAAAGGAAATGAAGAGATGAAATGAAACCAACCATTTTATGAACCCGAAACTAATTCCTGGGTGGATCAATTGCAAAAAGTTTTTGTAGAACTTCCAATACCTGTTCGACAGATTCCTTCCCGAAGTGTTCAATTCTCATTAGATCTTCTCGACTGTAATTTAAGAGGTCCAACAATGTATGTATATTGGCTCTTCTGAGGGAGTTATAGGTTTTGGGGGGTAATTCTAATTGGTCAATGAAAATAAGTTGAAATGCTATTTTTTCTTTCGTTTCCCCCGTATCAGTCAATACGTGCGAAAGGGGGAAGGGAAGCATATTAGACCCTTTTTTATTGTTCATTCCATCGATGTTCTGTTCCTCTCCATGCAGGAAGGGAATAAATAAGTCGATCAAATTTCGAGAAGCTTCGTAAAGTGCCTCCCTAGGAGTTAACCCCCCATTCGTCCATATTTCCAGGAAAAGGACTTCTCGTATTTCATTTCCACTCCCATAGGAATGAATACTATAATTCGCATCGCGAACAGGCATAAAAACAGCATCTATAGGAAAAATTTCGTCCTAATCCATGATCCATGATCTCCCATATGATTATTATTTAGACTTTCCAATTTTAGGGTAGACATCCAAATATATTTATAGCTCCCAATAATATTACATACAGGCTAATATTACCATATATAAGCTGTTAATGAATGAATTGATCCTATTTTGAGCTACTAAGATGTAGAAGGGGGTTTCATCAATAGGATCAAATTGCACTAGATTAGTCAGCTCTTTTTATGTATCTATGTCACAATGGTTTGGGCATTACGCATTATAAATGGTAGAGATACGAAGAAAGATGATTACTTTTAGTTCTCCTAAAGGATTGAGCACTTCTTTTTATCCAACCATAAAGGAGGGAAAAAATGGGACCCAATAGGGGGATGAATCATTGGGAGGAGCAGAAACAGAAGAAGAATGAATCAAGATATCTGAAACTATAGTAATTATTCGCCATAAAGCAATAACGCGCATCTATTACGAAATGCACGAGCAATTCCATAATGAAATAATATCATCCCCATGTGTGATTCCATAGGTTCTCTTTATTTATAAATAATAATAAATTAATCCTAGTTTTGGATCGGAATGGATGGATTGGGATGTTGATAAGATTATGCTACATTTTCGGTAGCATAATGGTAATGCTGAAGTTCATTCGGGATCCTTAAAAAAAAAGGATTAACTCTAATCCCTTTCTAGTGGGAAGGCAGAATGGATAGAAGAATGGTTTATAAATTCATCATTTATCCAGATTGGCTGAAGGAAAGTACTGTAGTGGAACTAATTAATGACCGTGTCCTTTTCGTACGACCACCCTTGGGAGTACCCGAATAAAATGATTTTGCATCACTGTTCTCCAGGGTCCTGGAGGGTGGTGTCGTATATTCGCTCGTGTTGTGCTACGGGTCATCCAAATCAATTGCTGTCAATTTTGATTCGAATGATCCAGAGGAATCATCAATGACTATGCAATAAAAACTTTTCGAATGACCGGTGGAGATAGATTTAGCTAAAGAAAAAGCTTTTATTGCGGCCCGATATGCTTTTCCCTTCCGAACATTTTTACGAATTTTTTTTTGATCTAGAAGTACGCTTTTTTGGAACTTCCATACTTAACAATGGGGTTAATTCATATATTGTGATGTGAAAGACATCTTATGTATTTCATTTATTCATTTCTCTCGTAGATAGATAACTCTGCATATTCTTTATCTAAATATGCTGCAAATTGAATCAATCCATCCATTCTCTCGACAAAAACATTAAAATAATAATGGAATCTACCAATTTAAATTGAAAGGTCAATTTTCATGATATATTTTCATATATTTTATATGATATATTCATATAATGATCGATCTTCAAATTGATATCTTTCTCATCATTTTCCGAATGAGTTTCGCTCGGTCCTTGATTCTTCGAGATAATCTCATCCTTCTTGTTCGTGTTCTTGCCATATCCTGAATTTAAACTAATGGGATCAAAATCCCGATTGTAATATCTTTTCAATTGGAAAGATAGTAAAAGATACGGAAATCTCAACCAATTTTGAGTGAAAGGCTTTAAATATTCTTCCGGTGTTTCATTTCCAAGTTCCATAAAGTTATGGATAGGAAAGAGTTTAATCGAATAGAAATTTTTTCTATCAATCATACTACTTTGATGATTGAAGTGATATATGAGGATCGATAAATAACCAATTATCTTTTCATCCATGATTAGCATGAATATAACCATACTGATAGATTGGTATTGATGATATTGGTTGGGTCGAGCTGGATTTGAACCAGCGTAGGCATATTGCCAACGGATTTACAGTCCGTCCTCATTAACCACTCGGGCATCAACCCAGGAACAAGACAGTAATTGAAAATTATTTAGGATACCTAACGAATGGATAATGGTACCCCCAGGGGAAGTTGAATCCCCGTTGCCTCCTTGAAAGAGAGATGTCCTGATCCACTAGACGATAGGGGCCACCAATCTATTCTTTATAATATGAAAGTGATCGGGAAGTTGTCAATAATATTACAAGAATTCTTGGTTTCCTCAAGTTTTTTTTTCAATAAACTTGCCTATCGATAAAATGGAGTCCCTTCAGAAATTAAATATTGCAACTAAAACAACTCTAAAGCAATTTACGGAATCTCTATTTGTGATCCATCGGCCCAGTTCCGATAAAAAAGACTTTATGGACTCAAATTATACAAAATGTTTCATACTTGATAATTTTAATAATTTTAATAATTTTAATAATTTTGATAATTTTAATAATTTTGATAATTTTAATAATTTTAATAATTTTAATAGTGAATGGGGCTTATCGTTCTCTGATCGAAGTTATCCGGAAAAGACTCAAAAAAATATAAATGGGTTGGTTGGACAAAAGATCGATCCGTATGTTACAATCAGATCGTGGCGGGTATAGTTTAGCGGTAAAAGTGTGATTCGTTACATTATCAACTCGAATAATGGAAGGATCTTTTACATGGATCTTTGATCCATCTAAAGCTCTATTTCCAGATAGGTTCAAAACCTCCCCTATACCATCCATCCATCCAGAGTTCATATGTTACACAACTTCATATACTTTACGTTCCCATATTAGAGTATAGTGCTTCACTTCTTTCCATTAAAACAAATGCCCGTTGGTGTTCCAAAAGTGCCTTTCCGAGCCCCTGGAGATGAAGATGCAACTTGGGTCGACTTATACAACCGACTTTATCGAGAGAGATTACTTTTTTTGGCTCAGGATATCAATCACGAGATTGCAAATCAACTCATGGGTCTCATGGTATATTTGAGTGCAAAAGATTCAAATAAAGATATTTTTTCATTTATCAACTGTCCCGCTGGATCAGTAATACCAGGGGTAGGTCTTTTCGAAATGATGCAAGAAATAGTACCAGATGTACATACAATATGCATGGGGGTAGCTGCTTCAATGGGATCTTTCATCCTAATCGGGGGAGAAATGCCTAAACGTATAGCATTACCTCACGCTAGGGTTATGATCCACCAACCTGCTAGTTCCTATTATGACGGATCGGCTGCAGATTTTCATAACGAATTGAAACACGTAACGATGCTTCGCAATTACATAACCAGATGTTATATAGAAAGAACGGACCAACCCGGAGAGGTAATTCAACGGGACCTGAACAGAGATGTTTTTATGTCAGCAACAGAAGCCAAAGCTTATGGCATTGTTGATGTCGTAGCGGAAGGTTGATCTCATAGCGGAAGATCCTCTTTTTAATTTATTTTTATAATGAACTGTAAATTGTGATCTCTTTGTTCCTTTTCAAAAAAAAAAGGGGGGGGGGGGAAGTGATTCATTTCATAATCACCTGATATGGTATGGTTAGGATCAATCCGAACCAGTTGATTCCGCATACAATACAGCTAGAATGCCCACTATTCAACAACTTATTAGAAATGCAAGACAGCCAATAGAGAATAGAAAAAAATCTCCTACTCTTCGAGGATGTCCTCAGCGTAGAGGAGTATGTGCTAGGGTGTATGTGCGACTCGTTTGGATCAGAAACTTAAACAGACTAGGAAATTCTTACAACGGAATAACAGAAGAATTTTCCCGCTGTAATCAAGTAAAGATCCATCATCTAACCTTACCGGGGATGAAATTTATGGTTTCCATTGGTGCAAATCCAATCACCTTGATGTGGGATGGAAAGCAATTCCTCATTGGTAGCGAATGGTCATCAATCCATTGAGCGGGGAAATCATGCAAATTGAAGAAGCATAAAGTTTATGCTCATATTGCCGCGAGAACGGAACAACAGGGTCAGCTACCTGGCCAACCCCAGAATTACATGTCGTTACTGTATTAATAGATCTTGTAATGAGAGTATTTATTACTTAATGATTCAAGAGTAGAGCTGGAGATGGTAAACCGTACAAGTTACCGATAACATACTCATCTCATATTTTGGAAATGAATAAAAGGCTCCGGCGTATAGAGAGGACCTTACCGTTGGAGAAAGAACCATAGAAACGATGAAACCCATGATTTTTTCTCATTCTCAGTACAAGGTCCCAGTCCTTGCCTACCAGGAAGATGCCTATCCAAAGGGAATTATGGTTGGGAAGGTTGCAGTAGCAAAAGCCATTGGAACTTTTATTTTCTAAATAAGAAGAATCAGTGTTATTCTCAATGGACCAAACAAAACAAATGACTAACCGAGAAAAATATTAGTGATTCATGAGAGTAAACTTCAATGACCATAGTGAAACGTGAATATATAGCTCGAAAACGTCAGAAAAAAATTCTTGCATTTGTATCAGGCTCTCGAGGGGCCCATTCGAAACTTTTTCGAACTACTAACCAACGGAAAGCTAGAGCCTTAGTTTCCGCCCACCGAGATAGAGGTAAACACAAGAGAGATCTTCGTCGTTTGTGGATTACTCGAATCAATGCAGCAGCTCGTGCCAATGGGGTTTCTTATAATAGATTCATCCAATATTTGTACAAGAGGCAGTTGCTTCCAAATCGTAAAACACTTGCACAAATAGCTGTATTAGATAGTAATTGCTTTTCCACCATCTTTAACAACTTATCGTATGATGAAATAGGTTAGGTATAGATGAAATAAATAGGTAAAGATGGAATGGATAGAACAAATTCTCCCAGAGAATTCCCTCCGGGAAGGTCGAAATATTGAAAAGTTTTTTCATATTGGATTGGAAATGAACGAAAAGAATTCAATCCAATTCTTTTCCAAAAATGAAATCCTGTTGACTTTTTCAACAATAGACTCAAGATCTGCATCTTTATCGAACATATATTCCAGCTCCGATTTGATTAAGGAGTAGGCTTATTTCCCATGGATCAAATTAGTTTTCATTATAAAGAAAAGGTAACAAATATAGAATACGAGCTCGTTTAATAGCGTTAGTCATTAGACGTTGTTGTTTTGAAGTTAATCTATTCACTCAGTCGGATAATATTTTTCCTTGCTCACTAATAAATCGACTAATTAGGCTCATATTTTTATAATCGATCCAATCTCCCGACCTAATAGGTGACAAATGTCTACGAATTGGTTTCAAATATCTACGAATTGGTTTCAAACGTCTGCGAATTGGTTTCAAATGTCTACGAAAAGATTGCTTGGGTTTATCCATAGTTTGTTTCATGAACCTTTTGAATACTATTTATTCCAAATCTTTTTAAAATATTGTTCCATTAAAGATCTTGTTGAAATACCATTTCTTTTTATATCTGTGATTTATTCCTATCCATGGGTAGTACGTTTAATCTCTTTTTTTATCTCTCCATGAATGGTATGCTTGTAACAATAGGGACAAAATTTATTTGATTCCAATCGAATAGGTGTATTGCGTCGATTTTTCCGAGTCGTATATCTAGAAATCCCCGGGAATCTTTTATAAACATTATCTTGGGTACAACTAGTGCACTCCAAAGTAATTGTTACTCTTATATCTCCACTCTTGGCCATAAACTTACTCTGAATATTGGTTTTGCTTTTCGACCTCAAAAATAAAAAGGGAAAAAGGGATAGAAGTTGATAGCCGGAGATCCTACGGTGAAACATTTGAAAGTAAAAAAATGATTGATCAGGAGTGAGTTTTCAGTTTTACTTACAAAATTGAACGTGGAAAGAATCTTTAGATCGATATTTCTACTTGAATTCTACCCCCTTCCAGTCCTAAACTTAGATCCTTTTTGGGGCTGAATGCACTAATTTCTCCAAGAGGTAGGAGAAGTCAATCTAGCACAATCTTTTTTCCCTTGGCTTTAAGAAAAAAATTAAAAAAAGGAAAGAAAAAGAGCATCTGGAAAAAAACGATTGATTTCTATCAATAGGGCGGCTAAAAAACTGACGCATAAAATAGCTAACACAGGCGTTGTGGAAAGATAGGTCTTTAGATCTTGCATTGTAAATTCTCCTTATTGATCATAATGTGTAAGTGATTCAACCGTATCAATAGTTATGAATCCTAGAGAAAACTCGGAACTGATGAATATATATATAATGTGATCCGGGCTGTGGTCCTATTTATAGAAAAGGAAAAAGATGTTTCATCACCATAATTAATAGTGATATTCTAGATAATAGACCTTACATGTATAAAGTCTTTTCACTCACGAGACCGAAGAGAAATGAAGGTGGAAAAATGTGGGAAACATATTTCGAATTCTATAAAATAAAATTAAAATAACATTGTCTAATGATTAGAAGGGATGTAGCGCAGCTTGGTAGTGTGTTTGTTTTGGGTACAAAATGTCGCAGGTTCAGATCCTGTCATCCCTACCTTTCCCTTCTTTTCTATGGAAAGAAAGGAATGAAAGATCATTTGATATCGATTCGACGGGAACATCAAATAATTGAATCGTATTAGATGCGAAAGTGTTTTGCTCTAAGAGTATCAACAAAAGGTATTTTTCCTTCATCTCCGAATATTAAAGAAAGCGCTCTTAGTTCAGTTCGGTAGAACGTAGGTCTCCAAAACCTGATGCCGTAGGTTCAAATCCTACAGAGTGTGATTCTATTCCTATCAAATCCAACCCTCAAAATTATCGATAATTCATTCCAACTGGAACGAGCAATGGAATTTGACCTCCCAGGAAAAGTAGGAGGCCAATGAAATTGGAGGATATTCCAGGATCAAATATCCAATTGATCACCACGTCGGTATTGTGAATATGCAGTTACGAATAATCCGGCCAAAGTTATAGGAATTAGACCTAACACAATTCCGGATGGCAAAGCCTCAATCATTTCTATTCAACGGAATAAGTAGGGATAATAGCTATACTGGATAGTACCCTTAATTTGCTATGAATCTCAATGATCAGAAATTTATATAGAGGGAATAAACAAAATTATTGAAATTGAAATAGTGAACTGAGAGGGTTTCCCCTTCCTTCATTTTGAATAAGTTGTATCTTGCTCGAACTAATGAATAGGACTAGGGTGAAAATGATAGAAGCCAATAAGAAACCGAAATAACTAATTATAGTTATAGTAGGCGTGGAAGGACTAAATGAAATATGGTTTATACATATCTTCGTGAGACAATTACCTAAATTTTTCTTTTCGTAACCTTGAGATCAAAATACAAAAGATCAATTGTCCCAATTCGTACCAATTCTCCTATATCTACTATAGGATATGTATGAATGAACATGGATGAGAGGAGATCTATAGTAGAAATCTCTTCATTATCCTAGAAATCATTCATCGAGCAACTATTGAATAGCACCAGCAAACCCCTTCACAAATTGTCGAATGTAATCTTCTTACAGGGTGAATGAATTCTCAATCAGTACGATTGGATCACCTGGCATTATCTTTTTACCAGTAGCTATCGGTCCAGAGACTGGACCAGAAGAAAACTCTCCACAGACATAGCCAAAGTTTTGTGAATTTCACGTTTAGGTGTAAGAAAGAATATGAATATCCAGTTTGTCCTTTCATTTCTCGTTCTTATTGATCCAATCATTCAACCCTCTAGACGGATTAGGTTTTTTAAATATTAATTATTATAGCGAGTAGAGCCCGATATTATAGAAATTCCACCTATTGAAAAGAGTAACTTGTAATTTCACATACCTAAAATTGACTAGGTTCTATTGCACTATCCACTTGGTTTTATATAATAAGTAACACCTACTCGTTAATACAAGGTACTATATAATAAGTCTGTGGCATAACTCCATCTGTGCCGGATACTATTGGAAAAGCAACATACATCTGCGTAGCACCAATGATCCCCGTGCAATTTGAATTACTGGGTTCATCTACACGGGCATAATGTCATGTCGGAATGCATGGTAAATGGATTGGGTTTTATGAATGCTTCGACATGTATATATACGTATTGTAACATTGAAAGGAACATAATGAAAACTCAATTTGCTAGTCCCAATTTTGGGATCCAGTGGAAAATCTCTATGTATTTATTTTGTGTTTCTCGCCATTGTATATTTTCTGGTTTTTAAGATTTCTTTTGCAAGTAATTTCTGTATATGGTTAAAAAGTACATTTGGTATCATATTTGTTTAGGCTTCAAGGGGATGCATTTATTGTTTAGGGGTTTTTCTCGGGCATGTGGTAGACCCTGTTCAGTGGGAGATCTGCAGGATCGATTCTTGCGGTGAAAGAAGATGAAGAGTAGTGGAAAGATAGAGATCGAGAAATTTAATGGTCATAGTTTTGAGTTGTAGAATATCAAGATGGAGGATTTGCTGATGGATAAAGATCAGTGAATCGTGGTAGATTTGGGTACTAAACCAACGACAATGTCAACAGAAGACTGGGTGAAGTTGGATCGGAAGGAAAAGAGCACAATACGGTTGTGTATCTCAAATTTAGTATTTTTGAATGTATCAGGAGAAGCTACAATGAAGGATTTGTGGGTCAAGTTAGGGACTTTGTACCAATCTAAGTCTCTAGTGAACAAATTTTTCTTGCGAAAAAGTTGTATAACCTTAGGATGAAGGATGGAGACTCGGTGACAAAGCATCTGAACGCATTTAATATTGTGGTAAGCTAGTTGTTATCTATTGATATAGAAATTTTAGATGAAGATAAGTGCATCAGTTTGTTATGTTCTCTACCAGATTCATGGGATATTCTGGTTGTCGCTATAGATAGAAATAGAACTACCTTGAATTTTGATGAAATAGTCTCATCCTTGTTGTTAGAGGAGATGCGACGAAAAAATATGGAGATCCAGAATGTAGATGCCTTGTCTGTATGAGGATGGTCCTAGAACAGAAACAAAAATAAGTCCTCAAGTGGGACATCTAAATCTAGAGGGAGATATAAATCTCTAGGAAAACCTTTAAAGGTATGTTGGAAATGTGGAAAGAAAGGGCACTATAAAAAGGACTGTAAATCTAAATCTCCTAAGAAAGGAAAGGGATCTTATGATTCTCCTTCTACAGAGGCAAAAACCACCTCAGATGAAGGTGGGGATGTGTACTTGGATTCTTCTTCAAGTACACATGTAGATCATGAGGCATGGTTGATTGACTTAGGTGCATCCTTTCACTTCACTCCCCATAGTGATTGGTTCTGCGAGTATGAGAAATATGATGGTGGCAATGTCTTCTTAGGGGATGACAGGAAGGAAAAAATCATCGAACGTGGAAAATTGAAGTTGAAGTTACAAGTTGGAAGGATCAGAACACTTCCTGGTGTTTTGTATATTCCTGCATTGGCCAGAAATCTGATTTTTATAAGCAAGATGGATGATGCAAGTGTAAAAAACATGTTCGAGAAAGATACCTACAAGATGGTATGGGGAGCACTGTATTGATGTGGGGAGTGTGGATTGGAACTTTGTACAAGCTTATAGGAAGTATTTTTATTAATGGATGCAACAATTTTGTGGTTCCTGAAAGTGGAGCAGAAAATCCAGTGGTCTCTAGAGAAAATACCATGATATGGCATCAAAGGCTTGGACATATTAGAGAGAAGGTCCTTTGAATAATTCATGGTAATGGTATGCTAGAAAGTATGTCTAATTTCTCTTTGGATTTCTATTTCTGTGAACATTGTGTATATGGGAAGCAGAATTAGGTGAGTTTCCCCTCTGGTGCTAAGAGGGAAAAAGGGATTTTAGAGCTTGTGCACAATGATGTGTTTGGACCTGTGTCGTTCCATCATTGGGTAAGTATGTGTACGATGTATCATTTATAAATGGATTCTCAAGGAATACATGGATATATTTCCTCATGAAGAAATATGAAGTCTTTGACAAGTTTAAAGAATTTAAGGCTCTGGTGGAAAACCAGACAAAGAAGAAGATAGAGGTATTGAGGACAGATAATGGTGGAGAGTTCTGCAAGAAGGAATTCGAATAGTTCTATAAGAAGTGTGGTATAGCAAGATAAAAGACTACTCCATACACACCTTAGAAAAATGGAGTTGCAGAAAGAATGAACAAGACGTTGATGGAAAAGGCAAGAAGCATGCTCAGTGGTGTCGGGTTAGGATAGGAATTCTGGATAGAGGTGGTGGAGACTGCATGTTACCTGGTTAATAGATCGCCTTCATCGATGCTGGAGGATAAGTCTCCCGATGAGGTATGGACTGGTAAGAAACCCTCTCTTTCACATCTGAGGGTATTTGGTTGTGATGCATATGTACATGTTCCAAAGGAGAAAATAACCAAGTTAGATAGTAAATATGAAAGGTGAATCTTTATTGGGTATAAGGATGGTTTAAAAGGTTAAAATATTTGGAACCCAGAAACAAGGAAGGTTTTGTATAGCCGATATGTGGTGTTTAGAGAGGTGAAATATGTTATTAAACACGAATTCCTGCCAAAGGAACCTAAGAAGATAGATTTTGAGCTAAAGGAGGAAGAATCATACTCTACAACAGAACATGAATCAGAAGATGAAAAGCCACAAACTCCAGTTGTGAAAAGATCAGTTTGAGAAAGAAGGCAAACAGAAAGGGATAGTCCATCTGCTTTCTTTTCAAATTTTTCTTTATCTATTACTGATGATGATCCCAGAACTGTTAGGGAGGCAGTAGATTCAGAGGATGGAAAACTCTAGAAAGAGGCCATGGTTGATGAAATGGCATATTTGGACAAAAATGAGGCTTGGGATCTGGTGGAGTTGTCAGCTGGAAGGAAACCCATTTGAAGCAAATGGGTGTTTAAGAAGAATATGAATGCAAAAGGCAAAGTGGAGAAATACAAAGCTCGGTTGGTAGGAAAAGGTTATTCCCAGGTGTCGGGAATTTATTTTGGTGATATTTTTTCTCCTATTGCTAAGGTAACTTCTTTTATATTACTTTTATCTGTTGTTTTTTATTTTGATTTTAAGGTAGAACAAATGGATGTGAAGAAAACATTTCTTCATGGGGATCTGGAAGAAGAGATCTACATGAAGCCTCCTAAAGGATTTATAGTGAAGGGAAAGAAAGAACTAGTATGCATATTAAAAAAGTCTCTGTATGGGTTAAAATAGTCACCAAGGATGTGGTATCAGAAATTTGATACATATATATGGGGACTTGGCTTCACCAGAAGAAAAGAGGATCATTGTGTGTATTTTAAATTAATTGGTGACCATGTTATTTATCTAGTATTTAATGTCGATGATATGTTGCTAATTGAAAATGACAAAGAAATTATCCAGGATTTGAAGACCTAATTTTCGTCCAAATTCGACATGAAGGATCTTGGTGCTGCAAACTATATTTTGGGCATGGAAATTAAACGAGATCAGGCAAAGAGGAAGCTCTGGTTAAACTAGAGGAAGTATGTCGAGATAATACTGCAAAGGTTTAATATGTAGGAAAGTAAACAGATGAAGGTTTCTATTTATGTAGGTGTAAAGTTATCTGATGAAAAATGTCCCAAGACACAAGAAGAGGAAGAGGGCATGTCATGTGTTCCATACGCAAGTGCATTCGGTAGCCTGATGTATGCAATGGTTTTACTAGACCAGACATTGCACATGCAGTGGGAGTATTGAGCAGGTTTATGTCAAAACCAACGAAGGATCATTGGACAGCAGTGAAGTAGGTTTTTAGGTATTTGTGTGGCACTAGTGATTATGGTCTTTGTTACCAAGGAAGACTAGGATTGGACAGAGTTTTGGACATCCATGGATTTGTTGTTGCAAGCTGGATTGGAGATCTAGATTGGAGAAGATATACAAGTGGGTATGTGTTTAACATATTTGGAGGAGTAGTCAATTGGATTAGCAAGAGAGAATATGTAGTAGCACTTTCAACTACAAAGGCAAAATACATGGCAACCACTCATGCAAGCAAGCAAGTATTTTGGTTGTAGAGATTGTGTTCAAGCATGGGGCTACTACAATGAGCTATAAGGATAGACTGTGACAGCCAAAGTGCAATTTTCTTGGAAAAGAGCACTACTTTTTGTCCAACCCTGCAATGTCCATTGTTTCTTTACACAAATAAAACTTCTGAGTGCTC
Organism: Pinus tabuliformis; assembly: GCA_031772625.1. NCBI lineage: Eukaryota > Viridiplantae > Streptophyta > Pinopsida > Pinales > Pinaceae > Pinus > Pinus tabuliformis. The sequence goes on from CM062813.1 coordinate 272,590,551, forward strand.
ATAGACTTCTTCAATGCATTTGAAACATTCTTCAAAGTGTCCATGAAAATTGATGAAATAGTAGAGGATCCTTTAGGGAAACCTAGAGCAATTGCATGGGAAGAATCAATCATTGTTGGTTCTGATCGAGATCATGTCAAAACTATGGAAATCAACCCATCTCGATCAGCTCTTCCCTTTCAACATATCAAGAAGAACAATTTCCCATTGTCTTAAAGAAACACCTTGATGCATTTTCTTGGGATTATAAAGAGATGAAAGGGGTGCATCCCTTAGTATGTACACATCACATATACATCAAATAGGGCCATAAACTTGTGTGCAAACCCAAAGAAGAATGAACCCCACCCTTAAAGACATAGTAAAATAAGAATTGCAGAAATTGTTAGATGTAAGATTCATTTACCCTATTTCAAACAATGAGTGAGTATCCCCTCTTGTAATTGTGCCCAAAAAGAATGAAAAATGGAGGGTTTGTGTTGATTACAGGGAACCTAATAAGGCTACAAAGAAATATCATTTTCCCTTGCCTTTTATTGATCAATTTTTGGATGGTCTTGTAGGGAAAAAGTTATTTTCATTCTTCTATGGTTTCAATGGGTACAATTAGATCCAAATCAGTCCTAAAGACCAATATAATACTACCTTTACATGTTCATGGGGGAACTTTTCCTATAGGGTCCTTCCTTTCGACTTGTGTAATGCCCTTGCTACCTTCCAAACGACAGTGTTGAGTATTTCTATGATCTTGTTCATGATGGAGTTGAAATTTATATGGATGACTTCAATCCTGATGGAGATGCATTCCAAGAAGCCCTCTCTAACCTGTGTAAAGTTTTGAAAATTTTTCATTAAAATGAATCTCTCTCTAAGTCCAGAAAAAGGTGATTTTTTTATGAATGTAGGGATTGTCTTAGGCCACTTCCTCTCTAAGGAAGGGATCCAAGTTTACCCTAACGAGATTTTCATTATCAAAGGGTTCCTTATCCATTATAAACAAAGGGATGTTAGGATTTTTCTAGGACAAGATGGATATTATAGGAGATTTATGAAGGATTTTAGTAAAATGGACTCACCTTTGTTTAGTTTGCTAACAAAAGATTCAGATTTTTGTTGGAAAGACAAATGTCAAGAAGCATTTGAAGAACTCAAGGAGAATTTGACCATTGCACTAGTTCTCAGGGGCCCAAATTGGCCCTTGCCTTTTAACATTTACACAGATGCATCTGACAAATATGTGGGGGAAACCTTGGGACAAGTAGAAGGTAAATTTCCTTATTCCATATATTTTACAAGTAAGATTTTTCCAATCCTAAACTCAACTATATAGTTACGAAAAATAACTCTTGTTTGTTGTACACTCCTTGAACAAGTTTAGACATTACATTACAAGGTACCAAGTTTTTGAGTACACTAATCATGTATCCATTAACTATTCAATGAAAAAACCTAATGTTAATGCTAGGATAATTATATGGTTACTGTTATTACAACAGTTTGATCTAACCATTGTCGATAATTGAGGAAAAGAGAATGTGGTTGTAGATTTCTTGTCTAGACTCAAATTTCCTGCATAGAATGAAGAGATGATAGATGATCAACTCCTAGATGAGCACCTCTTCGCCATTTCATTGTTGTCATCTTGGTTTATTGACATACCAAACTTCTTGATTTCTAGAAAATTTCTTCCCAATCTATCCTCTGAGGAAAACAGAAAAATTGTTAGAAAAAGTTCCCTTACACTTGGATTAGGGACACTTTTTAGATTGGGACTAGATAAGATTTTGAGGAGGTGTGTAATAGAAGATGAGGTCTTTGATATCCTCTAAAAATTCCATGATGGATCCGATGGGGCCCATTTTTCTTCCAAGAGGACATCCTTCAAAATTCTCCAAGTATGATACTATTGGCCTACCCTGCATCAAGATTCCAAGAGGTACACTACTTGATGTGATGAATGCCAAAGGATGGGAAAGCCCACACCAAAGGATGAAATATCACTACAACCTCAAGTGACTCTTGAGCCATTTTAGAAGTGTGGAATGGATTTAATTAGGCTTATTGACCCCCCATATAGACAAAAGAGGTACGCCATTATATGCAATGGTTATTTGAAAAAGTGGGCTGAAGTGAAGGCAGTCAAAGCAGCCACAAAGAAAAAGGTGGTAGAGTTCTTGAGGGAGAACATATTCTATAAGTTTGGTTTCCAAAGGGATCCAATCACTAACCAAGGGGGCTCAATTCACTTCTAATTTAATTGAGGGTATTATGGAGCAACATCATAATAGGCATAGAAAGTCTACCCCCTATCATCCTCAAGAAAATTGGTAGGTGGGGGTGAAAAAAAGAGATTTAGAAATAATATTAACTAAGGTTTTCAACAACAGCAAAAATGATTGGACAACTAGGCTTATGGAGGCTATCTGGGCCTACAATACCACATGGAAGACCACCAATGAGTTCACTCCCTTTGAGCTGGTTTATAGAAAAATTATATTGTTGTCCATTGAATTTGAGTATAACACCTTGAGAATGGCAGCATAGTTTGACCTAAACATCACCATAGCTTTGTAGGAGAGGTTGTAGAAGCTAAATTCCCTTGATGAACTTAGTCTATAGGCTCTCATGCATACTAAGGTGGTCAAGTTGCAGAGAAAGATTTGGCATGACAAGTACATAAGGTAAAGGACCTTCTAGGGGGGTGATTAGGCACTCTTATATCACTCCATATTCTATAACTTCAAGGGGAAAAGGATGAGAATATGGTTGGTTCCCTACCTAATGGAAAAGTGCCATTAAAATGGCTCTATTCAGATACAAACAATCAATGAGGAGAAGATCCCACTATTAGTCAATGGATACTTGTTGAAACTCTACAAGAAACCTCTATCAAAGGAGGAATTTACCACTTCAATAAGTAGAGAACATAATGTGATTTGGAGCCTCAAAGCTACCAATCCATTCATCCTTTCATTAGTAGAAAAAAATAAATTAATTAATTAAAATAAAATAAAAAAACCAGGTCCACTCCACTCCATGAGACAGTCCAAGATTCTAGAAAAAGAAAAATGATGAAAAATAAATAACAAAATCCCTAGTTGAAAACCTCCTTTGAGGAATCTAGGATAGTCCTATAGGTTGAAAACCTCCTTTGAGGAACTTGGGGCAGTCCTACAAGCTTAATACCTCCTTTGAGGCAACCTATAGGTCTCAAGAAAAAAAAAGAACAATAAAGTAAAAACAAGTGCAAAGGAGCCCTTACATTATTTTTCTAACATCTATATAGTGTTCCAGTGACAGTCAATGAAGGTCAACAGACAGAGAAGCAACATTAAAAATTCACCTTCACACCCTCCAAATTAGCTCTTTGTGTGCACTCCATCCCTCCATTGATTTTCTCCAAGATTTCCCCATAATCATATGGCCTTGTTCACTTGATTCTACCACAGTCTTGTATTGCTATAAGATTTTCCCATAATTGCTACATGATATTGATTGATATAAAAAGGATAAGTTTATATGTTTTTCACTCAAGAATAGGGGAGGGGGCCCAAAACAAACCTATCATCCATCCACCTCACCCTTTGACACTTTTCCCACCTTATTCCCATCTCTTTCCATCAAAATCATTGTCCTTCATCCCTTTATCCACCTCTCCCATCACAACAAAGCTATCTGACCACCATCAACACCTTCGTTATGAAATATCAATATTTTCAAAAGCAACAATTGGAGGAATGGTGATCTTAGCAAGGTATATGTGATTGCTATAAGAAGACACACAATATTATAGCATCTTGAACTTACCCTATCGAACCACATTCAAGGCACCAGATTAAGAAATCTAATCACCATGAAGCATTGGAAGACTACAACATTCATCCTGAGCAGCTATAGGGTCCCTTGTAGACTGTTATAGGATCTATGTTCAACAAACAACAAAAATATTTGATCCAAAATGGAACCCGTGTGTTGAAGTACCTGCATCATAAAAATTCAATCAACAAAGGATACTTATTAAATTCAAGCTAGCGCATGGAGAAATGAAGACAAAATAATTACACCTCAGAAGGAATTCAAATAGTCTCATCCATGATAAACAACCTCATGCAAGCATCAAATGATCGAGATCATAAGTTACAATATTCCAGCATGAGCATCACTAGCTAGGCACAGGTATGCATATTCCTAAACTTTCCCCTTGAGCGCATCTTGGTTTTAAAAAAAATGTTGTCAATGCATGAGAGATGAGGTTTTATAAGCTAGGGATGGGTCAGTGTTCTTGGCCACCTTCTACAGTTAACTGCAGTCATCTCCTTTGCCTATCAAATGTGTGGAGGAAAAGAAAAAAAAATGGGATGATGACTCTAAGGGTGGGCCTACGTGCCTATTCATCATCGAGGTTGGTATGTGAAGGTGGTAGGTGGGGTCCAGCTCATGTAACACGTTGAGCCTAACCACTCAGACACCAACCATTTAAAACAAGCCCAAGCCTCATTTGACACAAAAAAAAAAATGTATTTTAAGCTAAGGAGGCTTACCACAACTGCTAAGAGGACAAGTTATCCAAGCTATCACTACCATTATAGAGGAGCTACAATATTGAGATAGTCTACTACAAGATTGGGACAACGTGCTATAAGATTGTTCTCAGGTGCTATAGGAAAGTCGAAAGGGTTGCAAAAGAGCTTGATTTTGAACAATTTCATCCACCATAACCTAGATTCGAAGAGGAACACCTAGAGGAAGGGTGAGTACATATTTTTCCTTTCCAACTATGGACAAGAAGCCTACAAAGCTTTTCAATCTTTTCACAAAACATCCTGGAGCAAATTTTTTTATAAAAGTTTGGGAATGAAAAGAAATTGAAGTGTGGATATTTCTTTTGAATTGAGGATGATAAGAAGGGAAATAGAATTTTTATTTTATTTGATCATGAATTTTTCTTTCCCCTAACCGGCTTGAATAAATTGCTCCTTCCACCCTTATTCTAAAAACCCTAATTGCACATAAATTCTCTAAAACTAGTAGCAAATAGAAAAAATTTCCTTGTCAACCTTATAACATTAAAGTGAGAATCATGGGGGATGGTTTCAATTGTAGAGAGCCCACATACTCATCAAGGATTCACTAACACCTTACTATCATGGATATCTTTTCCAATCACTAATGGTTGATATTCCTTGAGAATTCAAGGGGTTTGGTGATGAGATTACTCAGGATTTTGCTATATGTCTCCAACCTCAAGGGGAAGATAATGCTACTACCATTGTAAGGGGTAATATCATCCATTTGAATGAAGAAGTTATCAGAAGAGTGACAAAATTTCCGCTTGGAGTAAGATGAAGCAAGGAAGAGAGAACAAAGGCTTTCACAACCAATAAAAACTTTTTCCTCCTTGAGGAGCATCCAATTTAGGACAAAAGTGGGGTCAGGAGAGAGAGTTTACCGATCCCTGGGATGAAGAATAATACCATATTTTGAAATACATATCCTGTGAAGGGGGACTCGGTGTTGTTTATGCCTATTAGTTTAGGTTGCTTTATTAGCCAAGGTTCCAAATGTATTTACCTATCCAATATAGATTGATCATTCCCCATTTTCTTTTCCAGTCCATCACATAGATGAGAAAAAGAGTAAGAGGAGAAAAACATAAATATATAGCTCACCATGAACTCATATGGCTAATTTTCATAGATGATCTAGAGAGTGTTCAAAACACTATATGATGGATAGACTTTGTGAAGATGGATATGGAGGCTTTCCTTGAGACACAAGCACAAGCCCTATTAGATCTTGGAGAAACAACAAAGAATGGTTCTATAAAAGAGGAAGCTATAGAAGAAAAAGAAGAGGGAGAAGAAGAGGCTAGTGAAGAAAAGGAAGAGGTTGGAGCATAAGAATATGTGCCAGAAGAAAGACCAAAAAAGAAAGTAAAGGAAGAAGAAGAAGAAACAAAGTCACCTACTAAAACAAAAATACCCAAGAAAGACTTAACTGTTCCTGCAAAACAAGAAACTCGAGAGATCATTGTCATCTTCCAGACCTCGGAAGAGGAGAAGAAAAGAGCAGCAGGGAAGTGTTTTACAAGTAAATACTAAGGAAGAAGTGGTTGCCACCTTGGTAACCTTAAGTACACTAGTAAAACCTAAAGGGAGGAGCCCAAGGAAAGGCCTTATGTATTTCGAAATCAAAATTAAGCAAGGAAATCCTTAGCCAACCTTGACAACACCCATCATCATTGAGGTGTCAACTAGCCAACAAGAGGGAGAATTAGAGAAAAATGAGAATAAATCTGAATAAATAACCTCCCTCAAAGCCAAAGGGAAACAACCCCAAACCTCACAAAAGAAACCAAACACCAGGGGGGCCAAGGCTACTAAATAGACCCTCAAGCTGCAAGAGGAATCTGCCATGCTACAGGAAGACAAGACAATGCTACAAGGGTTGAGGAGATCAAAAGGGTCATGACTAGGTAGGCCAATGAATCTTTATGGATCACAGTGGAATTGAGAGGACCTCGTCATTTCACCAACAAATATAGACTCATTCTTGAAGACCCTATACTAGCGCCATCCTACATGGAGAAGAAAGAACAATAAATCCTACACTTTTAATATACTTTCAATTTATTAGGGACTGAGAACACACATGCTTGTTAGAGGAGATGGAACACTTTAGCACATAACCTAAGAATCAAAGAATACCACTCTCTAGAAAGAATAAGAAATTCCTTGGAAAGGAAAATTTTGTACAAGAGAATATTTCAAAGGTTGAAAATCAATTGGATTAGGCTTAAATTCAGCCCTCCTTTGCTATTGGGGCTACAATAAAGAAGAGAGCGGGAAAAATAACAAAGAGAATGGGAAGAAATAGAAAGAAATGCAAGTTTCCACTTGAAAGAGGGCATTCCATCTAAGGTGCCTTGGGATGTAAGGGAGGCCCTCATGGCCATGAATGGGATGCAATTAGGTGACTCAACTACTCATAGGATGAGAACCATTTTCAGTAGGGGTTATGATGGGCCTCCTAAATAGGTACAAATCAAGGTCCATTTGGTCATTTTGCAACATACTTTTACCTCTCCTACCATTTTATAACATCTTTTTGGACTATAATGTGTTCATTACGAAGGTTAAGTAATATTTTTCATATCATGTAGCCTAACATGTTGAATATGCAAGACAAGGAGCATTTATTGTGCAGGAGAATGTTGGAGACTAAATGGGAGGAATATAGGAGGCTTGTTCCCCACATTAACTCACCTACAACTTGGTTGGTTACTGGGCAGTTACTACACTCAGTGGCATTATTTTTATTTTTTTTACAGTTATCATCTAATATTGCCTCCATACATATCTTCCATGCCACAAAATTTTTGGTTCCTTCCAAAGCATACTTGAGCCTAAGTCTGATGGAATTCATCTTCTCAGTCCTAGAGAAAAACTGCAACATTGATCTTGTAATTTGAAACTCCTACACAAACTTTGAATTCTCTTGTCTACTATGATTCTAGCTCTAATACCATGTAGAAATTCCTTGTAGATTCAAACTGCTCATGTAATATGCTAAAACAAAATACTTGAATCTACTCTACTCATTAGCAGAAATAATTAATCGAACGAGAAATCACATCATGAACATGAGACAATATTCAATCACATATTATCGAATATTTATCTAAGGGGAAAGAGACTACTCAAAACCCCTTCCTATCTATATTGCATTAGTCAGAAAATAGAGAAGAAATACATTGCTTGTTCCATCTTGAACAATCTCTTCACAAATATAATCTATCTCTCTGCCTCACAAGCTGGCTCTGGACAATACTTAGCCAATTATGTTTCCTGCCAAGCTCCTATTTCCTTGCATTGTTTCTCAAGAAATTATCCTCCTATTAACTAGGGAAATCCCCATCCTAAATTGCACAATCCCTATACGCCTTTCTCTGATTGCATGCACCACATGTACAACTCGAAAAATTATACAACTAATAGTACACTACCCTTGAATTCCAATATCAATTGGGTAACTCGAATTTCATGCATACATGAGTTAATTATGGTTGATTTATCAATTAACTGGTTGAACATTGAAGCAGCACCCCACTTCTAGACCTCGTACTAGTTCATCCAATAGTTGGAACTAGTTTAACTGAATTAACTTATTACAACTAAAATTAAACTCAACCTAGGCTCCCAAAATTTTGGAACCACTCTACATGAGTAAAGTTAGGCCCTTGACTCGAATTAATTGAGAAAACTAAGTGAAATTAACTTAGTTAACACATTCTTGTTGTCTTGTGATGCACAATTACAATTTTCTCTGAAAATTAAATAAGGATTTTCTTGTTTCCATTTTAAAAAGTAAGTAAACTAACATATTCTCAACTACCTCCCCAGTACTACGCTTTTTGGTATCCTTTGAAGCATTTATCTATGGTGCCATGATAACATTGAATGATGACACCTGCAATACAAGTGGGAGGAAAAACACTCATGGCAGACACGAGTTAGCTTCAATAAATCAACTTTCAAGGCAAGATCAAGCAACAAACCATTGAACTGATGAAGAGGATTGCGCAATTATGGAAGTGAATGGAGGGATACTGGTTGTGGGAATTGAGAATTGCACAATATTAGTATCCAATGATGTAGCTTGAGTCTAGAGACTGCGCAATGTACAGTTTGGCCTGGGAATATTGTGGTAGAAACTGTGCATTGCACAGTCTCAATGGCCAAGGTGACAGGCTTGAGCCCTGGAACTATGTAATGCACAGTTGGGTTATCCTTTACTGTGCATTGCGCAGTCTCATAGGCCAAGCTAAGAGATTGAGCCTTAGACTTGCACAATGTCCAGCGAGACAAGGTGAGAATTGGCCAAGGAAAGCGTAGATCTGCCTAGTGAGAGTGTGGGAAACAAGAAGATATGAGTCATGATGAATCTTAGAGTGCATATCTGACTAAGCATGGAGATATCTGTGCCAAACAAGTTCAGAATATCAACATGAAAAAGGAAAAACAAACATGAAAGAAGATTTGTCACAACGACAACCACTAATGGGAAAAAAACAGGAAAACTAATGCGACACTTGTGAAAGGAAAATGACAAACCAAATCAACACTTGAATAAGATAATATATATTAAAGCTACAACAACCATGAAAAGAAACAAGCAAAATAAACAAGAGACAAAATCAAAACTCACTCGGAAAAGTGCCGCAAACTCCACTGAAGGCTCCTTGATCTCCTTGGGAATGCTAGAGCTCTAGAGGCGTTAATTAAATAGATCTAGACTGATTTGGGTTTATGATGAGCATGCATAAAATCAAGGAAAAAGTGACACTTCGCGGAAAGTTCCAAAATTAGTAAGTGTGCCACCTTCGGGAAACTAATTAATGAATCCCTATTTCTAGGGATTCTTTTTTCTTTTTGCTTTTTTCTTTTTGGGGAAACTTGCATGCACACTTCCAAGAATGATTGTGCGATTCCCGAAGGACTAGGAAACTTCTTAACTCAGTGCATTGCACATTTTATGAGCTCAAGGGATATTTTGCGCAATTTCCTCAACAAGGTTGGGCTGCCATCGAGAATTGTGCAGTTTTCATGCTCAAGGTTGGCCTTCCAAGAAGGATTATGGAGTTTCTGGAGGCAAGATTGGCCTGCCTTCCTAGATTGCACAATTTTATTAGGGGAATCTTGAGGTCTAAAATGGGCCTCCTAAGGAAATTTTAAAATAATAGTGGAAATAATAAAATAATATTAGATTACATCATCAAATTTTAGAGGGAAAAACTATTTTTTCAACTCATATTTTCAACTTATATCCCTATGGGTTTACTCAAATTTCAAGCAGAAACACTCGTTGATGCATAATTTGATTCCTCATCCAAAGAGTACCCATGTTTCATACTTTCTATGGAACCAACTACACGAAAAATGATAAATACAAGAAAAACATGATTGCAATCATGTTTTTTCATGTATTTCTCATTTTTCGTGTTCAACATCCATCAAAAGTATGCAACATGGGTACTCCTTGGATGAGGAATTAATTTTTTCAGCCAACAAGTACTCCCGCTCAAAATTTCAGTAAAACCTTAAGGAGATAAGTTCAAAATACGAGTTGAAAAAGTAGTTTTATTATTTTATTATTTTTAATCTTTTTACTTTTTAACTCCAAAAATGGTGAATCATCCCCCATGGTTGACATCATTTCCTTGAATACTATTGGTGCTTATAAAGTTTATTTTGGTTGTACATTTTTCTTAGGAGGCCCATTTTAGACCTCAAAATTCCCCTAATGATGGAGGCAAGCCCAACAATGATGCAAGGTCAAGTCATAAGGTTAGGTTGTGTTTGAAAGATTGATGAGTCCCATCAATAGGTATATTTTGAAGATAATTATTCCATCCCCTAGCCTTAAAACTATCCTTCTCTCACATTAATTCACATTTTTTTTTATATTATGCTTAGTAAGAGGAGTAAAAGGTGTTTTTCATAGTATGTGGCCTAATGTGGTTTAATTGTAGGAAAAAGAAGCATTTTTTAGGAAATTACTATGCAGGGGCTTGATGGAGACAACTAGGAGAGAATCTAGGGGGTTTGTCCACCTCCTTAACTCCCTAACTCGGATTTGGATCATAGCATCCTCTCTGACCATTTCGAATTCATTGGTAGTTGAGTGACTTCTAGTCCAACTGAAGCTCAAGAGGGACAAGATCCACCATTTCCGAGATCAATGAGGGAATCACTCCTATTTTCAAGGGAGCTTCTATCAACTTCCCTTTTGTATAAATAAACAACAATAAAATCTCATTAGGATTCAAAAAAAATCATCTAGGTATAGTTATTGAGCTTGAAGCTTGACATTGTCACTTTGAAGTTTTATGTGATGTATGAGACCTTTACTTTTTGATAATGAGAAGTTAGATTTTAAGTTGCATCTGAGTTAGTTTCAAAGGGCTAAGACCCTTGGGTTTGGGCCCAGCCTAGAGGTTTTGGTCTCTCTTTTGTACTCATGTTTCTTCTTAATTCCAAGTAATTCATAGTTTCTTTCATTTCAATAGAGATTAAGCTATGAAAATCTGTGGTTGCAGCATCTACATCACCTATCTTATGGGAGAATGGGTGGAAGGATTCACACCCCTAGTCCAAAAATGTTGTGTTTATGGTTTCTTAGAAATAGATGAATGTTGGTTTTTCTACTTTATGTTTGTTTTTTGTAGCTTAGAAGTCAATTTAGTGATTAGATTAGTGTTATGGCATAAAATATATGTTATCTAAATTCAACTCATCTTTTCCATCTTAGGTTATCTCATTTTTTTAATGATCAATGGATGTATGCATGTGATTGATTGCAGGGTTGTGTTGATCTGCAGGGAAGGGCACCTTTACCACTTCCATCTTAGACTCCTTCATATTCTCTTTCCACCTTCATCTTTGTCCCAAAACTATGTTTCCATACGTCAATTTTCCTAGTATACCATGAGCATTCATCCTATTGCAAGGCAGGCCTCTGAGAAGTCTTGAGCTTGGATACAGGGATCAACCTAACCTCCCTTCATTTTCTTCAACCTCCATCCACCTCTCCATAACCTCAAGACATCATTCTCACCCTCAAAAGCCACTTGGAACCCCTCCTGTAATTAATACAGGTCCTCTTGTAGCAAGCCTGTAGCACCACTTTCCTTCATCATCTTTGATCCCCACTTGAAATTTAGCTCAGTAAAGATGAATAATGACCCCCAACTATGATTTGAAGATCAGGGGAAGCTCCTAGGCCACTCTAACCATTCATTTTCTTCAATGCAAAACATAGTAGAATTAGTTCTTTTTATCACAAGTAGGCTATTGATTTTCAAGAAAATGTGAACTAGGTAGATGGTATGTGCAATTTTGATTGGTAGTTTGATTAATTATGCAAGTTAAAATAGATTCCTTTCTACAAGTAGATTTGGTAGTTTGATGGATTTTGCAAGATAAGATAGCTTTCGTACTGCAATTAGAGTATCCCTTGTCCTTTCATGAATTAATTAATTAGCATGAACAAGTTAAGTAAATAGAATTTCCACTTTCATAACTAGAATTAGCTTTAAATTGTACATTCATAAGCAAGATTTCATTTTAATTTAGTATTAGGAACGGTCTCTGAGTACTTTTGATCTAATGTCATGATAGAGGGTGGCATGAGTGGAATCCAATTTTTGTGCATATAGCACCATCACCTCTAAGTTTGTACGAACCCCGGCTTGATAATTTGAGTTGAGGAGTCATTGGGAGTTCCAAAATTCTTGGTGCAATACCGAGGCACACCACATTTTAGGGTCGTTCCCGGGGAGGTGCCTAAGTAGATGTTGTTTCTTCTTGAGCCTTGTTTTCTATTTTGCATACATTTTTTGAAAAAGTGAAAAAATAAAATAAAAAATATTTCTTTCATGCCTCATAGGATTAGGAATAATCAAGGAATTTTTTTACCAAAAACCCCTACACCCTCAAGCAGTCAACCTTCACTCTTCCTTGGTGTCTGTGAGCTTCCCTCTCTGACTGCAGGGGAGTTAGAAGACCCTCTAAGTGAGAAACTGGAAATTTTTGAAGAACCTATTGGGGAAGAAGAAGAACCCACTTCACCTACCCAAACTATGCTTGAAACCAGTGATAATGAGGTTTTCCCTCTCAGAGAGACCAATGGAGAGGCTAGAATGACGAATATAAGCCCTACTTCCCTTCCACACTTGCATGGCTTAACCTCTGAGGAGTCTGATGCCTTCATGCTTTAATTTGTTGTTGTTTATAGGACCTATGACTATGCCTCTGATGAACAGAAGCTGAATTTATTCCCCTCTACCCTTAAAGATGCAGCCTTGTGCTAGTTTATGGGTCTGCTTGGGGGTAGCATCACTACCTGGGCCCAAATGCAACAAGCCTTCAATAGTCGGTATAGGGACTATTGTAGGTCCAAAGAAACCAAGAAATAAATCTTTAAGATGATTCTTGGACCTGATGAATCCCTAAAAGACTATGAGGAGAGATTTCAACTCAGTTATAGGAGGGCCCACTGTACCCTTGATCATGAGTCACTCAAGCTAGTTCTTCTCTGAGGGATCAGGGAGGATATGTGGAAAATATCAACATGTTTTTTGAAGGAGATATCTATCATTTATCCAATGATGACATCAAAACTGTGTTAAAGAATCACTCTAGGGCTACCAGAAAGAAGGGTAGGGCTAGTCAAGGCTTGGTCAATTCCTATCCCTCCACAACATCCATCAAGAATGAGATAAGGAACATGTTGGAGGAATTCAAGAGTTAAATGGTGCATACCTTTTCATTGCAAATGGATACCATGCAAATAAAAAGAAATCAGGAGGAAGCAGAAAGGGCACTATCTATTTTCTTCCCTAGATGCACCAAAAGACATCCTAGGAATGAATGCCCATTGAATGTCATAGAAGTCTTCCTAGTCTGTGAAGAAAATCATGCAACAAACAAATTTCCTTCTTTTCTAGGACTAAAAGTTGTATACCAAGGGGTAGAAGGTGGGTTAGAGCAACTTTTCTTCATTAATCAAAGAAGACCTCAAGGACCTCGACCATATCAACAAGGCATGCAAGGTGCACACTACTCTTATTACAATCCAAATCAGAATTCACCTTTGCAACCTTGGTACTCTTCCACTCATCTATCCTGGCCCATAACTCCTTCTTGACCTTATCCTCCTCCATATCCTCCTCAACCTGTCAACCATCCTCTTTAGGCATATCCACCCCAATCTTCTCAATGGGGAAACCCATCACAAGGGTGAAGGCCTAAAGTCAACTAGCCTCCTGCTTTGATGCCTCCACCCCAATCTCAACCACAACTCACTCATCCTACTCCACCTAAGAAACCTCAAATGTCTGCCCAACCCAATCTAAACCTGAACAACAAGCAAGAACAACAGGTCTACCATGGAGAGACATCATATCCTACTTATGTTGTGGAAATATAGGAGATCAACCTTCGGTCTAGGAGAGTGCTTCCAAATAACCATCCACCTACTCCACCTGAAGAGATTGAAGAAGAGAAGGAAGAGAGTGTTCCTCAGGTCACCCACCTCCTTTTCCTAAGAGGTTGATCCACCATAGCTAACACACCCAAGAAGAGGTTGAACTTCTGGGAGAATTGAAGAATTTTTGTGTTAAGATACCCCTTCTCTAGGCCATTAAATATGTTACCATCTATATTAATCTCATCAAGGAGAAATGTTTCAAAAATCCTGGGAGAAGAAAGAGAGACACCCCCACCATAATTATTTTTGGGAAACTATCTAATTTGATGCTTGGGAGGGTGATCTTCTCGAAATATCTAGACCCTGGAATCCTAGTAGTAGATGTGCAAATTGATGGACTTATAGTCCCTAATACCCTAATTTATCTTGGGTTTCCAATCAATGTGATGACTAAGGAAACCATGCAAAAGCTAAATATCCAAGGAGATTTTAGGAAGACCAACACAATGTTACATCTTGCAGACAGATCCACAGTAGCTCATGAGGGAGTTGGTTAAGATGTTATGGTCTCCATTGACTCTTGGGAGTATCCTTATGATTCCCTGGTTCTCCAGCCCAAAACCAAGTTTAATGGTTATCCTCTCATCTTAGGAACACCATGGTTAGCCACTGTTGATGCTTACATTAGATGTAGGGCTGGGAACATGACCATTAAGAATGGACATTAATTGAAACAACTGGTATTATATCCTCCTGCTCAACCTTATATTGAGCCTGACTTACCCTTTTGTTTAGAATAGGAGGAAGAAGATTAATTGTATCACACCACCCTCTACCCAATCTTCACTCTAGATATTATTACAGGAGGGGGACAACCTGATGAAGATGACCGCATTGACCATATCAGAACCAACCTCCCACTCCCATACCAATTGATGAGTTGATGAAAGAATCTGGGAGTAATCCTTGGACTAAATTATTCCATATTGACTCAAGTCCATAAAATTTCAATATTGTATATTTTAGTCCATCCAAAACCTTAAATACCAACCCTTCTCTCTCGGCCAAACAGGACGAACAATTGTGCAATATGCTAAGGCAACACATGGATAATTTTGCTTGGGATTATAAGGAAATGAAAGGTGTGCATCCCTACGTTTGTACTCATCATATTTACATCAAGGAGGGATTTCATCCTATGCACCAACCCCAAAGAAGGATGAACCCAACTCTTAAGAACATTGTGAAAGAATAACTGCAAAAGCTACTAGATGCAGGGTTTGTATACCCTATTTCAGATAGTGAGTGGGTGTCACCTCTTGTTTTAGCTCCCAATAATAATGTAAAGTGGAGAATCTGTGTTGATTACCAGGAACTTAACAAGGTTAAAAAGAAGGACTATTTTCCTTTACCCTTCACTAACCAATTCCTAGATGGCCTTGCATGGAAGAAATTCTTCTCCTTCTCAGATGGATTTAGTGGATACAACTAGATCAAGATCAGCCCTGAAGACCAAGATAAGATGACATTCACATGTCCTTGGGGTATCTTTTCCTATAGAGTTATTCCATTTGGTTTGTGCAATGCTCCTGCTACTGTCTAGAGGGCAATTTTTAGTATTTCTGTTGAACTTGTTCATGACTCTATTGAAATATACAAGGATGATTTCACTCCTTATGGATGTGACTTCCATGAAGCTATCTCCAATATGTGCAAGGTCTTGAATAAATGCATTGACATGAATCTCTCTCTGAGCCCTGATAAATGTTATTTCTTGATGAATGAGGGGATTGTCCTTGGCCATTCCATATCCAAGGAAGGGATATAGGTTGACCCAAACAAAATTTCCATCATCAAAAGGGTCCCTACCCCTCAAAAGCAAAGAGAT
This sequence comes from Pinus tabuliformis, assembly GCA_031772625.1. Classification (NCBI taxonomy): domain Eukaryota; kingdom Viridiplantae; phylum Streptophyta; class Pinopsida; order Pinales; family Pinaceae; genus Pinus; species Pinus tabuliformis. The sequence continues at coordinate 272,606,428 of CM062813.1, forward strand.
GTCAAGAGTTTCTTGGGACTAGCTGGGTATTATAGGAGATTCATAAAATACTTTAGTAAAGTGGCTTCACCTTTGTTTGGATTATTGGCCAAATATTCATATTTTTTTTGGACCATCAATTTTCAAGAGGCCCTTGAAATGTTGAAATAAAATGACCATTTCACATATCCTTAAGGGTCCCAACTGGCCATTTCCTTTCCATATCCATACTGATGCATCAGATAAAGCTGTGGGGGGGGCCTTAGGACACGCAGAGGATAATTTGTCTTATGATATCTATTTCATTAGTAAGAATTTTTCTAAAGCTGAGTTGAATTACATTGTCACTGAAAAAGAACTCTTAGTTGTAATGCATTCTTTAAACAAATTTAGGCACTATATCACTGGGTATCAAAATTTTGTTCATACTTATCATGCAACCATTAATTATCTGATGAATAAGTCTAATTTCAATTCTAGGATAATCAAATGGTTGTTATTATTACAGAAGTTTTATTTGACTATTATTGACAAACCATGGAAAGAAAATGTGTTTGCAGATTTTTCATCCAGGTTAACCTTTCCTGCAAGTAATGAGGAGATAGTGGATGATCAACTTCCACATGAGAACCTCTTTTCCATATTTATTCTTTCTCCTTGGTTTGATGACATAACCAACTAATTGGTTGTTGGGAGGTTCCCTCTTAATATATCATCTAGAGAGAAAAACAAGGTTGTAAGGAAAATCTCTCCTTTCACTTCGATTCTGTGGAATATTTTCAAATTGGGACTAGATCAGACCTTGAGGAGATGTGTAAGAGAAGAGGAGGTCTTTGAAATCCTCTCAACATTTCATGATGGACCTTGTGGAGGTCATTTTTTTGCTAAAAGGATAGCCTTTAAAGTTTTACAAGTCGGTTACTATTGGCCCACTTTACATCAAGATGCAAGGAGATACACCACTAGATGTGATCAATGCCAAAGGATGGGAAAACCCACACCCAAAGATGAAATTCCCCTACAACCTCAAATGGCCTTAGAGCCATTTGACAAGTGGGGCACAGATTTCATTGGGATAATTGATCCACCATCAGGGTAGAAGAGGTACATCATTGTGTGCACTGGTTACTTGACAAAGTGGGCTAAGACAAAGGCAATCAAAGTAGCAATTGACCATAAAGTGGCTGGTTTTTTAAGATAAAACATCTTCTACAAGTTTGGGTATCCAAGGGAAGTCGTCACTAATCAAGGAGAACAATTCACATCAAATCTGATTGAAGATCTCATGAGGCAACACCATATCAAGCACAAGACATCCACTGCCTACCACCCTCAAGCAAATGGGAAAGTAGAGGTCACAAATAGAGCATCCTCACCAATCTTGTTAGTAGCAGCAGGAAAGATTTGGTAGAGAGACTAGTAGAGGCCACTTGGGCCTACGACACCACTTGTAAAACCACCACTGGATTCACTCCATATGACTTGGTTTATCGAAAGAATACTTTACTTTCTATTGAGTTTGAATATAACACTTTAAGAATGGCAGCTCATTTGGAATTAGATTTCACTACAACACAACAAGAAAGGTTTCTCCAACTTAATGGCTTAGATGAGTTCAGAATGCAAGATCTCCTACACACTGAAGTCATGCAACTAGAAAGGAAGGTCTTGCATGACAAACATATCAAGGAAAATAATTTTCAAGAAGGATATTAGGCCCTATGATATGATTCTAGGTTCACATATTTCAAAGGGAAGCTAATGACAAGATGTTTGGGTCAATACCTAGTATAAAAGTGTAATAAAGATGGATCTGTCCAGATCAAAACCATTGATGACGAAGGAATCCCCTTACTTGTAAATGGTTATAGGTTGAAGCTATATAGAATACCTCTATCCAAGGAGGAATTTACCAGTTCAGTCAACAAAGAATCAAATTTGATTGGGAGTTTCATAGCTTCCAATCCACATCATTCCTAGAATTTTGAAAAAAAAAAATGCCTGGATGAAAACCTCTATGAGGCATCTGAGGCCAAATCCAGGGTTGAAAACCTCTCTCAAGTAGCCCAGGAGAAAAAAAAAGGGGGGGGATTAATAACACAAGAAATAATCGTATGCAATGTCTGCTAACCTTTCTCTTGTTTTGCACAATTGTACACAGTGGCAGATTTCATCGCTACAGACCAAAATCTACAAGATATCATCTATTTTTCCATCCATACACATCATCTCCATCCTCCCCACTCATATTAACATCTCTCTCCACCATCCCATCAGCAAGAAATTTTAATTTCACCTCCTCTATGTGATCCTACAAGGACTTGTATTGTTACAGGAGGAGATTGTGAAGTTACAAGAGGGGGATACAATGAGGAGAACAGCCAAAAATACTATGATTCCTATTGGAAATGGTAAAGAGGGTCCTCTAATTATTTTCCCATCATCAATCCATCACCCATCCACTCCATTTCCCCAAAAATTTGCTCAAATTTTCCACTCCATCCTACCTCTAAAAAACACATAAGCCCTTATTTTCTATTCCTACAGTGTCTACACTACTCCTTCATGAATCCAACCCTATCCTCATGAATTTTCATCATCTCCCTCAACACCATCATGCAAACTAAGGAATTCAAGGGGGGATCAAAAGACTACTACATGAAGAGAACTCCTCCTGTAGCATCCTATGCAACCACAACAAAAATCACTGATATTATTTTTCCCACCATAAGAAGGGATGATGGAGCCTTGTTTGCAAATATAAATAGAAACATCATTCTTAGGGAGGCTTCCCACCAGTAGTAGAAACTTGGACATTAGAGAGACGTCTGCACACACACAATAAAAGCAACAGTCAAGGTATCATCAAGAATGAAGACATGCGCAGGAAACAAGTCAAAGAGTCAGCTCCCTTGATCATAATGATATATGGCCCAACTCCAGCATGAAACCTTACACAAAATTTTGATCCATAGGTAGGCTCTGGTATGGAAACCCTCACCTCTTCCCTATGCAAAAAATGACTAAAATTTGTTTTGAGTGGAGAGGTGATTTAATAGGTTGGAGGTGGCCATTTACCTTGGCCACCCTCAGCTAGTAAACTTAAGTTTGAGTTAAGTCACCCGTGAAATGTGGAAATGGCAACTCAACAAGAAGTGTTGGCCTCAAAAAGTGGGGTGATAATCACAAGGAGATAGAAATGATTACAGTTAGTGGGGACAACAGTCCAAAAGAGGAAACTTGTGTTAATTCCAAGTCACTATAGCGCTCCAAGATTTTAACCAAAAGAGGATATTATGTGTTGGTCTCAATTTCATTTGCACCATCACTCACTCCAAAAATAGGTAGAGGAAGGATGAGCTAATGTATCAAATAGCCTAGGGTGCCACTGAGGAGTTTTGAACTCTATCTGCTAGTGTTATAGGAGAAAGCTACAAGCAGGTATGTAAGTATTATAGGAGGGTCGAGAGGAGCCATAGGAGGAATTGGGAGTTGGAAAAGGAGTCACAAGGGCTCGCTATTGTCTCAAAACCTTCATGCACACCCATAATTGTTTTGGAAATAAGTAATTGATACCCTCCTTCCTCGTTTCTACATCCATTTGCATGAGAAGTCTGCTTGAAATTAAGAGCATGTAATAGTCAATTAATCAGTAGAGGTATTTTTGAAGTTTTTTGTGGTCAAAAGAAGAGAAAAATTGTTTGGTTGATATCAATTCGAGCACCCTTATCCCTCACTACTACTAAGAAACTTAACACTGTTTCACCATTGAGACTATTTGAAATTTTTAAATTCCACACCTACATAACATCAAGGAGGAATAGTAAACGAAATGGAGGGAGGACACAATCAAACTCTGAGGAAGTAGAAAACCAAAACCAAAACACTTGTAGCATCTCTGAGTATGCCCACCATGTTATAGACATTTTTGTGCCCTACAACCCCAAGCACGAAATGTCCATAAACCAAGGGCTCCTAAGTCCCTAAATGTGTTGTTCTAACCCCTAAAGGAACAAGGTCAACAGATTACAGCTTCTCCCAGAAGTTCTCCATGAAAAACTACTCAGAATTGGTCAAAATAGGATCATTGCAGCTGCTCCACTGGCTAGGTGCGTTGCATCTCACCCAAATGCACTGTGAGGGTGCGTTGCATTTCAAAAGTCCCTTCTGTGGGGTGCGATGGGCGAGAAATGACAAATGGCGATGTCATTCCACGAGGTGGAGAGGCAATGGAAGCTTCCAGAATCTTCTCCTGTGACACTTGCCTCACTGAATTCGACCAAGGATGAGTAAGAGACCCTCAGTCTCCAAGTGGAAGCCAGAACTGTCAGAGAGAAGACACTAATCAAATCACAAGCTGACTCATCCCCCTTATAGATATCTATATATGGATCCCTCATCCCAGAGATCCGGAGGCTGGAATTCGCATATTGTAAGGAATTGTTGTTGGTTTCTAGAGACAAAACATCAGATTGGTGGGTGATCTAAGCTTTGTTTGAGGTGAAGAGGGGCTTCTTTGCTGCGAGGTTGATGTTGGGTCAGAACAACCGGTTGTAACTCCTCCTGGATCTTTTCTTGTTTATCAATAAAAGCTATTTGAGTCTTCCTCCATGCTTTTGTATCATTGATGCTTGTTACATTTGTATGGTCAATTTACATCTGATCCTAGATTGTTTATGAATATAGATCCATGTCTTTGTATAGTGCTATGCTTCTGTGATCTTACAGGTACTTTGTGAAGCTGGGCGTGCAAGGGAGCAGGTAGCTGGGGACTATCAAATAAGAGAGGGATCGAATCAAAGGATTAGTGCAAGACAGAGGTTGGTCTTTCTATTCCTCTCTATCTATAATTCATAAAGGAAAAACATAAGTAGCTTTTCTCTGTTTGTTTCTAAGGCAGCTGTCACACCTTAGTGGGATAGAGCAGTTCTATATAGACACTTTTCCCTGTAACACACCACTAGGTCAGTCACCTTCAATAATCCAAGGGCACAATCTACCTCTGAGAAAGTATAAAAAAGAGAATATACAAGAGGATCAGGGTTTGCTATAGGAGAGACAGGGTGTTTGCTGCAAGAAGAATAGGGGAAGCTATAGGAGCACAAGAAAGAGCTACAAAAGGAAGCCACCACCTCAAAGCCAATTGGGAAAGACCTACAAGAGATCCAAGATCCTGACCCACAACCTAGCTTGGGGTCCTACTACAAATTTATTGAAGGAGGAAGGATTATCCTTGAAAATTTTGCAATCCCACTCTTTTATGAGCTAGATATAGAGAGAGTAAAAACCCACAGGTGGATGCAAATTGATAAATCCAAGAATGTGGAAGATGTGGGCCTCATGGAGGAGAAAGTCATTGAAATGGGTAAGGAGTTAAATGATTTGAGACCGAGGGAGTCTATTATGAAGGAGAAACTACAGGAAGAAAACACAAGGTTAAGAGAGAGGTTGTGGGAGAAAGAAACACAACTTGCCACCATGACATGTCTCTTTATGGAAGCCCTGTAATGCAAGCAGCCATCAAATTATTATGATTTCTTCCTTAAATAAAAGTGGTTGTAGTTCCAAATCAAAACTCTAGCACAATATGGATCTCTGCCTTTTCAGGAATACAGGAAGTTTATTGAGTTTCGCAACCAAACTAATATGGAAGATAGAGCAAAATTAGCTAAAATTATATATGCACAATCTCACTTTGACAAATCTGAATTTTTTGGATCTCAATTCAAGATTGGGGGACATGTAGTTGATGGATTTAGAATCCTGGATGACTCATGAGGAGACAAGAGTTGAGGAGGTGAAAAGGATAATGGAAAAGGAGGAGAAGTAACCCTTGTATATCAGAGCATAGCTAGTGAGCCCTAAGGATGCCATTAGCAATCATAGCATCATCTCCAATGATGTTGATTTAGCACCCAAATGCATTGCTACCCAAGAGAAAGCCATTATACACTTTGAAGACACATTTAGAATGTTGGGAACAGAAAGTCTGCAAGACTTCCAGAGAAGATGGCATGCCTTACACCACATTTTACGAATCAGAGAATATTACTCTCTTGGAAGTCTAAGGAATGCCTTGGAGAGAACACCATTGTACAAGAGAATAGAGGATGAAAATCAAGTGGATATGACTCAAAATCAGTCCACCCTTACTGCTAGGCTTACAAGAAGGAAGAGATGAAGCAAAAGAGAAGAAGGAGTGGACAGAGATATAAAGGAATGCACATTTTTACCCATAAGAAGGCACACCATCTCAGGAACCTTGGCATGTCATGGAGGCCACCAGGGCCATGAAAGCACTTCACATGGATGACTAAGTTTCTTAGAGGATGAGAAACACCTTCAGCATGGGGGTGATGATGAGTCCCATCAATAAGTATATTTTGAAGATCATTATGTCATCCTCCATCCTTAAAAGTATCCTTCTCTCACATTAATTCACATTTTTTGTTATATTATTCTTAGTAAGAGGAATAAAAGGTGTTTTTCATAGTATGTTCCCTAATGTGGTTTAAATGTAGGAAAAAGAAACATTTTTTAGGCAATTACTATGTAGGAGCTTGTTGGAGAGAACCGGGAGAGAACCTGGGGGGTTTTTCAACCTCCTTGACTCCCTAAATCAGTTTGGGATCATAGCATCCTCTCTCACTAGTTCGAATTTATTGGCAGCTGAGTGACTCCTAGTCCAATTGAAGCTCAAGAGGGACAAGATCCACTATTTCCAAGATCAATGAGGGAATCGCTCCTACTTTCAAGGGAGTTGTTTTCAGCTACCCTTTTGTATAAATAAACAAAAATAAAAGCTCATTAGGAATTGAAGTTATTTTTCATCTAGGTATAGTTGTCGAGCTTGAAGCTTGACATTGTCACTTTGAACTTTTATGTGATGTATGAGACCTTTACTTTTTGATAATGAGAAGTTGGATTTTACGCTACATCTGAGTTAGTTTCAGAGGGCTGAGACCCTTGGGTTTGGGCCCAACCCAAAGGCTTTGGTCCCTCTTTTGTACTTATGTTTCTTCTTGATTCCAAGCAGTTCATAGTTTCTTTCATTTCAGTAGAGATTAAGCTATAAAAACATGTGGTTTCAACCTCTACATCACCTCTCTTTTGGGAGAAGGAGTGGAAGAATTCACACCCTTAGTCCAAAAATATTGTGTTTATGATTTCTTAGAAATAGATTAATGTTAGTTGTTCTACTTTACATTTTCTTTATGTAGCTTAGAAGTCAGTTTAGTGATTAGATTAGTGTTAAGGCATAAAATATATGTTACTTAAATTCAACTCATCTTTTCCATCTTAGGTTATCTCATTTTTTTAATGATCAATGGGATGTATGCATCTGATTTATTGAAGGGTTGTGTTGATCATAAGGGAAGGGCACCTTTACCACTTTCATCTTGGACTCCTTCACCTTGTCTTTCCACCTTTATCTTTATCCCAAAACTATGTTTCCATAATACATTTTGCCTAGTATACCATGAGCATTCATCCTAGTGCAAGATAAACATTTGAGAGGTCCTGAGCTTGGCTAAGGGGCTCAACCCAGCCTCCCTTCATTTTCTTCAACCTCCATCCACGTCTCCATACCCTCAAGACATCATTCTCACCTTCAAAATCCATTTAGAACTCCTCTTGTAGCATTACAGGCCCTCTTGTAGCAGCCAACTGTAGCAAGCCCGTAGCACCACTTTCCCTCATCAATTTTGATCTCCACTTGAAATTTAGCTTATTCAAGATGAATAATGACCCCAAGCTATTATTTGATGATTAGGGGAATCTCCAAGGCCACTCCAACCATTCATTTTCTTCACTGAAAAAACATATTAGAATTAGTTCTTTTTATCACAACTACGATGCTAGTAGGCTACTAATTTTAAAGCAAGTGTGAACTAGGTAGATGCCACATGAAATTGTCATTGGTAGTTTGATTAATTATGCAAGATAAAATAGCTTCCTTTATGCAAGTAGATTTGGTAGTTTTATGGATTTTGCAAGATAAGATAGCTTTCTTTTTGCAAGTAAATTAGCCCTTGTCCTTTCGTGAATTGATTAATTAGAATATACAAGTTAAGTAAATGGAATTTCCACTTTCATAGCTATAATTAGCTTTCAATTATACCTTCATCCACAAGCTTTCATTTTAATTCTGTAGGAGGAATGGTCTCTAAACACCTTTGATCTATTGTCATGACTGAGGGTGGCATGACCAGAATCCAATCTGCTATGCATATAGCATTTTCACCTCTATGTTTGTACGAACCTCGGATTGATAATTTGAGTTGAGGATCCCTTGGGAGTTGCAACATTATTGGTGTAATACTAGGGATCACCAAAGATGTCAAGATGAGATCGGTACATCACAATAAAACCAAGAAAAGATAAGTCTTGATCACAACATGAATACTTGATGACAATAAAAGATAAGCTCTTGTGGACAGAAGGAAGGCTCCAAAATAAAAGCATGGGAAAAATTTTGGAGGGTGGTTGTAGCAGCTACAACACTTGGCAACACAGCGGTAGAACTCCAGATCTCAGTACAGATCTTGTCTCATGCAAAACAGGTCTAACACTTCAGGAAGTATTGTTCATATCATTAATTGTCATAGCTTCTTCACTTGTCTTTGGTTAAATATATAGTTCCTACCATTCTCTTCATCAGCGACACACTTAACCAAGCCAAGTCAAACTAAGTTATTTCAATTAGGGATGAGGAGTATATAGATAGAAAAGTAAAAGAATGGTTAGAGTCTTAGTTTTCATCTCTAGTGTTTCTCTTCTACCAATAGGCCTAGGCAGTACCCTGGCAGAGTCACTTTAGGAACACAAACATTGCTCTGCTCCCAAGGAACCTTGATAGTACCCCGACAGAGTTGCTTGCTTCATCTCTTTGCGTAGGAAGCCTTTCTCTTATTTCGCCTTTATGTTATTTTATTAAAAAAAAAAATTCATTTGTTCAAAGAATGTTGCTTAGACACTTATTAATTTAATGAGGGGGAAGAGGGATCCCGACTTATTGAGAGCAAAAGAGGTTGTCCCTTTAAAGAAGGATATTTATAAACCTCTAAAAAATTTGTTAAAGTTTCCTCCCCTCCTTACTCTACTCGATTTAGTCGATAAATAACCGAAAATATAAGATCGATTAAAGTAGGTGGTACTAATTATAGATTCAAGCATCGTCATTCCACTGTGGTTTTCTCCGAAAAGAATGTATTTTTCATCAGGGTATCATCAAATAAAACATGCAAGATTCACGCAAAGAGAGAGAATCGATCTATAACCAAGCATTGAAAATAGTATAACTTCCTCGTGAACTTGACCATGCTTGCTTCGAAAAACAAACATGGTCTCATATGGAAGCTATCCTACAACTTAAATAAATGAAAAGAGTGGGGCAGAAAGCAAATCAAACCAAATGAAACAAAGCAAGAAAACAACAAACAACCTATACTCCCACACTAACCATGAATAGGCCAGACCTACGTAAAATGAAACTTCCAATGTAACCACTGACGCATCGGTTGGCCTATATGGGCATGGGAATGTACGTCCAAAAAGATATTCAATGATACTAACAAATAAGAAAAATAAAACAATGCATACCATGGCATTCGAAGTTTGAAAATGCATGCATAAAAGTACAAAAGAAAAGTGCATGCAAAACACTTTGTTGAAGAATTATAGTGTTCAAACACACTGCAACTCTCGGACACACAAGAACAAACTTTCAAACTTATAGACTGGGCGAACATAAAGAAAGAATAAAATGTGTGTTTCACAATATAGCTCTCTAGGTATTATTCCTCCGAATATTATGTGATGGGATCGTGCAAGATAGATGGAGGATGCAAAAATTGTAATAATACAGACTGATTTTCAATTTGTGCAGAGGAGTGATGAGGAGCCTTGAAAGATACATCGTTGTTTTGATCAGAATTGGAGTTGGATTTAATACTGCGAGAACTTGACATAACCATCAACTCAGGATGAAGTGCCTCGACATCTTGTGGAAGTTCCAAAACATCAGAAGATAGATTGTCAAAAACCAATGGCTTAGAAAGATCAACCATTAAGAGATCTGAGTCGTGACTAGATGAATCAATGAAGATATCATGACAGCCATGATTAGAAAGTTCAAGATCAAAAACAAAGGCATCCTCATGATCTGACGAATTATAAAGAGGGGAAGATTGAAAACAATAAATTTCACCCTCTAATTCTTCACAATGATCAGATGACGAATTGGAAAGATCAAGAAGAGAAGGTTTTTCCTCTCCGCATTTGATTGTAAAACTGACATCCCACAAGTTCTGAGTGTGATTGGAAATAACATCATCAGAAATTTATTCTCTGAGATGTTCAATAGGATTGACATAATCGTGGAATATATCAGGATAATGAGGGAAAGGCACAAAAGGAGAAAATTCAACCTTCATCGCAGATTCTTGCTCAAAGATACACTCCCACACATAGTCATCATAAATGATATCATAGGTTTGCTACTCAACACTAACTCCATCCTTCAATTGATCCTCATGAACATCAACAAAAATAGTTGAAATAGGTGAACCAAACAACTCACAATCAGGAGGATGAAAGGAATCAATGGAAGGAGGATGAGGAGATAACACATCATTGCAAACATCATATTTGAAATCTAAACCTACGCAAAAATTTTGAGTATGTGGGGTGGGAGAAGATGGTCATAAATCAACAGATGAACTCTCAAGTTCTCCCACCTCAACCTATGCAAATGGAGTTGTCGTATGAGGGGAAGATGAAGAGTCACTTGGAACCACAACTTCGATTGTCACAAATTTAGAAGCTCTATAACTGAGGTACATTGGGAGAATTTCAAAAGACTCATATTTGTGTGGATTCATCGAAATGTGAACAATAAATTCGAATTTCTCTTTCATAAAATTCATCTTCGGAAAATTAAAAACAAAAATGAATAAAACAATCATCAAAATCATCAAGAGATTCATCAATTTCTTTTTGCAATCGCATGATTTTCTTGAAAACGGATTTGTATTCATACATTTCAAAGGTGTGGTAAATCTCCTTGAAAAGATGTTCGAAAGAGTGAATGGAATAAACGGAAAATGTGTAACACCATTCTTTTACGTGTGCTTTGAATATGAGAATGAACAACTTGCATGCAGGATCCTAATAGTGAATATTATGTTTAGTGCAAAATTTAAAAAAATGAGCGGTGTGCTCGAGAATGGTTTTTCCACCCTCACAATCAAATTTTAGATTTTACATTTCATGAATTATTCCTATGGGCACTTTCATATTAGCGGTTCTGGAAACAAATATCGGGGTTATGATTTGAGAAGAAGCCATTAAAGATGTGGAAATTTCAAATAGAATTCATCGGCTCAGCTTGTCATCTGGCCCTCCTTCTAGCACCATAAATGTTGATGGTGTTGTTCCCACCAACATTCAAGGGATCTACCCAATATGAAGTCCCAACTAGACCTTACACCATTTGGTGTAGGAGTCCCATCCTAAATACGACCCAATTGCTGATGCAATGGGTTTTAATGATGTGCCTTGGATGCAATAACGCATAGAGTGATGTATGGTGACTTTGGTGGGAAAATGTGTGTGACTCTGCAGAAAGTCAAGTGCACTGCATGGAGGTTCTAACACATGAAGGTAAAATGAGTGAGTCCCTTAGAATCTTGTAATAGTACGCAGCTTGAAAGGAACACACGAGTATAAAGACATCACAAGCTAATCTCTGAAATAGTTCACAAGTTAACAATGATGGAATTAAACAACAACATGCATTCAAAAAGATTCATACCAATGCAAATGAAATAGTTCATAAGTATAAGCATAAGTTAAATAACATGCATTGCAAACATAACAAGAATAGTCCTACTATATTCACATCATATGTATGAAAATGTGTCAACTCTAAGATTTTATGAAGTGAAAGTTTCATTCATACATATGCCACTTACGAACCACTAGCCCAATAGTGAAACATGAATTCAACACCTTCTCCTCCAAAGAAAGATAATCCATCTATGCTACGAAGGAGCCAAGGCTCTCACAAACTCTTAAGCTCCTGACTCTAAGCCTAAGCCTAGCCAAAAGCTTAGCTCCCCAAAATCCCTTTACATGAGTTATGAGGGTATATTTATAACAAGAGGGGGTGACTCTTCAACTCCCCTTTCTGACTCTTAGACTTCCCTCATGACTCTTCAACTCCTTTATAAAACGACTCATTACATTACATTGTGACTCTTCACATTCCAATATTGACACTTGGAATTCCACTTACAAATTAATTACAAAATAATATTACAATTTACACTCATACCCATATAAGATAAAATTGGGTAGAGCCAAATAGATAGCCTAATAAAACAAAACATATCATGCTTGAGTTGGGGAAACTCTAGCTTAGCAACTTCCACTTGATGTTTATTGGTGAAATAGCGGTGCCAAGATCTGTATTGTGCGATGAAATCCCCAAGTTATGCGATAGTGTCAGGCTGGAAGCAGACTCTAGCCTCCATGGAATCCGAGTATACTGACTTGGAACTATTTTTTGTTTCCTTCTTGAGCAAGAGCAACATTGTGTTGATTTAGATAGGGCCACCAATGTACTTGTGCATATTCTGTCTATTTACTTCAAGATCTTCCTTAATGGTTACCTATCTCCACTATTCCAAGTACTCTTCAATCTCCTTCCTAACCTAATTTATGTGCTTGATCTCCATGAGTGAACTGGAAAATGGGATCATGTGATATTTCACCAAGAAGTCCAGGCTATTGTAAAAACATGCATATGAGGCCTAATTGTTGGTAATGAACGAGGCAATTTTTTTTTTATTCTAGATAAGCATCTAAACATTTTTCTTCTCCAACTCTGCCTCTTACCTTGTTTTCTTCCCCAAGCCAAGTGGTGCCCCTTTGTATTGCATTAACCATTCATGCATGATAGTGATGGAAGCTTGTACATTCCTAAGAGTTTTGACAAAATATTTACACTTTGGTTGCAAGCCATGCAAGTGGAAAACTTCCTTATGCACGGTAATAATCTCCTCATAAAGATTCTGCATGGTCTCTCTTAGTGTTGATACTTCACTGAGTATCGATGCCTTCAGTTCTTCCTAATGGACCTATGTAGAAGTTTCCTTCTATACCTATGCTCAAAGTTGTTCAACCTCTTTCCTAGAAGCTTGCAAGGTCTTTTCTAATTGCTTTTTCTCAACCAACAAATAATTCGTATTTGACTTTGAAGCACCTGCGAAGGCCAATTTGGTTGTGGAAATGACACCTGGATTTCTTCTAGTGTTTGTCACGATCACCCTTTCTCTAATGAATGCAGGAGATGAGAGTTCGTACAAAAAATGTTTCTTCCTCAATTGTACAATCTTTTTATGAAGCTCGACATAAGTCAGATTGTATGTGTCCATAACCAGACCATCATTGAGAGGAAAATTTTCCTCTTCCTCGCTTTGAGCTTACTCTGCTGGAGGATAGAGAGACTGAATGGTGACCTGCTATGTACTTGGAATCAAGTCAACATCTTGGTTCTGTGGCTTTGGTTCCTCCATGTCTTGAATTTTGATCAACCCCTCTATCTCTTGAACAAGCTCTTTGTCCTACATCTATTTTCTCTCCTCCTCTAACTATCGGTTATGTTTTATCTCTTCAGCTTGTCTCTACATTGTTTCTTCTATTAGTTCCTCCAATCTTCACCTTTATTCTTCTTCTTTCTTCTACTTCTCTTATTTTTCTTTCCTCTTATGCCCCTCTTCTTCCCTATGCTTTCATTATGCTTCAGGCATCCTTTGTTTCCTCTTGTTTTCCACTGCTATAGCCGCTCTCATAATAACTAGGTGTGGTTTCATCTTGCAACTTTATTCTCCCCCTAGATTGTGCATAACCTTCCTTCTCGCACTCTGGGTTGGGAACTTCTACAGATGTTTCCTCTGGAGTACCTTCCTAATGCAGAGCAACCTGTAAAGTTCCTGCAAAACTAATTGGCTCGCAGGACTTGGAGGCATTATAATAATTCCTCCATCCATCCTCCTCCGACCAGTGAAAGGTTTATCCACTGAAAATGGATTCTCGCACTGTGGTCTTTGAAAATATTCCTCAGATTGTATGGATTGAAACCCCAAGTACCAAATGAAAATTTCTCTATGACTTTCCCTTCAGTATCCGCAACCTTCAAGTTCTTAATCTCGTACAATCTGATATGCATAGAAAGAGTTGGTCAAGGTGCTTTCTTATTCCTATGCAAAGTTGTTGATAACCTTGTGGAGAGATGATATGCAACCTCTTGCATGACTTACTTATCGATGGCATACCTTAGTAAAATATGTGGAAACTTTTGTCTGTCGAACATTCTGAAGAAAGTGTCAGCGGGTGAGGCAAACCAACCTACTATCTATGATACTGCTTCCCTTGACCCATGTGACATGTAAGGTGGCTCTTCCTCAAAATATTATCTTATACAATAGAATGAAAAAAGTGATCAATTAACTTCTCCATTACTCCTCTATGGTTGCACTCCAAAAGAAGCTTGAAATAAACATATATGGCACGCTCTTGTGGTGTCCAAATCCAATTCATGTCAGGGAATGCATTGTGTGTGCAGATTGCATCCAATAGATATGCAGACATATAAAATCTATATTTCTTGCCCTTGAGAGGACTAAGGGCTTTAGATACATGGATCTACAGCTACTTAGCCAACAAATTTGACCATTTGAATAGGTTACCTTCATTCACAACTTGGTCCAATAAGAAATCCCACCCTTCACGAAAGGTCTCAGCGCTCTGCTGACCATAAATTATGAAACATAATATGATCAACAATTGATAGGCCCTCTTGAGATATATTTTCTTGTAGATGTTGGTGGGTGTCTTACGAAAATTTTCTAGCTCTTTCACCCAAACCTTAACAATATCCTTAATGCTCAAGTAGTTGGTTTTGACATAGAATTATGAATCCATGAGCGATTCTGGCTCTGGAAAATGGTACATGAGATGGTAGTTAGCTGCCAGAAAAGAAGCAAGCCTTTGTCCATGTGTACTGCCAAGAGTCATAGTATTTGGATCTGTGTGAGACAGTATCTAGCTAATAACATCTACACATGGAAATGTTGGGTACTTTCATGCAACCCTATGTAACCCTGACTTCTGGACATTAATATACACTTTTCAGTCTTCCAGATCTGCTTTGAAGGTTCTTGCTGAGAAAATTTTGTTCACATTTTTCCATGTGATATCTGATCCATTTTATATAAACAGTTGAGTGTTTGAGTATATTGGCAAGTAAATTAGCGTACTCTCAACTGCCTCCCCGGTACTGCTCTTTGTGGTATCTTTTGAAGCATTTCTCATGGGTTCCATGATAATGGTGACTGATGAAGAGAAGTGATCAACACCTGCAATACCTGTAGGAGGAAAAGCACTCATGGAAGACATTAGTTAGCTTCAACAAATCAAGTTTCAAGGAAAGATCAAGCAAAAAACCAATGAAGAGGATTGTGCAATTTTGGAAATGAAGGGAGGGAGACTAGTTGTGGGAACTATGCATTGTGCAGTCTCAACAACTAGTGATGCAACTTGAGGCTAGAGACTATATAATGTGAAGTCCAGCCTAGGCATACTATGTGAGAGACTGTGCATTGTGCAGTCTCAGTGGCCAAGGTGACAGGTTTGAGCCCTGGAACTGCACAATGCGCAGTTGGGCTAGCCTGTACTTCACATTCCATGGTCTCAGAGGCCAAGCTAAGAGCTTGAGCCTCATACTTGTACAATGCCCATCTAGACAAGGTGAGAAATGGCCAAGGAAAGGGAAGATCTGCCCGGCGAGAGTGTGGCAAACAAGAAGATATTAGTGATGATGCATCTTAGTGTGAAGATCTGACTAAGAATGGATAGATTAATGCAAAACAATTAAAAAATATCAACATGCAAAAGGAAAAACAAACATGCAAGAAGAGTCGCTGCAACGATGACCACTAACAGGCAAAAATAAGAAAACTAATGTGACACTTGTGAAAGGCAAATGACGGATCAAAGCAACACTCAAAAAAGCTAATATATATTAAAACGCAAACAACCATGAAAAGAAACAAGAAAAAAACACTCACAAAATCCAAACGATAAAAAGTGATGGAAAAAGTGACAAAAGACGACAAAAGAAAAAATCACCCAGAAAAGCGTCGCAAACTTTACCGAAGGCTCCTTGATCTCCTTAGGAATTCTATAGCTCCAAGATCTAATATAAAAATGAGCTCTAGGGGCATAAATTAAATAGATCTATATTTATTTGGGTTTATGACGTGCATGCATAAAGTCAAGGAAAAAGCGACACTTGGCGGAAAGTTTCAAAAATAGTAAGTGTGCCACCTTAGGGAAACTAATTAATGAATCCCTATTTTCTAAGGATGCCTTTGTTTTTTTATTTTTTCTTTTTTGGGAAACTTTCATGCACGCTGCCAAGAAGGATTACACAATTCCTGAGGGACTGAGCAACTTCTTGACTCAGTGCATGGCGCAGTTTCTAAGCTCAAGGGATATTTTGCACAGTTTCCATCAACAAGGTTGGGCTACCATCCAAAATTGCGCAGTATTCATGCTCAAGCCTAGCCTACCAAGAAGGATTGCACAATTTCCGGAGGAAAGGCTAGCCTGCCTTCTTAGATTGTGTAGTTTCTAGAGGCAAGCCCAACGATGCTGCAAGGTGAAGACAAAAGGTTAGCTTATGTTTGAAAGATGTCAAGTCAGGATCAACACACCACAAGAAAAGAAAGAAAATATAATTCTTGATCACAACATGAATACTTGACAACATTAAAATATAAGCTCCAGTGGATAGAAGGAATGCTCCAAAATCAAAGGAAGGGCAAAATTTTGGAGGGTGGTTGTAGCGGCTACAACATGTCCCTTAAGAAAGCTAAGAAGGATAATAAATTATCACCCAAGTACTATGGTCGTTACAAGGTGTTGAAAAATATTGGTACTGACATACAAATTGGATTTGTCTGCATCTTCATGCTTAAAGAAGGTTATTAGAGACAAGCTCCCAGCTCAAACAATGTTGCTAGAACTTGACGAAGAAGGAAAAATCATATTTTAGCCTGAAGCAGTCACAGAAATAAGAACTCGATAGCTATGGAATCAATTAATAGATTATCTCATTAAGTGGAAGAACTTACTCGCTGAAGATCCCACATGGGAGGATGAGAATTTTATACAGAATCATTCGGAGCTACTTAAGCTTTGAGGACAACACTTTTTTGAAGGAGAAGGGAATGTTAGGTCCCTATAATACTAGTGTATTCCCCTTATTATTATTGTTAGTGTAGCCCCCATATTGTTATTTTTGTGCCCATGTATCCCACATGTTGTTATTAATGTGCCCCATAGAAGTCCACTATTGTTATTGTTGTGCCCTTACATTATTATTATTATGGAGGCTCTGATTATATTGTGACCCCTTAGACTCCTATATATACCAAGGAGGTCTTATCATTTGTATCATCTAATAATTGTTTATGTATGTAATGTAAAGGAGGTTTCCCACTCGAAGAGGCTAATTATTAAGTCGTTGATCTATCTTTTCTTCTATTTTGTGAGCTAGTTGCACACATATGCCACCAAAAACTCCAAGTCACCTCCAAATTCAAAGTCAACATAGGTCAAACTAGTCAACTTCGTAAAATTTCAGTCCTGAAATTTCGACCCCTAAAATTTCGCTCTTGAAATTTTGGCCCTAAAAGTTTGAGCCTGCAATAGCACAGAAAAATTTGACATGTACACAAAATTAATTCTCCAAATGTGTGATATTTTTCTTTCTTTTTCTCTCCTTTAATTCTATATACTTCTTCTTTTTTAGGTGCAAAAAGTACTTGTTATGATTATCATTGATTGTCCTTCAAATGGGTCAAATTGTCCTTTATATATATTTTTCCAGGAGTTTGAATAGGTTTCTATTAGAGGAATGGGCTGACTTGTTCCAATAGGACCTACTTTGTCATTTGGTGGACTTTGACTCAAACAAAAATTCAATTTCCATTTTCTTACAAATGTCTAAATGGGACATGACTCAAATACATTATATTTTGACTCATAATAAATTATTTTTTACTCTTTTTCATACTATCATCATGAATGCTTTGACCAAAATAAAATATAATAATGAATATAATAAACACATCAATGGTGGATTTACATTATGAAGACCAACACTAGTTACAACTTCAACAAACTTGATAAGAGATGCATTAAGGAAGAAAAAAATGTTGAGAAGATCAGGAAAATCCATATATATGTACAAGAAACACTACAAAAGTCACAGGAAAAATATAATGTTGGGCACGGTCAACATAGAATAGAGAAGTCCTTCAAGGTGGGAGACAGATCATGGTTATAATTGAACAAGAAGAGGTTACATGGTCCTGGTAAAAAAATCAAGGCTCTGTGATATGTTCCATTTGATATATTGTAGAAGGTGGAAGATAATTCCTATATACTCAATCTATGACCCATGCATGCACATTTAGTTGGTGGTGAATGTATATAATCTAAAACTCTAATGAGCCTTCCATGCTAGATTAGGATGAGGAATAGTTCCTACCTTTTGTAGATTATTTGGCACTAGATGCTTAGGAAAATTTGATAAATGATACATTTTTTAAATGAAGTCCATAACTATAAGACAAGGTTATAATTAACATTGGAATATTAGGTTCAAAGGACAGCTTCCAGGAAAAGCTAAATGGTTCACACAAGAGAACGAGGAGGATATTTTCCTTACCTTGTTTCATAGAAGCTTTTGGAGACCAAAAGCCTCCCAAAATTGGGGGGTGTGATTTGGATTGGATAATTATATTGTTTTGCATCCATATTGATGTTTTCAAAGTGGAAAAAAAATGGAGGAATCAACTCACAAGACTATTTTTACTAGCAGGTCCCAATTTGGTGAAATGGGATCTGAAACCTTTCAAAAGTAGTTTGAGGCATCGAACGATGCTTTTTGGGGTTAAAAAATTGTCACTTAAGTGCAACACCCCCTAACACTATTCTACAAGCAAATACATTTCTAATGGAATAAACATTGCCTCAATAGGAGTCTGTATGAAAAATTTATGCCACCTAGAAGTTGACCTTCCTATTTTAACCACCATGATTCGAGAGGATGCCACATAAGCCCCCATTATTCATAGAAAATAGGTTATACATGTGATCATGATGAAGAAGACTATAAATTTGATATTGTAACTCTAGTTAATAGTTGAAGGAGTCAAACGTAACCACTAGTAAGCTATTGTACTATGTTATAACAAAGCCACTAAGAGGAAAAGGAGTTCCATACTATTCAAGTGCATTTTTTTCCATATATGAGTTCAATATTTTATAATGGATGGGGAGAGAAAACAAAGAGGGTGTGTGCATTGTAGCATCCCATGGTTCATAAGACTCACTTCTTTGTACTTGCATCAATTTTCCATTCAAAGGAAAAGAGTTGAGTAACCTCACCTTCTAACTGGATTTTTTCCCAAAAGGGTTTCCCCAGTTTTACCTTGTGCCAATTGTGGTTTGTGGTTTTTATTTAATTTTTCTTTATTTTCTACATATTTTATGTATTTCATGGATAAGCATAAAATAGTTTGTGCATCCATAAATCTAAGGAGAAAACAACCCTCATAGTGTAGGTTTCATATTTTAAGTATAATTTCATTAGATCTATTGTGATGAATTGTCTAGTGGAATATCCAAAATAGCTTATGCATCACAATATAAGAAGCATAACATATTAAAATGTTACCTTATAATATAAGAGGAATTAAATATTAAAATGAATGTTAAAAGATAAAAAATAAAAATCATTATAGAGGTTGAGTGAAGTTATGGTGTGATGTGAAAATGGGGCTCTTAGGCTTCTTGTCTAACTTACAAGAACCTCTCCCACTTCCAAAGCTTTAAATTTTCCCAAGTCTTAATGATTAACCAATGCGGAATTAAGAAATGCTTGAAAATATAGGTGTATGCTTGTATTTGTTTTTGAATGTTGAGTGCTTATGTTCATTTGCTTATGTTGATGTGAAACAAAAATAACAGTAAATAAAGCAGCAATTCAACAAAGCCCATAAGACAACAATATAATGTGGAGTTCACCCCAATATCTTGGGCTACATCTCCTTGAGCTCTAATCAACTCGATTAGACTCTCTGGGATTATGGCTTCAATTCTTTTACAAGTGCTACACTTAACTCCATTGGTTTACAGCTGGACCAATGGGCTTAGAATGCCATCTTACCCCTGGTTGTCCTTGTTCTGCAGACAGGTCTAGGCTTCTCTGGACTTGACTCCTTCAATCAGTGCTCTGAGCTTCTTGAGCTTCTGGCTTCTCTGACTCCCTCCGAATTTTTCATTTGTCTCTGGAACTCCTTCAACACACCTTAGACAACCAGCCGCAACTCGATCATTCGATCTCCTGTTGTGCTGCAACTTCACTACAACCTCATGGCTCTTTAGAATTCTATTAGAGCTCTCTAGCTCTGCGGCTCTACCTCCAACCTCTGGTGGCTCTACCTATTACAGTGAGATCAATTTGAGTCTCACATAACAGATACAATCAGTAGGACTGTACTCGGATCCCCCAAGTCTCTCTGGAGTACACAGACTCTCTCGAGTACTCTCTCTATCTTTGTCTTAACCCTAGCTCACTTGCTGGCTTTTCTTCAGGTCAGCTCGGCTCTGGTTTCTCTGCTTACTGTTTCCTAGGCTAGCCCCCCTTCTTCTCTCTGTCAGTCTGTGGCTTTAAATCCAATCTGCTTTCTCACTATTTGTTTCCGCTTCTCGGCTTCCTGGTTCCCTTCCTTCGTTCGTTCGAATCCCTTCTTTCAGCGGTTACAGTGACTGCATAACGCCTTATAGGGAGGTGGCCACCCATTCCTTTAATGGATGAGCGTGTCAGGTTCACCAGAAACACTCGATCGTTTGAAACGACCGTTATTTCTATTTACTCCAAGAATGCCCGCAAAACATGAATCTCTAGCGACTCATCATCCACGTCAGACTTCAGAATCCCACAGAATCTGCTTTATAACTTTGTCAAATCCGGTCATCCATCGGGTTGCATCTCCACCGTTGATCGGGACCCTCCAAATCCTACGGTCTCTGTCCATATCGCGTGGGTAAGTAGCATGACCATTACTCACGCGATGTAAGCAATTTTCTCTCTCATCCGCTGGACACGCGTCGCCCAGTGTGTGGCATCGCACTGAACTCGGCCAAATCCGCTTACCGCTCGAAGTGCACACAATATCCTACCGGTTTCTGTGGAATCCTGCCTCGGATGGAACCGAAACACTTTTTGCTGCATTTCATGATTTTTCGGGTTTGGGCTCATGTGGTTCTCCTTCTTCGAGGGGTTTCCCCTGCGATATGTGATTAGTGACTGTCGTTGATCACATATCAGATTCCTCCCCCGTTGACTCAAACCATCGCTGACTTTGTTAATTCGCGACAGTGTGTGTTAGCATGGTCTACGCTTGATCGATGGCCCTCATTGATCCGTGCTGATTGCAGTTAGTCATTGTCATGAGGATTCCTCTGATAAGCTTGATCTTCACAAGATTTTTAATCTTTGGCATAAATTATAGAGAGTTCATGAAGACTTAGAGAGTTTCAGGATCCATTTTAGATCAAGCCTTCCCACTAAAAGAACTTTTAGTCCACCAAAAGACTGATATACTGATCTGAGTAGTAAATGAGAGTAACAGCACCCTCTTCTTTCAGCCTCCCTACACTTGCCTTTGCATAGTGCCTCTGAACCAAAATCTCTGACCACTTCCCTTCTTGGACGGGTTGGTCGTCTTGGGAAGAACTGTTTTCCTCCTTGACTTCATGCAGAACTTCTATTGTGAAGTTTATAGAAGGTAGTTTGAACTTCTTTGCCTTGATCCTTGATCCAAGGTGGCTCAAACGAATGTGAAGTACATCTACTCCACAAAACTTTCATCTGTACCTGTTTGAAAAGCTACCAACAACAATTGTTAACAACAACAGGCATACAGACAACAACTGGATGGACTAACTCCTGCTTCAACAAAGAAATAGATTTCACATCTTGTGAACCCTTCCATGTCTTATATCTGCATACAAATGATTGACTAAATAACCAGCCAATAAAACATGCCTTTACAACAAATGACTCTTCAAGTCAAGCATGTAGGAAAAAGACTTTTAGGACTCTTTTCCAAAAGATGAAACACTTCATCATTATCTCCATTTTGGAGACCAAGTTAACTTCTCCCAAGCCAACATCACATGCATCTCATGCTCATGCATGCATTCCATCTTTCAACTTTCGCTTAAGTACACTGTACTTTCAAAGCTAAAATGAACATATTGTTGCAGCAATAAAGTGAGTTTCCTACTCAACTTCTTTCCATTTACCATTTTGGTAAGATCCTGCAACTTGCATTTATTCCACAAAGAAATGAAAGCAGATGCATCAATAGACATGCAGTCTTAATTGGATAAGAATTCTAACCATTTCTTACCAATCCATTTCAAAGGTCCCTCCTTTGTTTGCAAATTAGCATCAATATGTGAATCACCTTGAAACACATCAATCATGGAATCTCTATTTCCATCCCTGCCATTTTCCTTTTCCACCTTCTCCTTCAGCTTTGGTGGAAGCAATGCTGGATTCAAAGTCCAACACCTTTCAACAAGATTCCCTTGCTTATGGCAGTAAGTGCAACACATGTGCATCCTTTTGACAGCATGATTTTCCTTGTCCTGTTTACCTTTGGCTACTTTCTTCTTTTCCTTCAAAATTTTCCTGTATGTGGTCATCCTCTTCCAACATCTAGAAACATAATGGTTATCCAAACCACAAAAGGAACATGCAATTCTTTTTCCATGCTTTACAAAATCAAAAGGAATGTTTTTAGAACTAGATTTATACCTGCCTCTTTCACCTTTATTGCCTTCATGAGGAGGTGAAGAAAATGAAGAAGTGGCTCCCTTTGGAACGCCATCACTTTCTTCAAGGCTGTTAGAGTTTCCACAACTCTTTGGTTCAAGTGTGTGCTTTTGAACACCTGCATCCTGTGAATGATGTTTTGAGCTATTTCATTCCTCCTAAATACAATCCTCACACTTCTGAGGTAGAGGACCTGCAATGAAACTCCTTTTTGGAACTGTTTCAATGGTCTTCATGGAAACTTTGGAACTCTCTCCATAAGACTGTCCATAGCCAAGACCCAAATACTTAGGCCTTTCCTCAACCATTATTGGCTCAACAATACCTTGTGCATGTTTGCCCAATTCTTTTCCTTCATAGCCCATCTTGGACATTAGCTTGGAACCTATGCCTCTGGTATGTTTTTCAAAAGAACCAATATAAGCATTCTTAGAAGAATTTGAAGACAAACAGGAATGGTTTACCTCTTCTTCAAGCTGATACTTGGCCAAGGCTTCTTTGGCAACAAAGAGTTGTGACTCCAACTCATGCATCCTTTTCAGGTGCACATTTGCAATATGAAGTTGCCTCTCCATTTCCTGCAATTTTACAGAAAGCATCTGCTTCTCTTCCTCCATTGAATTCAACTGCTCTCTAAGTATGTTGCTCTTCCTTCCCTCCTCATACATTTCTCCCACCATATCCATCATGGTGGACAAGTCTTGCTTCATGTCTCCATTAAGGAACATGGGGAGCAAGAAGAATTTGAGAACTCACTTGTAGATGTTGTCATTTTCAAAGTGCACAAAAGAACTTCAAACAAGATTATTAAAGAGATTATTCAGTAACCTCTTGCAAAAACCTTTTGTGCTTCAAGTATTTCCCTGAGGTCCTTTGGGATAGAAGAATGCCTTCAACCCTTCTTCTTGCTTGTCCTTCCTGGACTAAGCTATCAATAGCTTTCCCTTCACCTCTACAAACTCAAACAATAGTCAGTCTGCAACCAAGCATACAATCAATGATGCAATCAATCTTTGATTGTCCAAATGCCTTTCAAACAAGCAATCTTTGCCCTGTCAGTCAAGCATTCTGATACAACCTTCTTTGAAGCTGGGGTTAATCAATCTTAAGCTCTGATACCACCTGATCTGAAAATGGGGCTCTTAGGCTTCTTATCTAACTTACAAGAACCTCTCCCACTTCCAAAGCTTTAAATTTTCCTAAATCTTATTGATTAACCAATGTAGAATTAATAAATGCTTGAAAATATAGGTGCATGCTTGTATTTGTTTTTTACTGTTAGGTGCTTATGTTCATTTTCTTATGTTGATGTGAAACACAAATAACATTAAATAAAGAAGCAATTCAACAAAGCCCATAAGACAACAATATAATGTGGAGTTCACCCTGATATCTTGGGCTATGTCTCCTTGATCTCTAATCAACTCGATTAGACTCTCTGGGATTATGGCTTCAATTCTTTTACAAGTGCTACACTTAACTCCAATGGTTTACAGCTGGACCAATGGGCTTAGAATGCCATCTTACCCCTGGCTTTCCTTGTTCTGCAGACAGGTGTAGGCTTCTTTGGACTTGACTCCTTCAGTCAGTGCTCTGAGCTTCTCGAGCTTCTAGCTTCTCTGACTCCCTCAAAATTCTGAATTTGTCTCTGGAACTCCTAATCGTGTCTTCAACACACCTTATACAACTATTCGTAGCTTGATCATTCGATCTCCTGCTGTGCTGCAACTTCACTGTAGCCTCGTGAATCTTTAGAAGTCTATTAGAGCTCTGCGCTCTACCTCCAACCTCTGGTGGCTCTGCCTATTACAGTGAGCTCAATTTGAGTCTCACACAACAGATACAATTAGTAGGACTGTACTTGGATCCCCCAAGTCTCTCTGGAGTACACAAACTCTCTCAAGTACTCTCTCTATCTTTGTCTTAACCCTGGCTCACTTGCTGCCTTTGCTTCTTCAAGTCAGCTCAGCTCTGGTTTCTCTACTTCCAAGTCTACTTACTGCTTCCTAGGCTGCCCCCCCTTCTGCTCTCTGTCAGTCTGTGGCTTTAAAGCCAATCTGCTTTCTGACTGTTCGTTTCCGCTTCTCGGCTTCCTAGTTCCCTGCCTCTGTTCGTTCGAATCCCTTCTTTCAGCGGTTACAGTAACTGCATAACGCCTTATAGGGAGGTGGCCACCCATTCCTTTAATGGATGAGTGTGTCAGGTTCACCAGAAACACTCGATCGTTTGAAACGGCCGTTATTTCCATTTACTCCAAGAATGCCCGCGAAACACGAATCTCTGCCAACTCATTGTCCACGTCGAACTTCAGAATCCCGCACAATCTGCTTTATAACTTTGTCAAATCTGGTCATCCATCAGGTCGCATCTCCACCGTTGATCGGGACCCTCCAGATCCTACGGTCTCCATCCATATCACGCAGGTAAGTAGCATGACCGTTACTCACGCGATGTAAGTGGTTTTCTCTCTCGTCCACTAGACACACGTCGCCCGGTGTGTGGCATCGCGCTGAACTCGGCCAAAGCCACTTACCGCTCGAAGTGCACGCGATATCCTGTCGGTTTCTATGGAATCCTGCCTCGGACGGAACCGAAACACTTTCTGCTGCATTTCATGATTTTTCGAGTCCGGGCGCATGTGGCTCTCCTTCTTCAAGGGGTTTGCCCTACGATATGTGATTAGCGACTTGTCGCTAATCGCATATCAGATTCCTCCCCCATTGACTCAAACCATCGCTGACTTTTCTAATTCGCGACAGTGCGTGTTACCATGGTCCGCGCTTGATCGACGGCCCTCGTTGATCCACGTTGATCACAGTTAGCAACTGTCATGAGGATTCCTCTGATAAGCTTGATCTTCACAAGATTTTTAATCTTTGGCATAAATTATAGAGAGTTCATGAAGACTTAGAGAGTTTCAGGATCCATTTTGGATCATGGTGTCAACATCTGCCTTATTCAATGGATCAACATCCATTTTCATTAATCTTCCTATATATGAACACCATTCATATGTGCATAATTCTTTTAAATACATATGTTTTCCATAATTATGTTTTAATGAAGTTATCATGTGAATCCTAACACAAGACTCCCATTTTTTACTCTAGGGTAAGCATTCAAACAACATCCCCTATTTTCATACAGAAACACATAATTCCAATTTGAGCATGCATTTTCTCAATAAGGCATACAAACTCATTTCAAGCAATGCAACAATCAATAGCCTACACCTCTATCTCATATGTGCCAACCATTCATTCATTACAAGAGTTGCACCTTTATGTTAACATGTTTTAAACCTTCTATGAAATTGTGATACAATGGTACATGTTTCAGACCAAAATGTAACATATTTTTATGTCTTCTTTATAATTCTAGTGCATAGAATTCACCATTTTTGGTGCATTTAAAACAATAGTTTAGTGAATTTATATCCTCCAATACTTTATATCTTATTTATGGATTTTTTTTATATGACAGCAACCAAGACATGATGGAAACAAATCATAAGTTTCAACAACAACAACAAATATACATTGCAAGTAAAACACATGTCAACAAATTCCGCCACTAACATTTTGCATATAAATCATTACTTATGTATTTTCCAAGATCATATATAACTTGCTTTGCATTTTTTTCAAATTTTTCTAGAAGAAATAGAGGTATAACATATAGCAACACAAAATAAATAATTATAAACATTAGAGATAGAATATATTGTAACCAAAGTAAAACAAATTACTAAAAATGTGTATACCGATATAGAAATATAACAAACTAATTACCTTAATATAGGTATGCTATTCATGAGTTTTTACCCCATAAAATTCACCTTTATTTATTAAGATATTATATATGTTTGAAGAAAATATCATGGCAAATTTAATTTTCTGAATGACCTCTTTTACAACATTGCTTTATTGGTCTATAAATAACCATGGAACATTATCTTGGTGTCCATTACTATTTGAATGAATCATATTTTGTGTTGCATGATTGGCCTCTTCAATGTCACTACAAATTTTGACATTTTTTCCTTTCCGCTCCTTCCATCTAACATTCTCCATAATGTTTCTGTTACATTCTTCCCAATATGCATTGTATCAAACAAATGAGCTATTTGTAAGTGCTCATAGTAGGTAAACCTATTGAATTGTATAGGGTAACTTTTCATTCCTTGTGAAACCCTATTGGTGCCTTGATGATCTCTATAAAACATAAATGAAATTATGACAATAATTGTTAGATATAGTAAATAGAAGTGAATATAGATAAATATTGTAAAAATTTGTAGATAGTACATAGACTAATTTCTTACCTTTATGATTTCTATTATATTCCAACTTCCATAGTGAGGTGTCATTCTTTATGTTTTTATTCCAATCTCTTATTTCCCATTGAAAATATGTTCTTCAATAGATGGATACATATGGTCCTTAAGGAAGAAGTGTCTATACTCATCAAAACTTCCTTTCCTAATTGAATGATGAGATTTCATCCTAGGTGTTACAGGCCATTTTGTCACATTCAACTAAATGAACTTAAACATGGATCAATCATCATCCATTCACACTTTGAAATCATCCCCTATAAAGACAAAATCATCCCCTTTCCAAAAGTTCCAAAAAAATATGCATTATATTGGTTAAAACCCTAATATAGGTCCTCATCACACTTTCCTACTTTAGTAAGTGCGATGACGAAGATTGCATCAAAGGAAAAAGTGTTGGTCAGCGCAGATTGCTTTCACTACTATGATGAACCTTGAAATGAGGAAAAAAATTAATATAACTTCGAAGCTTCTGCTTCTAGAGGCTTCTATCGTGGAAGCTTCCGCTTCTAGAGGCTTCTATCGTGGAAGCTTCCATTCTCTATTAAAGATGTCCTCAAATTCCTATAAATTATATCTTATCACTTATCCCATGGAGCTTATCCCCTTCTAAAGTGGATATTATCCTAGTTTAATGGATCTAAAACCTCCTAATTTCTCTTATAAATGCATTACCTGCTATTATAATTGGGTTGGAAAGAATAACAATTTTGTCAACCTTCTAGCAAGCACTACATGAATCAATGTATCCACCGAGTCTTCATTGGCCAATCCAACACTAACATAGAACTGTTAGCCACACTGAATTTATAGGGAATGACATCCCTATTAAAACGCATTGGCTCAAAACTACTTCTTCTCCAAATGCAGCTCTCCAATGCTCCTTCTCCTTTGCTATCTTCTCTGTGTTCTCTTCTTTATTCATGTGTTCTGCATACACTGACCCTCTCTTTTTTTTTGCTAGCTCACCTCCTTATTTTTGTCTTCCTTTTCCTTTCTCCTTTCTACCCTTGCATGTTTAATTTCCCAACGTGTCCCATGAGACGAGTGGTATGGGCCTTATCCTTTACTCAAAAGGCCCATACTCCCCTTCCCTACCTATTGTGTTGACCACTTAATCCATCAAAGAGATAGGCATGTGGAATAAATGAAGCTGGTGTGGTTTTGGGTAACCAATTGCACAAACAACTCCTCCTCCTCAGACCTTTGAACCCATGCCCACTCTTCCAACTCAGCCATAATTTCCATTTTTACATTTAATTTAATTTATGTTTACACATAATGTCTCAACTAGGTAGGGAATCCATGATGGAATTACACAATCAAAAATTTACATTACAAAAATAGGGGTAATGTGAGGGATGTTACAAATAACACCTTAAAGGAACACCATCCTTGATGTTTTATAAATAGAAAACAAAACAAAAAAATTGAGAATTATAATAACATCCCTTACATCAATGATATGTCTCATGTATTGAGTTTCCACTTTAAGAAATGTCATTCATATTTATGGTCTAGCTACCTCTAGAGCACCTAGCATTCTGGCACATTTTTTCATTGTTGTGTGTTTCTCCTTAAGGCTTCCACAAGGAACAAACTTAGACCGTTGCTTCCTAGAACACTTAATGCATTTTTTATCCTAATGAGTATGCACATGATTCTTTGAAAACCAATTCACTCAAGTTTCCTCTTCCATGCAGTCACACATGTTCCAAGTTCAGGCATTCCCTTCCCTACCTCCTTAGTCCCTCAGGAAATCCATTCCTTAGAAAGGATTCCTCACACAGGAAGGTTCTTTATGGAGTCTTACATCCAAGGTATCCCTATAGCTTTCTCTAACAACATAACACATTTGTCACAACATATCTCATGTTTATCAATGCATATCACATGGTTCCAGTGTCACCATAATGGCCTAGTTCCTGAAGTCTTCATCTCTAGTATGCTTATGTTTCACCCCTCTAATATTATCATGTTGATATTGGTTTATTTTGTAATAAGCCCCATATATCTATGTTGGATAGTTTAGTAGCTTATTTACACATATGCACATGATTCTTATGAGATTAATCATAAAATTTTAAATCAATTCAAACCACAAATTCAACGAAGAGATTGTTTAAACTAATACTTATCTCTATAGTTACTCTTTTCTTCCTCTAGCTCACAAGAACTGGGTGATTTATCAAACAAAGAAAATACTCAGTGGTGTATATGTATCATAACTCCGCACATTATTTATCCAGCTCCAGACAGTCTTTTCATACAACTCCAAATAATCCCCACTATCTCTTGCTCACCTCCTAGTGAGCATGGGCATATCGTCTACCATAAAGGTAGTCATTTGTTGAAAACATTATCATCACAACTCCATTATCATTTATCATTAAGGAAGATATCAGCACAACTCCAATATCATTTACCACCAAGGTAGAGCCCCATCCCCCTTTTGCTCAACTCCTAGTGAGAATGGGCATATTTTTCTACCATCAAGGTAGTCATTTTTCAGCAAGCTCCCATCAGCTACTCATCTTTACAGATCTAGGAAACCCCTATTTTGGATAGTCTACTTGGCCAAATGCTTTCTTGCATGGCCCCCCATCATCTACTCACCTTTATGGGCCCAAGAAACTCTCATTCTAAGCAATTTACCTAGCCAAAGGATTTCCTACATGGTGTAATCATTAGAGTTTTATATCCAAGTATTGGTATGGCATGCTCTAATGTAATGTGCATAGATTCTTATGGCCAAGTAATGGTTGGCATGCTCCATCGCACTACTCATGGAGTCTTATAGTCAATATATTAGTTATGACTTGCTCCCATGAGATAAACAAGGTGTCCTAGGGCCACAATGCCATCACAACATCCTTCTTCTTGAGCTCCATGCTCCATCGTTTAACCTATGTCACAACATTTAGTTTTTCATGATATATACTCAAATTTTAAAAACAAAACTTTTAATTGGCCAACTTTGTTTCATTTAGATGCCATATCTCATAAGCATGAAACTTCTAGTCATGTTGTCGAAATCCTTTGAAAGTGGTGTTAGTCTGCCATGGTGGATTTTATCTCACATCCGATTCCAACAATCTACCTACAATATGATCCTTCAACCATCTAATCAGTTATTAGTACTCATGTGTGCATTTATTGCAAGGACTCACAACATCCTGAGGTGATCTTATAATCATTGTGAATATAGCATCTCCTATCAGTCCATATAATTTTTATTATATTGAAATGAAATTATCATAGCATCATACATGTGCATCACATAGATTCTAAGCATTTCATAATGTGATCAAATGTTTACTCCAGTAAACCAATGAGTCAGAAATGAGAAATGCATATCTATGAATTCATGAGAAATTTAGTTCTTCATTTCATTTAGCATGATTTACAAAATTCATTGTGGTGTTTTCACACTAAAGTCTGCCTACCTTAACCATACTCTTTACTGGGCATCTTTGCAAAGCATTCATTAATTTGAAACAACAAATATCAAATTTAGTTGAAATGGATTCTAACTAAATTCCTTCCCTTTACCCTTTTTCCTTGGTTTATTGTTTGCCTTACTTACTTGGTTTTCATTATCAACACTTTTAGCTGAAGTAATTTTTTTTTAAAGGAGTCGAGTTGGCCTTTAGTATACCTACTATTGCAATGTTCAATAGTCCCTAATATGATCACAACTTCACATTTTAGCCATAACATTATCAATTCAATTGCTTACAAGTTTCAATGATACTTCATAAAAGCATTTTCATTATGTGTTCATTATATGCACCCAATCCTATGCTTATTCATTTTTACAAGCATGTTTACTATATGCACACATTCCATGTTATTCATATGAGTTTTTTTAGGGTAAATCTTCAACCGCTATTATTTTTCATTTATTCACAGTACACGTCATAAGCATAACCATAATCGTAAGCACATTGATAATGATAGTTAACAACAAGAGGTCATTATGGCATACTTTCCCAGTGGTTCTTCCACATGACATGGAATCCATTCAATGACTTCATTGTGTTACTAAAAACATAGCAAGTAGTATATTAGTCACACAGTCATAATATTTTAAAATTTAAATCACTTATCTTCCTATTATGATGGTTCTCAACAAATAACCTTTCACATGAAATGGCATCATTATAGCCTTTTCTTATTTTCTCATTATCATATATTTATAAAGTGTAGAACATATATCAGCCAATCACTATTTTAGTTAGGGAAACTTCCTTCTTATGCTATTTTCATAGTTTTCATTATCTATTTTGTTTAAGTGGACCCCATCCATGCCCTGTTTGGTTGATCTGTTATATTCTGTTGCCGTCTTCTATAATTTTATCTCAATTTCGCATGGTTTAATTAGGGACATAAAAAGATAGGTTTTATTCATATCTTCTTTATGAGCTTCTTTATTTCTCTTTTTTCACACCCAACAAACCAAGTCAAGAATAAAGAAAAAAAAAAGAAAATACTACAACAAAAACACATGACAGCAACACAAAGCATGGTTATGCTCACAGTCAATCCAAACAAAAACATGTAGCCGAATGATAATTGAACAAAAGATTGCATATCACATCAAACATTCTATATTCACTTCAACAAGAGCACTAAGCACATGCATAAAATCTTAGACAATTATTTTCCCAAGGTAAAGAGAGCCCATGGAAATTTTAAAGCTTTCAAAGTTATAAATGTAACAATCATATTTATTTGTTCATGTAATCACAAACCAATGTATATTTCAACCCTTTACTGAATCTTAGGCACCAATCATCTTGGTATACAGTCTTTAAGGTTTACAACATATCCACAATCTTATAATTCGTGACTTATAAATTACCAACACCATGGATGTATTTTTCTTCCTAGTGCGTGTATTTTTCAACATGCCCTATTTTCATGCATTATTATGCATTTACAAGCCATATTTTAGCCTTTATGCATAACAAAGGGTTTTTTGTTTCCAAATGCACAACTAAATTTATAAACAAATGTTAAATGATAAAATACAAAGTCTGGGATTTGAATCACTCAAACTGAAGGTCATATGAGTCCTAGGCGTGGAATTTTACACTAAGAAAGTTTTTACACTCCATTTTACAAAAGGTCTTGAATCTTGGTTCAACGTAGAAGTCCTTTTTCATTTGAAAAATTCACTT
This sequence comes from Pinus tabuliformis, assembly GCA_031772625.1. Taxonomy (NCBI): domain Eukaryota; kingdom Viridiplantae; phylum Streptophyta; class Pinopsida; order Pinales; family Pinaceae; genus Pinus; species Pinus tabuliformis. Next base: position 272,638,910 of record CM062813.1, read on the forward strand.
CAGAGGGGGGCGGGGGGTGGGGGGGGGGGGGGGGGGGGGGGGGAAGAAGAGAGATAGATTTAATGTTATTAACTTCACCCAAAGACTTAGATAATAAATTTGGATCTATATAGAAGCATGGGATTGCATTTCTGATAGATATCTTTCTACATGTTTGGTTTCTTGATTTACAAGGAAGATTGTTTATCTTTTACACAAAAACCACTTTTATGTTTGTAAATGAAAATTTAAATATCTACACAAGTGTAAAATGATCTAATACAACCTTAGAAATTTGCATCACCCAAATAAGAGGTGTTTTAAGACCTTGACATTCATTTTTGTGAGTCTTGGCATGCATTTTGCACAAGGTCAAAAATACCATTTTAAAATAAAAACATGTATTTCTTAAGTGTGACTGTGCATTTTTAGATGTGGAGGTTCTAAAAAGATTGAATTAAGGTTTTTGCAACAATAGAAATCCTAATCCTACTAGTTTATGCATTTCTCACCATGCCTCGTTTTCATGCATCATTATGCATTTATAGGATAGTGTTTATCCTTTATGCATAGCTAAGGTTTTGGTTTCCAAGTGTGCAATTAAATGTATGAACATATGTAAAATGATCAAATACAAATTCCACAATTTGAATCACTCAATTTGGAGGTCATATGAGTCCTAGGTGCGGATTTTAGACTAACACATATTTACCCTCCATAGTAAAAAAGTCTTGGATCTTGATCAACAAAGAAGTTTTTTTTCATTTGAAATATGTATGTATGTATGTAGCTTCACCCAAAAACTTAGATCACTAATTTGGAGCTATATAGAAGCATGGTCGTGCTTGAATCTTGGTCAACAAAGAAGTTTTTTTTCATTTGAAATATGTATGTATGTATGTATGTAGCTTCACCTAAAAACTTAGATCGCTAAATTTGGAGCTATATAGAAGCATGCCCGTGCATTTCCAGTCGGTCACTTTCTATTGTTTTGATATCTCAATTCACATGGGAGATTTTGCCTCTTTTACATAGCAACCATTTTATGTTTGAAAATTAAAATCTAAATATGTATATTGGTTTAAAATGATCTTATAATACACCCTCGGGAACTTGAATCACTCAAATTGGAGATGTTTTGAGATTTGGACGTGCATTTTTGTGAATCTTGGCATGCATTTTGCACGAGGTCAAAAATTACAATTTAGAAAGAAAAAACATGTGTTTCTTAAGCATGACTATGCAATTTTAGATATGGAGGAATTAAAAATATTGAATTAGGGTTTTATGCGACAATAAAAACCCTAATCTTATTGTTTTATACAACAACAGTAATTGCCTCAATAAAGGAAATAGTGTGCATTTTTATGCCAAAAACCTTAAGTTGTACATAAAGGATTAGGGAAATTTTGACATGGGCCTCCTAAGGAAAATAATAAAATAATAGTAAAAATAATAAAATAAGAGCTACGAATTTTTTAAAAGAAAAGAAACAAAACTACCTTTTTATTGTATTTTTCACTTATCTCCTTGCATGTTTACTCAAACTTCAAATGCAGGCACTCAATAGATGTGGAATTAGATTCAACATCTAGGAGTGACCACTCTCCATACTTTCATGTAGACCCACAAGGGGGAATTTTGAAAATACATGAAAAAAATGTGTTTCTTGAACGAAACATTTTTTCAATTTTTCTCAGTGTTGCTCTACTCAAAAGTATGAAAAGTGGGTACTTGTTGGACACGTGCCCACACTTGAATTTTGAGTAAACCTATAAGGAGATAAGTTGAAAATATGATTTAAAAATACACGTTTCTTCTTTTCCCTCCAAAATTATTTACCCCTAGTGATGATATCATCATCTTGAATCCTATTGGTTCTAAAGTTTATTTTGTTAGTTTAATTTTTATCATTGTGAGGCCCATTTTTTACCTAAAATTTCCCTTAATGGGGCTAAAAGCTGCCTTGTAAAACAAAGAGCTCAAATTGTTAAAACTAGCCTTGTTAAAATGCACGATGGCTAAATGGAAATGCATGCCCAACGGTGAAATCAGAATGACGATATTAGGGATATCATGGAAATGCATGCCCTAGGAGGAAAAATGCATGCCTTAGGAAAAAATATGTATGGCTTATGTTGATAATTGTATGTTAACCTTATGAAGTTACATGAAAACAAGGTATTGAGGAAAATTCATGTCTTGTTTGGGAAAAATGCACACCTCAAGTTGATAATGCACGTTGAGTACATGGGCTACATGTTTACATGAAAAGGAGGAATATCCACACCTTCTTAATGACAAATGCACATTTGCACAATAAAATTGCACGCCATTGAAATCTTTTGCAACCCTATGATGGCCTAAACCTTAAAGGATCTTCCTTGGCCCATACGAATGATTTTCATAGGAAGATGAATGAAAATGAATGGTGATCCATTATTTATGATTCATGTTAGTATGTCATATATTATAACAACCTTGAACCCATGTTTGTCAATTTTTTTGAAAAAATACTTAAGCTATTTAACCTTGTATATTGAGTTGTTGCAACTTTTTGGAATGGCATTGCTTGATACCAAAATTCAAGGTAATTTGGCTATGCTAGTATTTTATTGTTAACGCTAATAAAAATGATTGAAGGCTATTTTTACAATCTTATTTAATAATGAATACAAAGGTAAATTATTTTCCTTTAATAGTTGTAATTTCTTTATTTGCAAGTATGTTGCAATTGTGGATTTAATAACTACCTCATTATGCATATAGGAGTTAAAATCAAGAGAGAGCATAAGTCTTACATAGCTAAAAGTTGGATAGTGAAATGCAAGCATGTCAAGAGCTTAAAAAACGTAAGTGTAGGGCCAATTAGTCATGCGAAAGTCTTAGAATCTTAGAAACTAAAAGTACTTGTAGGTCTCCCACACCTGTGATTGATTTCAAATGCATGCAAGGTATTTTGCTTACCCATGTAATTTGAGATTGCATGTGTATGTTTGTATTAGAGTCAGCAATATTTGGTATTTTTCTTTTAAAATTCCCTTTAGGGAAGAATACCAATTAAAAAAAATGCTTAAAGCCATTACAATAATATACTCATTATGAACTCAAACATGTCACTTGTGAGAATTGAACCTGGGTGGGGAGGATAACAAGATTCCTTCCAACCACCCAAGATACACCCAATAGGTACATGCACACAATCATTGTTGACATTATTTTTCAAATTCTAATTACAACACTTGATATTCCAAGTGCTTACAAAACTTTACCAAGAATGCAAAGTTTTCATTAAGTCTAAAAAATCCATGTCTATTGTTAATAAAGGCTACAAATGTATGTGAATGTTCTGATAAAAATGCATGCTAGGTTTTGTAAAAGTGTTATTTATAGAAAAATACACCAACATAACTAAAATCCATTTTGAAAAATTTGCATTTCACTAGCAAGGGTTTCCTTATTGCACATTCCTCGATTGTTAGTGTGCATTTCACAGGGACAATATACATTCATTGATATGTAAACCTCTTGTCCATGATTTTAGCTTTGAACTTGAACAACCATGGCTACAAGTGAAACAAGGGTTTCCCTCTATCATGGGCATAACAGTTGAAACAAGGGGTTCCCAGGGAGAAAGGTTCATTATAAAAAATATTTATGTTTTGAGACATGGAGTGATACAAACAATTGTCCAACATGTACTATGCTAAATAATGTGATAAGAGTGGAGGTTCATGACTTTATGTTTGGATAGTTTAATTTCAAAATTGAGATATATGATGCCATAATTAATTATGATGATAAGTATGGAATTCAAGGTATCCAGCCAAAGGATTTACCTAAACCCTCATTTGTTTACAAGAGAAAAAAAAAAAAACCACACAAAGAGGGAGAAACTTTTGACTAAAAAAAACCAATGTAGGAAATATTGAGATGGCTAGTAAATTTGTGGCCAAAAGGTATTTGTTCCTAAGAATGATTTAAAGATGCATGTTCTTCCCCAAGGACTATACAAATATTTGATTCAACTTATCATTAAGACAACTATGAATCATCATAAGCATGATATTTTTGGTGACTACATGTGGTTGGACCTTCATTGAGTTGAAGATCGGGCCATAGATGTGGGCCTCATCTGTTGGCTAAAATATTACATTATGCCCTATAAGAAAGTAAAAAGAAGAATATTAAGTTTAGTTTCCTAGGAACACTGCAAAAAAATATTGATTTATATCAACCTAGTTTTCAAACACTACCTCCCAAAACATACATCAGGAAATAAAAAATGAAGAAACCCATAAAGAAAGTACTTGTACAAAGTCAAGATGATGGTGGGGAAAACTTTGGTGATAGTGCAGTTACACATAATAAAGTTAATGTTGCAAATATTTTAATATACCTACATGTATATGTGGATGAAGATGAGGAGTAGGATTATTATATGGGAAATTATATTGAAATAGACAATGATGATATGGAAACAAGAATTCATCCTAAACATATGGAACTTCAATGCAATGTCCATGTTCTGGTATTTGATTTAGCATCTCCAAGTTTAAATGTGCATATTCCAAAATATAGTTTTGATGAGAGATTTGTTTTCTCATTATTGATACAATGACATAGTAAAAACTAGCTACAACAAAGGATTTTTCCTTTATATAGAGTTGGAAGGAAAAGTTCCAACTAAAGGACATGGATATTTTAGAATGCATGAAGCACATTACATTGCTACAATCAACAACTATGCAGCAAGTAAATTATGCGAGGTAAATTGATACTCCTTATTAAGTGATTTAAATTGTACTCATTCCAATTACCGTACTTGATGAGCCCATTACTGTTATTTATTGTCACTACCTCACCATGTTAGGATTGGGTAATACATGCCCCCCAATAAATAACTTGAAAGGAATGAAAAGAAACATCCAGAGAAGTATAAGAGGAATGTGGAAAAGTTGAAAATGCTAGGAGAAGATGAAGGAAAATTAAAAGACCTATCGAAAAAAATCTACAAAGAAAATTCAAAAACTAGAGAAACAATTAAAACATGTTCTTGTTGTAACTCTAAAACAATCAAAATCCTCTACAAAAGGAAATAGAGACCCTTGAATTTTCTTTATCTCAAGACAAGGACTTGCAGAAACATCCAAAGTAGCTTAGAGATACATAATAACATTTTTTTATATACAATGTCTTTGTAAATACATTTTAAAGATGAAATATATGTCAATATTTAGGCAATTAATTGACAATGTATTTTACTTTATGCAGTTAATGAATTCAAGGTGTTTTATAGTTTTTTTTGTTAATGTATATTTTTTATCGATAGAAAATTAATTCCAATCCATTAATAGTACTCATTTTATTTGGTCTTAATGGACATATGCCATTGTTAATTAATATTTTTCCCCCAAAAAATCATATTTTTATTACCGAAGAGAAAGTTACATTTTAAAAATGCATGCCAACTAATAAAATAGCTCACTACTAGTTAAAATTGAAATTATGTAAATGATTGAAATATATAGTGGTTTGTGGTTATAAACATCTATGGGTGTCTATAATTACTTATCAAAAATTGCAATACTTTAAAAGTTACTTGAGGTTCATACACAACGATAGTCTACAACCACAATATTTCACTTCTAGAATCATTAATATATTATCTATCACCATTCACCAAATTATGGCACAAAACAATATACATTAAACCAATAGGTTATCTATGTTATATAAGCATGCAGGTTACAAAAATGTTTTAAGTTATACTATATATGCCACCTGCAAGTTAAACATTTTTATAAGGTTTACAATATGAGTTTCTTTTCACAACAACATACAAGTCATATGCATACTTTACACATAAAAGTTGATTGTTGTATATTATGATTTGCAAACCTATGAGATTTTAAAGTTATAGAACAGTGGATATTTTGTAAACACTAAGATTGTATATTAGAGTGATTTATGCCTAGAATTTATTAAAGGCTTGAAATATATATTGGTTTGTGATTATAAAGATGCATGAGTGTGTTAGTTACCCATAAAATCCTATTTAGTTAACCTAGTATGCTAAGCTTATGCAATATTTGAAAATGGCATTGCTTGAGAACATAATTCAAAGTATAATCACCATGTTTGGTTTTAATTGTTAATGCTTAATTAAAATGATTGAAGGATGTTGTACAACCTCTCTATTTATACTAATCTTTTATGAAAATAATATAAAGTTGTTTCTACATAGTATCTAAACTAGCATACTTCTATACATAAACATTATAAATAGCAAATGATTACATCTCTCATTGTATTGATCTTTAATGAAGGTTGTACCATAACCCTCAATTAATTTCATCAGGATTAACCAATAAAACAAAATATGGTAAGCATGCCCTGAATCTAAGTTACAAGAAGTGTGATTAGGTCATATACCTAAGTATGTTTCAAATAACATGTCATACTTGGATTCAAGTTTGTTATAAGCCATGCTATACAAGCATCATTATCTCATAACGTATTGTCATTACTTAAAAATATTCTACCCATGAAAACCATTCATATGTACAAGGAATAATCAATTAGAGTTTATGTCATTACTGATTTTCATATTATGTCAAGGGCATGTGTTTTCTTCAATGCGTCGTCTTCATAAAATTTCACAAGGACAATGTACATAATGTGCATAATTCGTCTAACATGATTTTTTCCTAAAATTATGATTTTAGGAAGTTATCATGCAAATCATAACACAATTCTTGCATTTTTCACTATGGGGCATGCATTTTACAACATGCTCTGATTTGATGCAGAAAATACATTATTTCCATTTTTGAATATGCATTTTATTATTAAGGAATGCATATCTCAACTTAAGTAATGCATTACTCAATAGCTTATATATCAATCATCTCATCATACAAAATTCACCATTGGGAATGCATCTTGCTTATGTTGGTCTGCATTTTAACAAGGCTGATTTAAACAAATTGCCTTCATATGGCCAACTTTAACAAATTGGAGCTTTGGTTTTACAAGGCAAATTTTATCCTTTATGTGTAGCAAGTAATATTTTGTTTGAAAATGCCAAGTTGTAAACATTTGTAAAATCACAAATTCTACCTTCTAAAAGTCGAACCACTCAATTTGGGTCAAAATTGAAATTGGGCACACATTTTACTCTAAGGCAATTTTGCCTTCAAATTTATATGAAATCCCAAATCTAGGTGCATGAAAGCAAGCTCTCATGTTCTTCAATTGCACTTTAAAGGACATACGTAAATTTTACCATATATCTAACTACATATTACAACTTATAAAACAATTTTTTTGAGTTACAAGGAAGTTTGGTGGTGCATTTTAATTTGGTCACTTAGTACAATTTTGACCTTCCAAATTACAAGGCAAACTTTGTCTCTTTTGCACAACAACTCTTTTTAAACTTGCAATTGAAAAATTAACTTGAATAGGTATAATATGATCAACCACATTGTCAACATCTTTCAAAATGCAAATCCAAGGTATAATACAACCTTGACTTACTTTTTGCAAATAGATTGTGCATTTCTATGGTTTTACTAGACATTTCTAAGTTATTTTTGCACAATAGTATTTATAACTGCAAATGAAAAATTAAATAAATATTCTTATGTAAAATTACTTTAATAATGATTTACAACTTGAAACACTCAAATTTAATGAGTTTTGAGACATAGGCATGCATCTTAGTGTAGCCTAGTGTACCCTTTGGTTTGCATTTTAGTGTAGCCTAGTGTACCCTTTGGTTTTTCAAGGTAATTTTTTAACCTTGATGCACAATAGGCAATTTTTGTCTAACAATGCCAATATAATGTTATATATAGGAGTAAAATCACAAACTACACCTTCCATGAGTTGAACTAATCAATTTGGGTCGAAATTGAGACTAGGGCATGCATTTTACTCTAAGGTAGGTTTTCCTTCAAATTTACATGAATCATAAACATGGAAAATTTTAGGGGCGAATTTTCGCCCTTGGGCTAAATTAAGGGGTTTTATATTTTTATTGGGCGAATATTTTTTATGGTAGTACATTGTTACAAATCGCCTCAAATTTATTTTATAAAAAAATTAGATAAGGAGCTTAGCCCACCTTATTTTAAGGGAGAGGGAAAAAAAAAAAAATTTAGCCCTTGAAATTAGGAGTTACAATCTTCCATTCGCCCTCATTTTCAAGAAAATGTATTTATGATAGTTATAAATAAAAATATAAATACAGTGGAGGTATGGTAAATAAATAAAAGCTCTTTTTATACTTACTCCAAAGGTATGGTAAATAAATAAAAATAGAAATAAACTAGAGGTATGGTAAATAAATAAAACCTCTTTTTATATTTAGTCCATAACCCTCTTTCTATTTAAGAAGGCTAAAAAACGAGGTTTCATTTAAATGAATCCTATGGGCCAAATACCATATTTATAAAAGAGGTATGGTAAATTAATAAAAATATAAATAAATGAGAGGTATGGTAAATAAAATAAAACATATTTTAATGTTTACTCCATATGTCACCTTATATTTATGAACACGCAAGCATGTAAATAAATAAAAATATAAATAAAGTGGAAGTATGGAAAATAAATAAAACCTCTTTTTATACTTCAAAGGTATGGTAAATAAATAAAAATATAAATAAACTATAGGTATGGTAAATAAATAAAACCTCTTTCTATATTTAGTCCATAACCCTATGTCTATTTAAGAAGGCTCAAAAAAGAGGTTTTATTTAATTGAATCCTATGGGCCAAATATCATATTTATAAAAAAGTATGGTAAATTAATAAAAATATAAATAGGTATGGTAAATAAATAAAACATTTTTTATATTTACTCCATAAGCCACCTTATATTTACGAACACTCAAAAAATGTGTTATATTTAGGTGAAACCTATGGGCCAAATAATTATTAATACCATGCAAAAAAACATTATTAACCCTAATATTAGTATTAATAAAAATAAAGATGGCACATGGTATTGACCCATGGTATTCACATGGAATGCAGCCTATTTAAAGTGGGGAATTAAACTAGCATAGATCCATCTTTACGATCAAATATCATGATATGCAAACTAACATAGAGTGAAAAAATATTTGATCCCTCCCGGGGCTTGGTAGATCAAGAGTAAAAATGGATCTTGTAATTTAATGTGACTTAAACATTTTAACTTGGTTAAAATAAAAAAGTAAAATAAAAATCAATTATTAATTTTATTAATTTTTATGAATTACTAATAGTAGTTTTAAAACTCCAGGTTTATGATAACCCATGGTATTGACCCATGGTAATACCATGGTATTCATGTGAGCATAGACTATTTAAAGGGGAAATTCTATCAGCTTAGATCCATCTTAATTCCCAGTCTACCAAGTGTTGGGAGGGATAAATAGATTTCATCCCTCTAAGAGTGGTAGATGTGGAGTTAAGATGGATATAGATTGGTTTTATGATAATGAAGATATTAAATAGACATAGGAAATTATATTGTAAAAAAAATCTTAACGTGAATGGTTAAAGCTACATTTAGTCACTTCACAAAATTTAGTAAAAAATATTGATATCTCCATTAATATTGGTTTTTTGATTTAACAAAAAAAATTCAAAACAGTGAAATCTTAACTCTTTCCGCATTACCCTCGCACAAGAGAGATAGTCGCTGCCTAGATTTCCCACCATTTTTCAAACATTCTCAATATGATATCTTCATGAAAAAGTTAAGGTACTGATCTTGGATTAGTTGTTTGAAAAATATGCTGGTTTGTACAACCTTTCATCTTCTCTGCTATTCTTAGTTTGTCGTAATGATCTATAGGGGTTGGGTCACTACACCATCGGATAATCTTATGTGATGGTTACTTATGAACTTGAAACATACATAATCATTATTGCTCATTTTTTCTTAAGGAAAAGGTTGAATGTTGATTCGTATGGTTATTTGTGCATAATTAAAGCTTATAGGAATTGCAAAACCTTTAGGTTGTGGATTTATGTCATAAAGTCATAGAGATGTCTTAAAAACAAAATATTCATAATCTAGACATTATTATAAAGATACATTTAATATCTCTTAAAGATTGTGAATCTTTAATACTAAAGATCGCAAGCATCACATATAAAACAAGTTGAGTCAAAACAATAATGGTATTCCATTGATTACTCATAATAATAGGATGATTACATGACAAACATCACAATGAGAGTCCCCATTAGAAAATTGAACAAAGTGTAAGAAAAACTCTAGATTTTTCTCATCTTCGAAGATTTCTCCTAAGGTCTCTCTAAAAAGCCTCTCCTTTTCTATCTCTTTGCTTGAGGCACACTCTTATTGTGCTTACTTGAGTCACACTCCACCTTCTTGGTGCCATTTAGCTAACCCAATTGATACTCAAAAATGTGTTTTATCTAGTCACTAACTTCACAATATACGGTGGTGCAAAAAGAATGGTAAAGGGTGGCACAAGCTTGATAGTGCACTAAATCGTCTAATGGAAGATATGGCAGTGTGGTATGGTTATGCACCGCTAGGTAGGAAAAGAGTAGCAGAAGTGATAGTTAATGGTCGATGATGTGTTGTAGAACAAACACTTGAGTTAGGTATGTGAATAATTAAATACAACTTGGTATATGTTCACCATGAGTTATCATAGGCTTATTATGAGAACATTGCCATGATATATATCGTATACCTCAATAAAACTCCATCAATGCCCATTTGGCTGGACTTGTCTCACTTCAAGAAGTTGATGCAATGGAAAATTAATGGAGGGCCCTTATAATGCCATGGACTATTGTATCTTCATACCTTGACCCAGTTAGTCCAACAACTCTAGGTGGCATCGGCAACACCAACCATCATACAACCTAGTTGGTTGGATTAACTAACTTGTCACTTGAAATCCACTGATGTCTAAAAATAAGCTTATTGCATGGTGATCATTGTTTTCCATCAATCTCAAATGTTAGGAGATAAAACAAATCCAAATCCAATAGATTGTGAGAAATATTGCTCATTGTCTATTTCCAATTTACATTTCTTGGATCTACCTATATTGTGCATGTTCCTCTTAGAATGACCTCCAGAGGCTCTAGCTATGGAGTCTAAACTTTGTTTCTTCATACTTTCAGTTAACTTTAGGGCACTAATGGCTCACGACGGGGCACCACATGTCCCTAGCAATTCATCGAATATGAGTTGAAAGTCCAGTGACAATTGGGTGTAATTAGAAATCCGATAAACGTTGAAGCACAAGGATAAAAGATAACAAAGGTTTAGTAATTATTTAATAATTTCCAACGATATTACCGAATTTATCTGTATCATCGAAACTACCCATCAAACTTATACACCATATGTAGTAGTGAGCTAATACAAGTATTGATAAGGTATGCTTCAAAGGTTGTGCAACACATTTGAAACAAGTTCATAACATGTTGTACTAGTTAAAATATATAATGGCTATCAAGTTATGAGCTTGTAATGGTGTATTCATTAGACTTTGTGGCTACTTAACAAGGATGTTTTAACTAAATTGTTGTGAATGTTTTTTTAAAGGAAATTGATTGCATCCATTGGTACCAATGCATTGTGTTTATTTATCCTTTGAGATGTTAAATTTTCATAATTCTTATAGAAAATTTGTTTAAATTTTTTATGTATAGATTTAGATTACAAACATTACAATATTGATGTTTTTGGATGAAATATAGATAAAAATATGATCTACCATATTAAAAATCACACACAAAAATAAATACATTTTATACTTAAAATTCAAATTCTTCATTACTAAATTTAGTAAGTTAGAAGATGGTTTACCACAAAATTAGACAGTTGCATATTTAAAATCTTTGGAGGGACTTGTAAAGGTAAATATTATAAAATTTTCAGTAGTCAAAACCAAAGTGATCCGAAGAATATATTTGGAGCATAGAAATATAATTCTATTATATTCTAGTTTGGAATTCAGCGACAATTTAGATCAAGTTAAGTTTTACTCATTTATTTATTTAAAATTATTTTGAACAAATTAACTAACATTATTATTTTTTCAGTGATGTTATATACATTTAATATTCTTTAATGCACTATTGTTGACATTTTATTTCCTAATCTATATTCTATTTTGAAATATTTATTGTTTTAGATTTACATACTGATTTTAATTAGTATTACATAAACTATGATAATATTGCCACTATCACAATAAAATTACCAAACTATGATGAGGTGATATCATCCCTATATGTATTGTGATAATTTGATGTTTTGATATTATCACAAGATGATGGAAATGATTGCCCCCACTGATATCTTACCTTAATAAGCAGCGTTTTGGATTTTTTTTAACTTTCCTTTTTACAAGACACGTTTAATTTGTTTCGAACTTTCAAATTTCAATCCTTTGTATTTATTTGTTATTTGTTGATTATATAATTTGTTGTCTTTCTTTTCTACTTATCTGTTGGCGATGTTTGGTGGGAAATTATAGCAAAGGAGTCATATGGTTACAAAAGCTTCACATTCAGGCGCTTAGTCAAACTTGTAGATGGTGACTAGAACTAGAGTCCCTTTGAAAAAATACACTCCAAAAAATGCAAGTTAGAAATGTTTTAATTAGAAATTTATTTATTTATAATTTCATTAATTTTAATTTATGCCCATAGAACATCATTCTTTGAATAAGAAATGACTACTCATATAGATTAGAGGTCCACCATCTTAATGACATGGTCTATGTCTACTACCATTCTTGCCCATGGGTGAAGCAAATTGACAAAGTACCCAATACGAATGCCATTTACACCAAAAGTCAATAGACGATAAAGAACACGAATCCTATCATGGAGGAGGCACCTAATTGGTTGGAACATGATGTTGATGAGTTGGATGAGGTATCAGAAGATATTCCACTCCCAAGAAAAACATATTTGGAGCAAGAGTAGGTCATTATGAGTGCCTCACAACCAATGATGCTACCTCCATAGAGATCATCAACTAGGGGAAGAGTTGGAAGATAAGCCACTTCAAGCACAAGAATTGTATCTTCCACTTTAGGCTTAGCCTCAACACATCCACCCATTGTTTATAAAGGAAAAGTGCTACGAATGACCTTTGAACATAAAAGGGTAAGGGAGATCACTCATATAATAATGCATTATGATTATACTTACAATATCTTAATCATATCATTAAATACGTTTATTTTGTTTTAATGTGATTTGTATTATCTTATCAAGGCTTAGGACGAATATCATATTTCAATATTGATATCTAATACACCACTTAACATCTTATACATTTAATTAATTAATTTTATTTTCATATTTATATAACAATGCATTTGTTTGAAGCTGTTATTAATTTAGAAATTAAAAAACTAAAAATTAAAAAAAAAACAAACAAACAAATTATTATTTTTGTTTTCTCATATTTTCCCTGATATTAACTATAATAAATACAATCCATAATCTTGAAATAAATTCACAGACCATAAACAAAACATTGGTTTCAATCCAACATAACCATTGACCAAGAAAATTATGAAATATTACAATATCATTGTGGGCACATTCTACAACCCAGTTAGAGGGGCTATGTAAGTATGCCTCATCTCCAATTAAATAATAAAAAAAATGAATGTCAGCCCAAAACAAAAATGAAATAACCATATAAATATATTAAAAAACTACAATATAATTTAACACAGAATTGAAAATTCGGCTCCAAAATCTTTTAATCTTTTACTTGATTAAATATTTGTAATCTTTAAAAGGAAAAACCATATCCTATAGATATATTAAAATATTTAAAGACAAATATTTCAGCCTCAAAGTTATAATATTTAAAAATATTAATTTATAATAAATAGATCCCGAGTTAGATAGATCTAAACTAGTTATAATACAAAATCAAAAAAACTGTTTTATTCCAATTACTCCTAAAAATTATGAAATATTTCAATATCTAACAAAACCTCCTTTGATCTAATTGTGACAGGAGGTTACCTGATATGATGTTGCACTAAATTGAAACATATCAAACCTAATCTTATGTATTAAAAGGTTCTATATACTGCAACTTGGTTGCTATCATTTAGTATTAAGTTACAAAACAAATCAAATTTAAATACAAACCAAATGAATAATAAGTTTAAACAATGTCAAAAACAATTCCGTCTTCCGACGGGAAGGAAAAATATTAAACTTTTTCTCAGCTTCCACACTTACCAACGTTCTTTCTAAAGCTTGGATTGACTAAACTTGGGCTCACCTGCCACTTGTTCTACAATTTGCAAGAATAGACTAATCGAATATTTGCCTTCAAACAGAATTTGAATCTTCCGTCTGTAAAGAGGTGCAGATTTTTTCTTGCTCTCCAATTTCATTATATTAATGCAAGTTCATAGAAATTTCTGTAATACATGAACATCACACAGATTAGAGTAGCATTAGTTGTGGTACTTGTAAGGATATAGGGCTTTAAGAAAATAAGCATATCATCTTTTCAAGAAATGAACGAACAAGATGACCTCTTTAAATATAAAATACAAGGTTCCTCTAACCCCAGAAAGGGAAAAAGAAACGGAATGTAAAAATAAATAAAAAGAGTGTGTATTGCTCCAAACATTGAAAGCGAAATACCACACAGATACTCTACACAAATTTGTTGATACCAAAACATTGAAAGCCAAAGACCACAGAGATACTTTACACAAATTTGAAATTTGTTGATACCGCAACATAGACAGCATTGCAAATAATTCAAATTCCCAGCAACATATCTGAGCCCATAACAAGTCTAACATAAGCAACATCGAATTACTAAATTCCCATACCATTATATATAAAGAACACAAGCTGAAAACATATAATAACGATATTTTATATCCAACAAGCAATTTATATGAAATATATAGCACATATATACTGGTAATATAATAGTTTTTCACTTTCCATAACACAGTAAATGGTCCGCTCACCGGAGCACGGGCCATCCTAGTATTATAAAGATGACAAGCAGAAAACATAAGTATTATACATATATCATATTGTCTACGAATAGATATATATAATATATATGTCCAACCTGCATTTATAAGAGATACGTAGCATATAGATAGATACTGCTCATATGATAATTTTGAAAACCAGTAGTAAATAGTTCAGTCATGGGAAGATAGGGTGTCCTTCATTCATATGCATAGGAGTATTATGGTTAATCTTCAAGGAATCGTAGACAGGAACCTCATCTTCCACAATATCAGCTCTCTCCTCTTCTTTTGTTTGCACTTCCCCAGTAGCTACTGCTTCCAAAATATAATCTTTAACCTCTTCAAATCTTTCCTCTGACAAAGAGACTTCAGCGAGTAATTTACATGCATAGTCCTCAGAAGCCCTGTCAAAGTCCTGCTTCCTCTTCAAAACAATGTGTCCACTAATTTCCCACACAGCAGGATTAACTTGAGTGTCTAATATCTCTTGGTCCACTTCTCCCAAAGCTTGTTTTTCTGCATAGCACTAGTTACAGAAACATCTCAAGATTTTTAGAAGCATACCAAGAAACTCTAAACTTCACCAAAGTAAACATGAATGTCTCCAAATCACCATCAATCTACTACCATTGCAAGAGGAAGCAACAAATGTTGGTACTATGGTAATATGCTACTGCACTATACCTGAGGAAACAGAAAAACCCTTTTGCCACAATCTGCAATGAGCACATTGTATGGTATGTTGTTATCTTGAAGGCAGATGCATGCATTGCCAACAGCATTGGAGAGGTTGTCTAAAGTATTACCCCCTTCAAAAACAATGCCTCTCACAGGATAGTTACAGAGTTCAAATATCTTGATCCCACCTTTCTCAGACTTCCATGGTGCTCTTTTTGTAGGTGCTTTTTCAACAGGAAAAGGGAGGGCCAAATAATAAGCCTGCCAGAGCATTGGATTCATCATGCCAATTTGCAACATTTTCAGTTATCAAAGTCATAAAGCATACTTCTGCAGTCTAAAATTAGTTATTGAAGGCAAAGAAGTGATAACAATGTCTTCTTTAAAGTCCTCTTCTCTCTGTTCAAAAGGTGCATATAAACATTCATAGAACAAATAGTCAAATATTGTAAAGAAAAGCGTGGTCTTACCTGGAAGTGCAAATGGTTTATAGTTGCAAATGCTCCGAGGCTATTGTACCCAAGACGAAAAGATGGGTTGCCAGCCTCAGCAGCCAAATGCAATGCTAACAATAAGCTATCATGGTCAATGCGTTGGGGCAAGCAGTCCAATACTCTTGGCACGAGAAGCACGTGCCCATATTCAATTGGGCTCACCTGCAATAAAACAAAGATGATCAATGGACATCATCTTTCAACATTCAAAAACCTCAAACACTGCAAGAAGTGCTGCCATTATCATTGATTCCACTTACATTGATAGCAATCACGTTTGGACTGTCCAAGACAGGGGCCTTTTCCAAGTACTGAAATTTGTTTTCCTCACTTTCTTCAAAACGGAAGAGCACCTCTTCCTGGCCTACTTTGGTGAAGTTGAATTTACTGGGGTCAAAGCCCTGCAACACCTTGTCCACTTGAAATTCAGTAGGACGTTTCTTAAGATGACGCCCTTCATTCAGCTGAGCAATGAAACCATAATTGCCAGGGATGACCTGCAACCATTCCGACATACCACACGCAATTTGCAGGTATAATTCATATTAAAACATGTCCTAAATATCACATTAAACGGCACATCCAAATTGGAACAAGTAAACATACCTTAAAGATAGAATCAACTGTTAAGAATATTTTATAAAGAGTTTTGTTTAAACAACCGATAACTGAATAATGGTTTGAAAATAATTCCAACCTTGGTTTCACAAGTAGTGACATCATACCGGAACAGACCCCTCTGCATCCTTTCCTCCCACTGGAAACTCACCGTGGAAAATAAGATATCAAGATTGGTACATCTTTCTTAGAAGGGAATACTCATATAATCTTTTAACCACAAAGTCAAAAAACCAAAAATAAGAAAAAGATTTTCACCTCGCCAAGAAGCAGAGAGTCGAGGAAAGGGATATGTGCCACCTCAGCATCTTTATCTGCATCTTTCTCTCCAGAAATAGTATACCTTCTCTTGAAGGTATACAGAGGCAACTTAGAGCCTGGAATCAAATGTGACTATCAAAATTACTGATCAAAAGCAGTAGTCATGCGAGTGTGTTGGGAATTTGCTAGTCTGATTTAAATAGGCTTGCATTTAAGAATGCATTACATTACAAAGACAAAAAAGTGAAGCAAAACGATCCTTTAAGGCATTAATACCCCAAAACTCAAACTTAAGCCACAGATTGAAATTTCAGACGACAAGGTCAGAGATTTGAAAGTACAAAACAGAGGGTCTCAGAAAGTAAAATCCAAAATATAACCATGTCAATGGTGAATTGCCGAGTCAGTGGAAGGGGTAACTAATGTAGCTCCAAGTAGTGTTCAAGTCCTACCAAGCACGCTAGTGCATCGCAACAGCAGTTGGGGCCAGGTGAAAATCCAAGACAACTTTGACAGACTAGATATCCCTGCCACTGCTTAGCTGAAGGCAACTTAATTGAATGGTGCTAATAGTTCCCCGTAATAATAAAGGAAACTAGTTCAAAAAAAAAAGTAACCAAACAACAAACCAAGTGCACAAAAAGGTCCATACAAAAATTAAGCCTTAGCAAACTAGCTTCTAACAAGAACTATAATACCCTATGTTCCACAGTTTCCAGAATGGGGAACTATAATTCCCTATGTTCCACCAAGTTTCCGAGATGCGGAAGCACAGGAGAGGGGAGATGCACAAGGGGAAAAGTGAGAGCAGACCTAAATTTTAGGGAAATTCAGGGAGGACAGGGGGACACCAAGGCCCCTGGCATAGAGGTGCTTGTCTCTAAAATTATAAAAATAAATATGATAATGATAAAATCCCAATAATAACAATTCATTCTCTGCAAATTCATCATTATGCAATCCAATGGAAACACTATAACCTTGCCAATTCTAAAAGCTATTAATTCTGCCAAATTTTGAATGGAATATCACAAGTTACTTTCTCCATATAAAGCCCAATGAGGTTGGAAGTTGGAACCACTCTCAAACATTCTAAAACATTTTACAGTAAAGTTAAAAATTTAAGTGACATTCTTACTTTAAAAAGTTAAAAATTTAAGTGACATTCTTACTTTAAAAATTTAATGTTAATATTGCCATTGATTACCAAGGTCACAAGATCCCCAAAACTCTATCCCATATCTTTGTTTTATTTTAAAGGGTTGTTCAACAAAAAATCTAGGGCCCTTTTGGGGGAAGGGGAAGGCACACCAAGACACCCCACCACCTCTAGGAAAATGCATTCCCTACATCAATGAAATGTTTCCCCATGTGTTTCTTGAGTTTCCACCAAATAAGGACATGGGAAAATGTTTCCCTGAGCATTCCCTGTAGAGTGGGAAACGAGAAGGTGCACTCCCCACCTTGGAGAAATATGCCCATCGAACATTGATAATACCCCAATTTTGATCCTCGAATTAATAATGTATGTTTGTACATGATGAAAAGCTAGAGATAGATTCATGGGGTCTAGCTATATCACTAGCTACAGACAAACAAGGATAGATTCATGGGGTCTAAAAGGACTAGACCAAATTATAATTATTTTATTAAACCAATTATGGAATTAGTTGGAAAAGGAGTTACATGAGCTTCCTGGAAAAGACACATGGCGCATTGTGGTAAAGGGGGGCTATTCATCATGCTTTCTTTCTCATTTATTCTTGTTCTTGTGTTTTGGGGAGAAGAAAAGATTTCCATTGTAGAGAGCCACTGCTAGTTGGCTTATATTAGAAGTCTAGTTATTTCTAGCAATGTAAGGATGCTTATGTGCATAGAAGGATTGGTATTTGACGAAAAATTGTTCAAGTGGAGTCATGGAAAGAAGTCGAAGAGCTTGAGAGACTATATTGCAAAGAAGGGGCTTATTTTCTTTGGGTTGCACAGGTTGGAAGGGAAAAAGAGCTGATAAGTTGGGAATCTAGGATTGTTGTGTGATTGAGTAGATTGTAATAGCATGAAAATTTGACTGTTTGTGTGAGATTAGTGTTGGCCTAGGCACCCATCCTTGTGGATTCATAGCCTCAGCCCGGATTCATAGCCTCGGCCCAGGGGTGACCTGTTGTAGAAAGTTATTGTGCAACAAAGCTTATAGTTGTGTGGTATGTTTGATGTCTGCAGCTAGGCTAGTCGGTGTGGTCATTTGATAAAGACAAGTGTTCTCTACGTATTATATTCATGTTATATTCATGCTATGTTTTTATTCTGTACTTGTTCATTGTTTAATGCAAAGTATATATTTTCAATGTTGTGCATTGCATAAGATATCTCTTTTACACACACATTTTCATGAATACATGCTGTGTGTGTTTGTTATGCATGCTTCTTGTTTTTATTTCATACGGTATCAAACTCAAAATTGCTTCAAGATCGTGAAATCTTGAGGTACCGAACAGTATGTACATTACATTTGGGTGTCAGATCAAAGAGTGTGTTACAAAATGGTATCGGAGCACCCAATTACATGGAATATGCAAAAGTAAATAGCAAACTGAAATCTCAAAGCAAAACTAACCACAAAGATGTTGGAATCTAACCTGTACAATCAATAGCCAAATATATTGAAATAAAACATCCTTTTGTGACTTTTTTTCATCACAAACACATGTAGTACTGTATAGTATTTTTTTTTTTGTCACAAACACATGTACAGTATTGTTAAGATGGTTTTCTGAATAAATGTGATTCATAAAACAGTATCCAAGAATATAGTGTTTGTGTTCCATAAAATTGACAAGTTAAATGCCCCAATAAAATCCACCAACCTCAAAATCAGCATTGCAAATCAACAAACTTCATGAACAAATCTGCACATTTTCAGAATTTGCATCCCAAATATAAAATCTGCTGCCATCATTGACAACTCTGAGTAAATAAATAGGTTTTGCAAAAGCCACCAACTGAAAAAAGGTACATTCTCATATGGTTGAGGTTTGAGTTTGGCCAAGTCCCACTAGGCCAAACTGTTATTGTAGCTAGCTGTTGGGCCACTTTCCATCTAAATAATATAGCTAAATGGGAATGTTTTCCTTGGAAAAAAATATTATTAAAAGTTACCATTTTGACAAAAATGGGAAAAGGAGGATCCTTCTGTAAAAAAATAACTAAATAATAAAAATAAAAATAAAGTTGACAGGGAATAAAAATGGCATTTTAAGAAAAAGTGGGTAAGGAAACATAAATTACACCCTTCAGACAACAACATAAAAAGTGAATTGCCAATAAATTACACCGTCCAGTGAACAATAGGAAAACTGAACTGCCAGAGCACAAATTTTGGGCAATTTTTTTACTGAAAAGCTAGCTACCAGAAACAATTCTTCGATAAACACAAGCCACCTTACAAATACGTCAATAAGAATCCTAACTAAAAACCACTAACATACAAAAGGAAAAGCATAAGCACGGAATTATTTTCTTTAAGAAAACAAAAAGTGAATTTTAAATTATAGAAGGGGGCGTAAGTCATATGAATTTTACCTGGAACACAGCATTGGCCTAAACAGTTGCGGCCACAGCCAAGCCCTTTAGAGCCCTCCTGGTAGTTAGATAGAATAGTAGGGCACCTCTTTATGGTCAACATGGTGGTAGTTAATATAAGCGACTAATTGACGCCTAAATTAAGCTAAACGACCTCTACCTCTCCCAAATTATTCCTCCTTTGCTCAGAAGAAATGGATGGGCGAGGCAGCAAAGGGCTTGGTCACGGCCACCTCCTGCCAGAAAGAGGAGATCAGAAGGGCTGCCGCCTTCCGAGGGCAGGGCTCCTCTCCCTCCGTGCGGTGACGGGGTTCCCTCTAGTGCACCAAAAGCGTTCCTGCTCCGCAGAATTTTTCTGCTGTCATAGAGATGAAACCGCAAAATGCGTTTAATAGCCGTGTTGCCACAACTTGACAGTCCTTGGCTTTCCTGTAAAGGTCTTATTTTCGACCTCGGCCAGCAACCCCCACGATGTTATCATCCAGATTTCCTCCACAGCTGCAGCAAATTGAATCCCCTCCCTGCTTTCACAAACTATGTATATGAATTGCCTTCCGAGAATAACCGAACTCGAAACTCAAGAGATCCCGCTTTCGAATCGCGTAAAGACACAGATACAAAATTCAGGATGAGATGAGAATATCTTGCTAAAAAATATGCGAAATGCTGAAGAGATATTGAAGGATGGCCGCACACACGTGAGCCACAAAACCACTTCTTCGCGGATTGCTATTCTTTCGCCGCTATTTATAGATAAATTTTTTCCCTCGGCGGCTACTTCAAGGTCACATGGAACCCAGGCTGATACCAGGGCCGACCGAAATGGTAAATGGGATTAAGTATTCCGGTCAAATCCTACCCTGGCAGTGGAATATTCTGGTCTGCGATGGATTCCTCAGCGACCTGACCACGTATGTAAGGCCGTGAGGTATCTCTTCAGTCATTCCGCCAATCCCTTCTCGACGTACATCTTTTTTTTCCCTAAACTTTCTTCCGAAAAAACTGCGAGGGGCCCAAGGGCCCTAACCAGTTTAGTTGCATTATTTCTGAAGTTTGGAGTTGGTTGAATTGCAGTTGCTGAGTTGACGTTTTCTCTTTTCTTGATGTTAACAATGTCGGTGGTTTGGATATTCTATTTTATAAGTTATTTGTAACTTGGGATTATTATCCATGTAATAGTTATTTTATATATATATATATAATATTTTTATTATATAATTTTTAATATATATTTAAAACAATATCATATAAACTAATTTATTTCTTTCAAAATTATAATTATTATTATTATCCATTTTTTAGTGTATTATAATATATTATATGCATTTTTTTAATATATATTTAAAACAATATTATATGCATTTGAATTTTTAAACTATTTTTTTTTCAAAATTATAATTATATTAAATTATTAAAAAATATGAAGAGATTTTGTTGATTTCAAGATGTAAATATTGTTAAAAGTATTAGTATAATATCAAGTTTAAA
This sequence comes from Pinus tabuliformis, assembly GCA_031772625.1. Lineage (NCBI taxonomy): Eukaryota > Viridiplantae > Streptophyta > Pinopsida > Pinales > Pinaceae > Pinus > Pinus tabuliformis. The sequence continues at coordinate 272,661,039 of CM062813.1, forward strand.
TGGTTTCTAAAATTTATGATATTTTGGAGTTGTTAGGATGATTTAGTGTGAAATATAAATTATATAGTTTTTCAAAGTTTATTCTTTATTTAAGTGTGAAAGTATACTTTTTATTTTTATTGATATTTTGGAGTTGTTTGTACGATTATTTAGCGTGAAATATCATTTTATAAAGTCTTTCTAAAGTTCATTGTTTATTTAAGTGTGTGTGAAAGTGAAATAAATTATTTAAAATTTTATAAAATTTAAAATTTTTTTAATTAAGTTTATTTTAGATAGTTGACAATTTTTTTATACTTATTATTTTTTTCAATTTATGCCTGGGACATATTAAGTGCTATGTTTATTATCTATGTTTAATTTGTGTAGGTGACATGTTAAGTGTTTTAAGAGTTTTTCTTATATTTACGTTCAGTTTTGTTGTTTAAACAAGTTTTCGAACACTTAAAACATGTATATTGTTCATATAAGATAAAGATATTATTTTTCACACAAAAAAATAAAATAAATAAACTCTATAATTTATGTTCTCTCATTATCTTTATTTACTCAATACAGTGCAATGATCCATGATCCTCATTTATTCAACTCAATGGAAGGATCCTCATTTACTAACACATTTGGTTTCGGTGTACTTTTGTTAAGAGAGGCACATTCTATAGCCCAATACAAGAGAGCTGTAAAAGTTCTTCCATGCTTAACCTTGTAGATTCAAATTGTTATTTGTAATTTACTAAAACAATAGACTTGAATCTACTCTACTCATTAGCAGAAATAATTAAATGATTGCCAAATCAGGAAACATACAAGAGAAAGAATTCAATCAACAAATTACACAATGGTTTCCTAGTGAAAGCCACAGCGAAAAACCCAGGTTATCTGTATATTGAATTAGTCATAAAATATGAGAAGATTACAATGCTTTGCTCAAGCCCGAGCAACCTTTGCACCATCTCTATCTATTTCATTGCTTCCTAGACAAGCCTAGGCCAATACTTCACAAAATTTTGGCTTGCCCAAGTCCCTATTTCCTTGCGTTGTTACTTTGGCAATTAGCCCCCTATTAATTAGGGAAATTCCTCAATATGAATTGTGTAATCCTCATAGGCGTTCCTTTGATTGCATGCACCACCTGTACAATTCAGATGATTATACAACTGATAGTACACTGCCCTTAAACTCCAATCTCAACTAAGTAACTCTTAAATCTAGCGTGCATGAGTTATTTATGAGTGAATCGTCAGTTAACTGGTTGAACACGTGAAGCAATGTCCGATTGTCTGACCTCCTACTAGTTCCTCCATCAATTGGAACTAGTTTAACTGACTTTAACTCAGTTAAACTAAATTAATTAATTTCAACTCAAAATAAACTCAACCACGACTCCTATAAAGTAGGAAACACTCTACATGACTCAAGTTACACCGTCAACTCGAATTAATTGAGCCAACTAATTCAAATTAACTTAGTTAACTCGTACAAGTTGTCTTGTAATATGGAATTACAATTTTATTCCTAATTTAATTCAAGGACAAAATTAAATCAGGATTTTCTTGTTGCATTTTCAACAAAACTAGAATTAACTTATAAAATAAAAATAAATATTCACTGAATAAAGAAACAATGTAGGCTATAATTACAAACAAAAATAAGTATAGCTATAATAAAGCATTATACCAGCATATATTCATCCTAACTCTAGATCTACCGAGAGCCCAAAAGGATCAAATCTCTTAAGATGCAAACCTCTTTTTGATCGCAAAACTTAAGGAAAGGTTTACACCTCAAAAGATTGTATTCCTCATGGATTTCGTTAGATTCACGACTAAGATGGATGTATGTTGATTTTCAACATCACACAAATAAAATGTGAAATATATATATATATATATATATATATATATTTATATATATATATATATTATATATATATATATATATATATATATATATATATATATATATATATAACTAGGGGAGATGGCTCTGAGAGGGTTTTGTTTAGCATTGTTTCTGGAGTTTTAGGGACGTAATCCTCCCTTCAACTTTTGAAGCTTGACACCATAAATTTAAGGCATTGATTTGGTATGTGGGTGTTTTATGGAAAATTCTCTTAGGCAGAAAGAAGTGAACCCCTTAGGTCTAAAGGTTGACCTAGAAACAATTGAAACAAAAAATGACAATGTTTTCCTTAGAGAAATTAATAAATGGAGGAAGGACCTACCTGGAGTCCAACGCTAGTCTTCCTCTTCTCTTGGCTTGTAGTCTTTGAGTTCAACTCCAATTACTATAAATGGAACCTACAAGGCAATCACAACAAACAAGAGAGCTACAAGACATCCATAGCATAAACTAATATCTCTATTCAATGAGTCAAGTGGGCATTGAAATACATATGCATCAAATAGACACAAAGCATAGGAAAACAAATCTTCTTGTATTAATGAAATGTAGGAGAATATTACAACCCTTTTTATAGTTCTTAACAATGTAGAATTTATCACTAAACTATTCCTTCCTTAGCCACAAGGCAAGCCTTCAATCACAACTCAAGGATGGTAATGAATCCTTAGATAAAAGCAGCAACATCAGGGCATAGCTAAGAGTCTCCAAAATCCAACCCAAACTCTATGGGAGACAATGAATTTATAGGGTAAAAGTGGTAGTTTAGGATTTACCAATCTAGGCTTGAGATCCACATATGAGGGAGGATAAGCTTTAGGGATAAGAGATAAGACCTCCAAGATAGGATAGGATGGGAATTTGAAAGCTTAATCAATAATAAATGGTTAAAACCATCTTAGAAGCTTCTAGAACAAAAAGTTTCTTAAATATTTTTTAGTTTTCCCGAAATTCTAGAACCATCACACCTGCAAAGTAGAGCAACTTGCGTTGGTCAGTACAATTCCTTAGTTATGCAACATGAGACCATTGCAAGTGGACCAAAGGCGGGGTGCCTTGGGGCCAAAAATGAGTTTATGAGTTGATAACTCCCAGAATTCTTGGACTTTTTGGAGAATTAATGCTTGAGACTTTGCAAAGGGATAATGACAAGGTGTTAAGGATGTCGATTAATCCAGTTTCTAGGCCATTTGAATGAATGTGACAAAATGACTTGTAACAGCTTACCCCCTAAAGTACAAAGTCAAAAGCAGTGGTTGAGGATTGAAGTGCTTTACCGTATGACAAGTTCAGATCAAGCAATGGTGGGTCGATTGTTGAAATATGGCAACAAGAATATTCCAATTTAATTTGTCCTTGATTTAAATTGTGAATTAAATCGAATTTAGTCTTAGTAGCTACTTGGAAATAATTAATTAATTTATTTTAAATTAATTAGCTAGATAAATCCAAATTAGAAGTCTTTCTAAAGTCATGCAAGAGTTATCCCTTAAATTAAGGAGATAAGATTGAGTTATATTTGAGTTGTAAATAGTTAACTCAGTTTACTGAGTT
>CM062813.1:272664594-272932094 GCA_031772625.1 Pinus tabuliformis
TAATCTCTATTATACCTCTTAATAAAATTATGAACTCTATTTTCCCGGAAAAAACTAATTGTAAATACGAACATAACATAATGTTAATATGGTTGTGTTGATTTAACATATCTTTTTAGATCCTAAAAATTAGTAACTGTATATAAATAAAGTTTTTTTAATAAAATTACGAAAGAAATGCTCACAAGATTCTAAAACCTAATAACTAATTATTATAAATAATATTAATTATAAAAACTATATGCAAATAAAACAAATTTAACAAAGTTAGGAAAGAAAGCTTAAGAGATCCTAAAAATTAGTAACCATATACAAATAAAACTATTTTGACAGAATTAAGAAAAAAATGTTCACACTATTCTAAAAACTAATAACTAAATAATAACATAATGGCTATATAAGCTCAAATAATGATACATATTTATAGTACATAAATACATGAAGTTAGAGCTTTAACTCTTTGTATCGACTAATTGTAAATATGAACATAACATAACATTAATATGGTTGTGTTGAGTAAATCTACATGTTATAAGAATCTCAAAAAGGAAATATCTAAATTAAAAAATACATATTATTTATATTAATTAAAAATAGTTGATATTACCCCCCGATCGGGGTGACGAAGTGGGAGGGCACGGGCATTAAGACAAACAAGAAGAGAGGACGGGAAGGACGGTCGACCACAGTCCTCATGCTTGAACAGCAAGGCGTGGTGGCGTCCTGCATGAACGTGGGAGCATCAATGGAGAGAAGTGGCATGATTATGAGGAGAGAAGCTGACAAGAACAGCGGCGGCAAATGGATGGACGTGGGGTAGGTGGGAAAGGATACATGAGGATGGCAAGAGTAGGGAGAGAGCATAGAACACAGAGAAGGGAAGACGGGAGCAGGGCAGCGCAAACGTTGGGGTATTTCCAGGAGTCTGAAAACGAAGAGATGGCTCGCATAGGCAGAGATAGGGGCCAAGGGGGTTGAGGGCGCCAGAGCCAGACAGTGAAAGAAGAACCTACCACTTCGGAGAATGCAGGGCCCAGAAAGGGTAGGAAACCCATCGAGGTGGCGGTCAATGAGGCAGCAAGAGCATATAAAGATGGAACGAATGCTGACATTTGTAAGCTGATCTAGGAAATGGAGGATAGTATCATGGAGGAAGACTCAGAGTTGGAAATGAAGGAATGGGGGGACCTTGTACCCGACCCAGGGCATACCAAGGGAGGATGACTCTATTCAAACAAACCCTGCACATTCACTGGGTCATGAAACGCTTGCTGGCCAAAGCTTTGGAACAGGTGGCGGGAAGATGGCGGAAATCACCCAAGGCATGCCCAACCTCAAAAAGGAAATGAAGAATCTGCAAATGATGATGTGTATGCAGGATAGCAAGCTGGATAGGATCCAGCAACAAATGATGGAGCTGGCACCGGCGCCGGGTGACTCTGCTGCAGCACCGGCTATCATGGACTCCAAATAGGATGATAGCAAGGAATAACTTTTTACCTTCCAGGTTTTACCAGTCTTTTTAGCGGATAGCCTTTACTTTTCTTGTCTTTGTATGTTAGTTCAGACCTTAAAATGTGTATCTAGTTGTGAAGTGTATCTAGCTTGGGTTGAAAGACTTGTAAAATTTTGCTACTGGATGGCTTATAACAGACTAAGGTGGCCAACAAACTTGGTTTCCCAAGTGGGCAAGTTGAGGCCACCAAGATTTTGTATATGGAACAACTTGCTTTTATAAATAGAAAAAAGAAGGAACTACCGTAGCTTACAAAAAAAAAAAAATGATATTACTTTTGATTGAAGTTAAATTAGAAAAAGATATATTGAAAAAACAATTGTAATTATAAACTCGCATCTTGTAATCAAAGTAAAACAAATCAATAATTCAAACTATTTTTTATTAATTAATTCTTTGTGTTTGACTAATTGTAAATATGAACATAACATAACATTAATATGGTTGTGTTGAGTTGACATATTTTTATTAAATCCTAAAAATTACTAAGCATATATAAATAAAACCTTTTTAATAAAATTAGGAATGAAATGCTCACAAGATTCTAAAAGCTAATAACTAATTATCATGATATTTATTATTTATATCTTTGAAATATTTGAGTGAGGTTTATATAATTCAGATCATGATTGCGACCACATAACATTTTAGGTGACAAGAAGTCAATAATTTTTAAAATATAGAAAATTTGCGACCAATAAATCTATGGCCAACTTATTTAATATCTTCATTAGGATCAAGCTCATATAATTTCTTTAATGGTATCCCAAACCTATGTTCAAGTAGTTGAAAACTATAGATGTACCATGAGGCACTATTTACATGCCCTCAAAGACCCCTTCACCAATAATAAATTTAGGTTTTCCTTTGCTTCATAGTTTTTGGGAAACTTTATCTAGTAGGATGTAGTTGATAGTTAGGTTTCAATGGCCTCTGGTGCCTAATGCCTGTGTAAATATAAATGCATTTTCTTTATTGTTGTTCTTGTGCAAGAAGGTTGTGGCTTACAGTTCTCTAGTCTCATCTAAATAGAAGGTGCATAAATTCAATGTCTATGCACTCGAACATTCCAAGCATTATATTGATGCAAACTACAGTTGCAGACAATCCAGACGAAGCTTTGATAAGATTCCTTAGTCTCCACATACACTTACCAAAGCTTGGGCAAACTAAAATCCAATGTTTAAAATACTCGTAATTAATACAATGTTCTTGTGACTAAAGTCATTTTTTGCTTCTTGAATTTTTTGTTTTTTTTTTATTTTTTTTCAAAAATTACAAGTAGATGGCGAGCATTTGCATAGGGTTTGGATAACTTGTTTCAATTAAGAATTATGATGAATTTTAGTTGAAAGTTTAAAATGAATTAACTAGTTTTGTCATGTTACAGGAAAGATTTTAAATAAATCAAGAACAAACACGGGAGAAATTCAAAATAACTATATGTCTTCATAAAATAAAACATTGAAAGATAATATTTTATTTCAGTAAGAGTAACTCGTAGATAATATTTTATGTTAGTTAAGACTACCATTTCTGAAACTTGGAGATTTTGTATCTTTTTTTAGTTCTTTCGAAGTTAGAACTACAAAGAAAATATGGTATGGATGTAGCTTGACTGTGCATCTAGTTGTGGATCACATTTCATTCATCCACAGAAAAAAAATACAATCCATAACCTCAGAATTTCAACACATAATTCTAAATTAAAAATGCTCAATATAGTTAAATAGTAATAAACATTATTTACCTTCACTTACATAATACACCAGAGACTTTATGATGTATATATAAAAGTCCAAAACTCCATCGTTACTCCTCCCAAACCCAAAGCAATATCTTCCCTAGTTGCAAAAAAAAAAAAAAAAAGCAATATGGGCACTTACTCTCTCCATTTTTGTCAAGCTTAATCCCCCAACATGATAAAGTAAAGAAAGCAAGTCCACAAATTATAAAGCGAAGGAAGAAGGCCTGAGGTGTGATTTCAAATAAAGCGCGTTACTTCCCAAGATGTTGACAGCTAGCTTGACAGGCTTTGAGATTTTATAGTACAACTTGAATACCTCGTCAAAATAATGTTAAGTGAATATAACAAAAGTGTACTACATTTATATTTAAAATAATTCTCAGATGCCAGTCTTACATAAATTGGTCGAGGTTTTCTATATATGGTTTAATGTATTTTTTAAAGCAATTTTTAATATTTTTTATTAGTGTGTAATAAAATAATTTGATTTAATTAAAAATAATAAATATAAATTTGGTTTATTTTATATATATATGGTTTAATATATTTTTAAAGTAATATTGTTTTATTATTGTGTAATAAAATAATTTTATCTAATTAAAAATAGTAAATATAAATTTGGTTTATTTTTTTATATATAATTATTAATGTATTATTTAAATTTTGTATATTTGAATATATTTTTTATTATTTTTAACCTAATTTTATTTGATTTGAAATAATAAATATAAGAAAGTGAATTGATGTTATGTATATTTTTTTAAATAAAAGTTAATATATTTATATGCATATTTATTTTGTAATATAGTTTTCAGAATTTTAATTTAATTATCTATTCATATTAGAGGAGCTCTAAGTTGTAGTTTCCATGAAATATTTTAAAAGTCATAGCCTAGTTAATAAAAGAAATGATTTTTTGGGGATTTTTTTTCTAGTCATTTCTAACCAAACCCAACACAGATTTTAAAAATTTCAAGTTTAAGTTGTTTAATCTACAAGATTCAATTGCAACTTAATGCAATAAAAAATGTATTTTAAATAACAAAAAATTACAATTTTGCATGAAATTGTATCTAGTAAAAAAATAATGTCGTCTATTAGTTAGATTACACCATTTTAAAATATTCTTAATAATAGCCACAAATCAAAGATTAAAATTATATCAAAGTCTCACTTTTTCAACACGAAATTCTAGATTAAAGATTTTGGATATGGTTGAATAGTTTAATGAAACATTCTTTGCCTTCACTTACATGATATGCAAGAGTCACTATGATGTATATATAAAAATCCAAAACTCCATCATTACTCCTCGAAAACCCAAAGAATATAGATTTTTATTTTAATTCATTAATATTTATATATTGTATAATACATATGTTATTTTTGCCTTTATAAAATAATATTCAATTTTGTAATCAAGATCGATATTGTTTATTGATAAAATATATTGTATTAATATGAAGATAATTTTTGTTTTTATATAGAGTTTTGATTCACTACTTGAGCAATGAAAGAATTTCAACAAACCAATTTTTTAATCAATTAATTTATTCACTTCACATCTCAATTTTAAGACTATAGGATTAGATTTGTCTATTAATCACTATTAATTTAGCATTAACCAATTTAAGTTGAAATTGTTTATGCAAATTTTCCCAAAACATAATTTCCAAGTTTAGTCCTTGCCTTGCAACATTTGTTTCATCATACATTTCAAGTTGCTTAAAAAAAATAAAAAATAAAACTTTATTTAAAAATATTATTATTATTATTGATAAAAGAATATATATCTATATATATATATATATATATATATATATATTTTAAAAAAACATGTAACAAAGCCCTTAATCATGGAGATTCACCCCACTTTATCATGGAGGATTTTAATATGTAAATAGACTTTGTTACAATATAATGAGCCAATATCGGGCTTATCAATATCACATGTCCAAAAACCATAACTCATTTCATATGAAGCTTGTTCACATGAAGTTTTTTTAATTAATGAATTTAAATAAAGGAGAAAGAGACATAATTACTTTGAAAATAAATCTCAACCTTTAATTTGCGTATATTACCAACTTATATCCATCTAACCCTGCATCTATCATATGCCAAGAGGGATCAAATCCCTCGAGGTGCAAACCTTTCCTATCCCTTGAGGTGCATACCTTCCTTTTGAAGTGTATAACTTGAGGAAAGGTTTGCACCTCGAGGGATTTTATCCCTCTCGAAGCTCAAAAAGAAGGTTTGCACCTCGAGGGATTTGATCCCTCTCGACGCATGATAGATCTGAAGTTAGATGGATCTAAGTTGGTTCCGATTGAGGGCAACAATGTCACCTTTTTAGATTATCATTATAACGTATATGTTTGAGATAAACTTCATAATTTGAAACTTACATGTTTATTATTATATATCTGCTTGAGGATTTAAAGAAATAACATGTCAATACAATTTCTTTGTACTTGGAGACTGGTGAGTTCATAAATTTGAATATGGCCATTATACACAAACCTTGTAGGTGTTTTTTTTTTTCAATTAGGCCATTGTTAAGAAAAAATCATGGTGAGTTTGTGGCTTTAAATCATGTTTTCCCTTTTCTGCATTTTGCAATTGTTAAAAAACTTTGCCTCGGATTTACATAATGTTTTATTCTCCTACTTTGTTGTGGATTTACATTAAGTTTTATTTTCCTAACCTGGCCATATCATTCTCTTCTTTAGTTTAGTCTGTGTTGAATGCCTTGAACTGTTAGTACATAGGCATTTGGATGCATTGAATGGTTTGTGTGTTTGGATTTGGATGGTAATGTTTGTGGATGTTACAATTGTTGTGTTGCATTTCTATATGTATATGTAATTATTTGATAGTAATTAGTTGCTAATAAAGACGGGAAGATTGATTCTGCACATCTATTGTATCTCAACTTTTGACAACTAATTAATTGTTAATAGTGTCCCTCTAGGTATTACTAAATGTTTGAAATGGTTTATTTACTTCAAGAATATTTTGAAGAAATAATGTATTTTTTATTTTTTTAATGAGTGGTTAAGTTTACGAATTCTCTAAATTATCTACTCTTCTAAACAATTATCACATCTCCATTTTGTATATATTCTTAAAAATGGATCTTTAATAACATTTTGATGAATTTTTTTGAGAGACTATTTGTTTTGAGTGTTTATAAATATATTTTTTCCTCTAATAAATATTTTAAATATATTGTTAAATAATTAAGAAGGAGACGATCTTGTCAATAATTGATTTGCAGTCTGCAAGCAAATTGATTCTGCACATCTATTTTATTTAATTCGAGGTATCTCAAATTTTGATAACCAGTTAATTCTTAATAGTGATATACCTTGAATAGTATTTTAAATAATTTACTACCTCAAGATTACTACTAAAATAATTTGTTTCTTTGTAAATGTTTGAAATAATTTATTTTCTTCGAGATTATTTTGATGATTCTTTTTAGTCTATAGTATGTTTTGCAAAATTAAGAAATAATGTATTTCTGATTTATTTTAATAAGTGTTAGGCTTACAAATTCTCTAAATTATATGCTTTTCCGAACAATTATAATAGATTTGGAAGAAGTTTTGAGAAGAAAACCACACATGTTTATTGATAGCATTGTTATAGATAATTAGTGCAAAGATTTTTTATGTAAACAATTTGCATATTACGATTTCTTATGGAGTGCAATATCCTTCTAACTTGTAGGTGCCCATGTTGGTGTTCATGAGAGAGAACATGTTGTTGAATTTTAGCAGGGGGGCCTCGTTATCACCTTATACAATCCAATCAACATCAGCTCCTTGATGCCAACTTCATGATTCATGTGGTAGTTAGATGGGTGCCAATTTACCAAATATCCCTACCCATAATCCTTTCACCGAATTGCATGGATCTATGCATACATGTTTATTGATCATCGAATTATTATAAATAATTAGTGTATGGATTTATTATGCAAATTATTTTCATGTGAGTATTTCTACCCATAATCCGTTCATCTAGTTGTGTGGATCTATACATACATATTTATTTATAGGGTTGTTATAAGTAATTAGTTCAAGGATTTATTATACAAATTATTTTCATGCATATATATATATATAGAGAGAGAGAGAGAGAGAGAGATGTTACAAAATTATTTTATAAATTAAATATCTCCAATGTAAATTTATCTTAATCTATTATTTGATAGAGATTAAATTTATGAAAATGTAATTTATTTTTTTAATACAAAATTTGAATAAAAAATTATAATTGATAAATTTGAAAAACTGATATAATATTTAAAATTTTCCTCATCAATATATATATATATATATATATATATATAAGAGAGAGAGAGAGAGAGAGATAGAGAGAGAGAGAGAGAGAGAGAGAGAGAGGACAGTTTAGTTGGTCGAGTTAGTGTTGCTAAGTACCTTGCCAATTGGGAGGTCACGGGGTCAAATCTCTTCGACGCCTTTGGGGTTAGGCCCTACATATTAGGCTAGAGGGTAGATCCCTTCGGGTGGATCTGCCCAAATTATTTCCCATGGATGTAGCGGTCACTCAGTGACTGTGAGGTTCACAGTCACTGAGTGGCCACTACATCCATGGGAAATAATCCGGGAAGATCCACCCGAAGGATATATATATATGTGTGTGTGTGTGTGTGTGTGTGTGTGTGTGTGTGTGTGTGTGTGTGTGTGTGTGTGTGTGTAAATATGAAAACCTGATATAATATTTTAAAAAAAAAATTCCTCTTATTTTTTTTATATTGATAAATTTGAAAACTTGATATAATATTATTAAAAAAATCCACTTAATTTTTTTTTATATAGTACCATTTTTTTATGCAGTGGACTTGGTCACCTTCTTTTTTTTTTTCCGAGTAATGCTAATTCTATTAAAAGAAACAAAAAATATAATTACAAAGAGGCCACAACCTCAGTCGTTAGCATCAAAGTCCATCAGGAGTATCTGAACTGCCCCATATTTGGGGAAACCAGTTTTCCATAACTAAAAACCATACAGATAACCCGGACCCAATCACCAAAGAAACCAGAAGAAGTTTTGACACAACATAACATGACACAGCTGAAAGTATGATAGATTTGCCGATCGATTAGACAAAAAACAAAAAAAATCAAATGACTGGACCACACCAGTCAGCATCAAAGACCTGAGATGGCGCGTGGGTGGCAGCGGATGCCACATGGCTTCACTTGGGCTCATGCTGGTCAGGGGTCTCCTTGACAACGCGGCAAGCGTACTGGTACCAAACTTCATCCGCCTCCGCCATGCCGCCTTCCTCCACGCCACTTGGTGGCTCCCTCGCAGGAAGAGTGTCGCTCGAGCTGCTGCTCATAGCTACCAGAACAGAAGCACCAACTAAGTTGCCACCTGGTGGCCGAATGTCTCCAGTGTGTCCTCCTCCAGCATGCAAACCGCCACGCTGAATTCCCCTGCCTTCTTCCATCAGGAGCAGCCCAGAGTCACGTCCAATTCCCTGTCCTCGTTCCTCCTGAAGCTGCGTTTCAGAATTTCTCACAGGAGCATTGTGCTGCTCGTTCTCTTCCGAGAAGACAATGGTGACATTGGTCGTGATGATAGGCCTGTTCAGGTTGCTCTGGAACCTGAATTGAGTCGAGTGAGGAACCGAACTAGGGTGCAGAGGAAAAGTGGTTGTATGAAGCTTGAAATCTCTGTGCTCATCAAATGAAGCCTGCCCACAACCCCGGGCACTGCGTGTCTGAGGATAATGTCTGAGCGGCGAGCTGGGAGGGGGAGAATTTTCATGGGGAGGATGTGGAGAGGTTGGTTCCGAGCTTTGCGCTGCCTAGGGGCGAGTGCTGCCACCACAAGTACCACCTTTGCGGCTCCTCATTCGGTGACGGACCATATCGGTGTGGTGGGTCTGGAATTCAACATGAGAGAAAGCCTAGAAGGATAGCAGAGTATGAACAGCAGACGACTGGGCAGGATTCAGAGGGCAGAGCCTGGAATGGGAATAATGATGCCCATTTCCAAGGTCAATACAGCATAAACTCCAACAGCATCTTCCTGTTACAGTTCTGTTGCAGGGATTTCTAGCAAGGGGCGGACAAATTGTGAGGGAAGGAGGGCAAGCTGAGGGGTTGAAGGACTCCATGTTATGTCGAACAGTGTCTGGATCTTGGCCTGAGTGGCCATTTAATGCATTATGCAGGCTGGCCTGCTCTCGTTTCAGGTGGACTTGGGATGGTGCGCTAGCCACCATCTGTCTGGTCCAAACGCCGCCATTCCGTCGAGTCTTCATTAATTGCTTCGGTTGTCACCCGCATCCGGGTGTGGACTTGGTCACCTTCAATAAAATTTATATTTTTTTTTTAATTTTAAAAACATATTTTCCAATAATAAAACCGCTCAATAGTGTTTCACCTTGTTTGTGGTATGACTGCCATTATTCAACCATTTTTCAATCTTCTTTACCATTGCCATTATTCTAATTCCTAGTGTTTTGAGAATGTCTATGTGCTCTCGAGAGAATCTCATGGAATTGTCTACACCACTTGGCCATGGAATAATCACAATGTACTCATTTGAGATCTACAGTGGATGGTAGCTTCACGTTGTATATCTATCTAGGGTTTTGGGTAAACATAATCACAATTGGAAATTCAGTGGGTGACCTTCAATACCTGAATTGGATGTCCATTATTATTTTTGGATGGTTAAAGGATGCTAGTCGAACTTGGATTTAGGTTTATTCACGAACCTAAAATATTTGTAATTGAGCCTAATATCATTGTGGATGAATATTAGAAAGTAGAAGCGATAAAGGTCTGGTTATGTAAGTAGTGCAATTATCTTGGCTACCATTTAAACCATATTGAATCGTCGCTTTCTCAACTAAGTCCTGATAAAGATATAAAATTACATATATCAAACATATTAATCAATACCTTTCTCATAATGCCCTAAATGTTTCTCTTCTTCTTTAAAATTGGATTGAAGTTATCTAAAAAGAGGAAGTAAAATCAAAAGGAAATATTGCACTATCAATTAGAAGACAAAGGCAACTGACATACCCTTTTTATGTATTTGCACTTCCCTTCTCTCATTAAAAACATACACTTACACGATATGTTGCAGTTTCCAAGAGTCATTTAGTGTTCAATGCAGGTCATCATTACTTACATAGAGCTCTCAACTCTATATTAGTATCACGACACAAAGAGAATATTTTCTAAAAAACTTTACCACGTCTAATGGTAGAGGATTACAAGTCTTTCACTTATTGTTTTAAAATTGAAAAAAGGTTTTGCTTCCATTGATTAAAACATGAATTTGTGTTAGATAATGAAGATAATGAAAAGCAAAATAGATAAGGGCTTCAGTTTGGCTTATTTGAAATAGTTGTTTTTCTTTATAAACATATCGAGGGGTTGAATCAAATAGTACATTGTCAATCATGAATAAATTGTAACAATCTTGGTCAAAAATCCATGTAATAAAGTTAATAAAGGTAAAATAATAACCAAGGTCATGGGACACATATTCCAAGCTGAATGTTGAGCAAAACATCCTAGTGTGGGTGTTCATTTGGTTTATTATGGCTAAGGAAATTGGAAAAGGCAATGGTAAAGGCTTTGGAAAGGCAAAGTGGTATTAATTAGCATTTTATTTATGAAAATAATGGAATTAGGAGAAAAGGAAGGTGAAAGGTCATAGGTTTTCATGTGAGGAGGAAAATGAAGGAAAAATAATGGAAAAATGAAGAAATTAGACCTCAGTAATAAAAAGGATTATGAGGATTAGTTGGTACCTTTTGTTAGTTTAGTTTTGGAGCTCTCTCTCTATTCTCTCTCTCTCACACTCTTGGACACTTAGAGCATTCTTGGAGCACTTTAGCATTGGGTCAAGGAAAGCGAAGGAAGGACCATGAAGGCAAAAGGAAAGGAAAGATCAAGCAAGGAAGAGCAGTATCAAGCAGTTACAACAAGATTATTTTTAGGTGTTGATTTGCATGTTTGATTTCCTTGCTAGATTTGGCATGCATGGTACATGCATGTATGTATTTGGTTCTCTTGTTGTCATTGACATGGATTTTGTCAGGTGTGACTATGTTCTTCAGCCTTGCCTTATCATTTACCGATAGCCATGGTGTGATGGGTTCTCTTGTATTTGGTTGAGCTAGATTGTCGGATGCTTTCGAAACTGAGTGAGGTGGTCTCTGAAAGAAAGAACACAAGGCCTAGGAATCCCTGGACCAGAGAAGGTGGGATTGCAGTAAAGTCATATTTTGTGTGCCTTAGTGGGCCTAGGAATCCTCAACCGGTGAATGGCAGGATATACGGTAAAGCCTAGAGGTGTGTGTCCTTGATCAAGTCTAGGAATCCTCGACTAGTGAAAGGCGAGATATATGGTAAATCCTAGAGGGTGGAGTATCATTTAGGCCTAGGAATCCTCAACCAGTAAATGGCAAGATATATGGTAAATCCTAGAGGTGTGTGCCCTAGATGATGCCTAGGAATCCTTGACCAGTGAATGGTGAGATATACGGTAAATACTGGAAGGTGGAGTATCGCTTAGGCCTAGGAATCCTTAACCAGTGAATGACAGGATATACGATAAAGTCTAGAGACTAGGAGGCAGACAAATTCCTCACGGTGTAGGTGGAGAAATCTGTTGGCATCCATGCTTGTTTAGGGCCTAGTGATCCGATAGAGATTGTGGTAAAGCCTATGGAAACTTGGATTTTTTTGGTTTTGAGTCCCACATTCATGCTTGGAATATGGCACAGGGGTGATTGGCTGAAAGAAAGATTTGGTTCAGCCAATATATGTTCGGGTGGTTCGTGGAAGTCCCATACCTGGTTGGCTTTTGCATTCATTAATAATAGCTTCTTCTCCTTGATATTTCATTTGTAAATGTATTGAATGTGGATTTTATGGTTGTTACATCCTTGTTATTTTTGTTGGTTATATGTTGGTTATGAGTATGTTTTATGACAGACTTGATGTATGACTCTCATCATGTTTTGATTAGTAATTGAAAGTATAATGAATACATGACCTAATATAATATATTGTAGCCATTGTGCTATGGAAACAATGATTCTTTTCAATTCTCAGATAAGTATGAGACCCCTATGCTCAAATCTATTGTTATGACCTGTAGATTGCATATTTGTGACATGTTTGACGAAATGCCTGTCATGGCTAGTAGGGGTCCGGTCAAGTCCTTACTCAATTGTTTGCATTAGTACCTTTGTTTCAATGTCATTTATCATTCCTTAAAGTTTCATGAAGTTTTGGGCAATGGCCTAAGTCTTGGCCCTGAAAAAGTGGCACATAATTTGGGGTCGTTTGTGCGAAACTAGCTGAAAAAATCCACAGTCGCTGGCATGCCTTGCTGTGAGAGCAACTGGAAGGCCTCAGTCACATGCATAGCTTATCATGGGAGAGACTGAGGGTCCAGATCTGTGAAATGTCAACTTGTCTCAAGGGTTGGTCACCTAGAAAAGTTGGTTGGCTCCTGAAGGTTATGTAGCATGTGTTGAAAGTCATAATAGTTTTGTTCTATCAGTTCCACTTCCTTAACTGTACATGGGGAGTTGAATCAAATCATAGTAGCCTCTCTTCACATGTTTACCCAAGCGGACCGGTTAAATTGGGTAAATGTGGGAGGAGGGTGCTACAGAGTGGTATCAAAGCATGGTTCACCCCTTGGACTGGATAGGAAATGTGTGTTGGACACGCATATATGTCGGTTGCATATGTGTTCTTTATGCTTGTGGTCTATGTATTTGTTGTGTATGCATGGTGGTGGTCATGGTTGTAGTGGTGTCGTTGTTTGAAAGTGGATGGTGTGTTGTTGGATATGGTAGTCATGAGTGTATGTCATTTATGCATTGGTTATGCATGCCAATGCTTATATATTGTTATACATACATTGACATGGTGATAGTTGTCATGAACGAGTTCATGGTATGTGGTTGATATGGTCATGCATTGATAAATGGATAATGGTTGAATGGTGATTATATGTTGTTATGATTGTGATTATACATGTATCGTGTTAATCTGGTTGATCTTACAGATGATATATCCTCCTCTAAACTACATTGAGATATGTTGAATATGTTATTTTTTGGTTTTAACTGACATGGTGTACTTACAGGAAAGAGATCAAAGATGACTAGCAAGATGGTAGACTATATTTCATGAGATTCTCCCTATGGTTCAAATGAGCAGTGTAGTGGTGGGCATTCTTCTGACTTAGCAGACACATTGAGAAGATTGAAGGCAGAAATAAGGAATTGCAAGGCAGATAATGATAGGATCATTCAGGCACAGGAGAAACAAGCAGAAGTTAATGCAGTAATCATTAAGAGTTTGTCATAATTGAAGAGACAACGATTGCTTAGGATCAGCCATGGGCAGGAGGAAAATACAAATGGGGCATATGGAAGTAGATCTCATGGTGGGCACAGCTTGAATAGAGATGACACGATCAGAGATGGCATGCTCTTGGATACTCCAGATAGGAGAGGTGATGGACACATGTTCTATTTAGGTTCTGGTTTTGACAGGAACTATGATCATCATCGTTATCATCCTTACAGGAGGAGTGGCAGTGTCTATTTTCCATATGAGTTCAAGAAAACAAAGCCACATACATTTGATGGGGATTTGAAGAAGTCGAAGGATGTAGAGGCATGGCTACTTGGGATGACGAAGTTCTTTGAGCTGCATGAATACACAGAGAATATGAAGGCCATAATAGTTATCTTCAACATCAAAGGGAAAGTAGACATATAGTGGGAAGATGTGAGGCGGGTTAGAGACATTAGGACAGAGGAATTGAGTTGGCAAGAATTCAAGAGACTTTTCAGAAAGAAGTATTTGTCAGAGCAGTACTACGACAACAAAGATAAGGAATTCTGTGAGCTAAAGATGGGGTCGATGATAGATGAGGAGTACATGACTAAGTTCTTGGAGTTATTGAGGAATGAACCATATTTTAAGGATGAAAAAGCTAAAGTTTAGAGATTTTGTAGTGATTTCTATTAGCATTTAGAGATCGGATTGAGCATGATGAGCCTTGGTATCGTGAGGAATTTATTGGGAAATTGATGTTGGGTGTGTGTTATATTATTTCCACAACTAGCCCGACATGTGGGAGCCCTCCCTGTTCATTGCGTTAGGTGTAGCAAACGGGGCAACAACCCCCCCTGTCGGGGGGTTTAAGGGGGGCAGTAGCCCCCCTTTGCGGGGTTTGGGGCAATGCTCCGGGGAATTTTTTTTGGGACCCTATATTAGGTGGGCAGACCTACCTATGGTTTTGTATGTAATTTTCACACATGTTTTTGGGCATGATGGTTTTATGCCCATGGTATTTTGTAGATCCGGTCAAGGGAACTATGGTTATTTTCTAAACCAGGATTAATGGATTAGGGTTTATGGATGCTTCAACATGTATATATATGTATTGTAACATTGAAAGGAGTATAATGAAAAATGAATCTGGTAGTCACAGTTTTGGGATCCAGGGGAAAATCTTTGTGTATACTTATTTTATGTTTTATGCTCTTGCCATTGTTTATTTTTTGTTTTTAGAATACGTATGCAGGTAATTTCTATACAAGGTTAAAACCTACAATTGAAGCATTATTATGAGCAGTCAAAACACAAGGCGGAATCTCAGCAAGGTTGGAAAGGGAAAGAAAAATCTAAAGGTAAATGCAACCAAAAAGAACAAGGCCTCAAGATGTGGGTGAGAAAAAAAATGTTGCACCTTACAAGTAGTTTAATGGGTCACAGTATGGGGGGCAGTAGAATAAAGGTGATGGTACAAGATGGTTGCAATGTTGTACATGTGGTAAGGAGAATCTTAATAGGCATTTTCTGTCTAATCAGGGTGGTAGGCCTTAGATTTGCAGTGCATAAGAAGCGCAGAGAGTTGGGGATGTTGGGTAGAGCATTCCATGAATTTATACAGTGCTAGATAACAAGTAGGCAGATTACCAAGCAACTATTACGAGATGGGCAGTCAGCTTTGTGATCAAGTTGTTTCCATTTTGATGGACCTTGGATCTAATTATAGTTATGTTAGTCCTTACCTAGTGGATAAGTGTGGTTTGAATAAAGACGTGCATCCTAGTTAGTGCAGTTGGCTACAAGTATAAAGAAGAGAGTATATCATTAGGTAAGAGATTGTGCATTCGAGTTGAATGGTATTCCTACCTCCACACATTTGAATGTATTTGTGTTGTATCTTCATAGGACCAAAGTGGATTATTATGACAAGCCCATTGAGTGTTTGGATGAGAATGGAGAACAAAGAATCTTGCAAGGTAAGAAGAATGAAACATCAGTTAGAATGGTGACAGCTATGCAGGAAAAGCACAATCGCAAAAAGGGGTATGCGTTATTTGAAGTGCATATTTGTAGTGGTAAAGGTAAGGATGTTGAGGATATAGAGGTATTGAGAAGGTACTCGGTCTTGCAGTAATTTCAGGATGTGTTTCCAATAGATATTTCAGATTTGCCGCCTCAAAGAGAAGTGGACTTTTCCATTGAGTTGGTACCAAGGGAAGCACCAGCATCAAAGGCACCATAAATGATGAGCACACCAGAGTTAGTAGAGTTGAAGTTATAGTTGAAGGAAATGCTTGACAAAGGATACATTAGGCCAAGTGTATCACCTTGGGGTGCATCAGTGTTATTTGTGAAGAAGAAGGATGGTACTCTCAGGATATGCATTGATTATAGGCAGTTGAACAAGGTGACCATAAAAAATAGGTATTCGTTGTTGAGGATTGATGACTTGTTCGATCAGTTGAAGGGAAATAGTGTTCTCAATGATCGATCTGAGATCTGGATATCATTAGGTACGCATCAAGAAAGAGGACTTTTACAAGAAAACTTTTCGGACAAAGTATGGGCATTATGAGTTTGTTGTAGTTCCATTTGGTTTGACTAATGCTCCAACTATGTTTATGTGCTTGATGAATAGTGTATTGTGTCCTTATCTAGACAAGTTTGTTATTGTATTCATCGATAACATCTTGATATATTCTAAAAATGAGGAAGAGCATGTTGGGCACTTAGCAGCTGTGTTGAGATTACTGAGACAACGTCAAATGTATGTCAAGCTTAGGAAATGCAGTTTCTTTCAGACAAAGGTACATTACTTGGGACATTTTGTTTCCAAGGAAGGCATAAAAGTGGATCCAGAGTAGATGAGGGCTATCATGGAGTGGGATTCTCCTAGAAATGTGGATGAGGTAAGATCATTCATGGAGCTAGCAAGTTATTATAGGAGGTTCATGGGGAACTTCTCTCGCATTGCATATCCTATTAATTCATTGCAGAGGCAAGGTAAGAAATTTGAATGGACAAAGGAATGTGCAGCCAGTTTTGAGTAATTGAAGCAGTTGTTGACAAATGCTCCAGTTTTAAAGATTGTAGATCCAAACAAATAATTTATGGTGTGCACAGATGCTTTCAAGAGAGGACCTGGTGGAGTCCTTATGAAGGAAGGATGGGTAGCATGCTATGAGTCACAGAAACTGAATGAGCATGAGTAAAATTATCTGACACGTGATCTTGAGTTGGCAACAATCATCCATGCATTGAAGATGTGGAGGCACTATCTTCTTGACAGGAGGTTTGTATTGATGAGCAATCATAGTGGATTGAGGTATCTATTTGACCAACCGAATCTAAATGCCATGCAAGCAAGATGGTTGGCCACAATTAGTGAGTTTGATTTTGAGATCAGGTACATCAAGGGTAAGGAGAACAGGGTTGCAGATGCTCTTAGTAGGAGAGTGTAGGTGAATCAAATATAAGCTATGAGTTCTTATGGGATAGACTTACAAGATTGGATCTTATAGGCAGGACAACATGATGGTAGGTACATGGAGCTTATGCATGGATTACAATAGGGTACAAGTGGTCAGGATGTGGACTATCATCTTACAACATATGGTTTGGTCAGATTTGGGGATAGGATATATGTGTCGAATTAAAATGAGCTCAAAAAGACTATCTTGCGAGAGTTTCATGCAAAACCGTATTTAGGTCACCCAGGATACCAGAAGACAATGAAAACAGTGAAGAAGTTTAATCATTGACCAAATCTGAAGAAGGAAGTGGCATAGTTTGTGGCTAGATGTTTAGACTGTCAGCAGGTGAAAGTCGAATGCAAGCATCCAGGCGGACTATTACAGTCGATTTTGATTCCAGAGTGGAAGTTGGAGGTCATTTCCATAGACTTCATCATAGGTTTGTCACGGATATCTAAACAGCATGATTCCATCATGGTTGTGGTGGACATTTTGACTAAGGTAGTGCACTTCATTCTAGTGAACTCTACTTATTCAGCTAGTGATGTGGCACAGGTATTCATCAAAGATGTAGTGAGGTTGCATGGCATTCCAAGAAAGATTGTGTCAGACAAGGATGCTAAGTTCACTTCCAAGTTCTGGAAGGAGTTCTTTGCAGGTTTGGGAACAGAGTTGGCCTTCAACACAACTTATCGTCCACAGACAGATGGACAGACAAATAGGGTCAATAGGATATTGGAGGACATGTTGAGGATGTATGTGATGCATCAGCAGAGGAGATGGGAGGGGTACCTTCCGTTGGTTGAGTTTGCTTCTAAAAATGGGTAACAAGAGTCACTTAGGATGAGTCTATTTGAGGCACTATATGGTCATAGTTGTAATACTCCCATCAATTGGAGTGATCCAATGAACATGGTATTGATAAGATCGGACATGTTGGTAGAGATGGAACAAGGAATGCAGGTTATAAAGAAGAATGTAAAGGAAGCACGAGACAGACAGAAAAGTTGTGTAGATCGGAACAAGTTGTTTGAGTTTTAGGTTGGGGAATAAATGTATTTGTGCATCACAGCTATAACATAGTCAATGACCTAGCCCAAGTTTTTTTCAGCTATGTCAACATTAGAAGTTTTGCAATCATGCCCAACCCAACGGAAAGCCTTACTTTCTGCATTAGGAGCAATAAATCGCATCGATTCTCATTTAGTGGTATTTGACTTGGATAAATCCAACCCACGTCTACCATCAACCGTCACTTTTAAAATCCTAATCTCAATCCAAAACATCACCATCCATCGTTGCATAATCGACGAAGGGGCATCCACATATATATCGTCCAAACTAGTTTGGCAAAAACTTGGATCCCCTGAAATCAAACCTTATGAAATCACTCTCAGTGTGTACAATGGGCAACCTTCTATTCTTGTAGGCCTATCCCAAGGCATTCCATTACAACTGGTCGTTAAAATCGTGCTCATAAACATCGAAGTTTTGGACGCATAGTTGGATTATAATATCCTGCTGGGCCGAATTTATATGTACGAAATGTCAGCAGTAGCATATTTCGTATTTAGAGTAATGATGCTCCCCCATGATGGTAAAATCATTACAATCAACCAACTCACATGTTATGAGAAGAAGACATTAATTTCACTTGATGGTGTGTTACCTTTCGTCGGATCTTCTTCCGAATTGGTCACCATTTACACTGAATTCAGCCTCGACCAATTTAAGCCACAAACACTCCTCAAGACAATCGCAGGAGACCCACCTGTGATAGAGGATATCCTTCCAGTAACAGGAGCCCCGGTATGCATGATGAGTTCATCAAATGCCCATCAAGGTCAAGAACCATTTTCAGATACCAACAACAATGTTGTTCCCGATCTTCTTTCTTACCATATGTTATCACCCAAACACCCGTCTTATTCCTCCCACCTGGTTTTGTCTCCCACCAAGTCATCACAACACTCTCATTTCCCAATATGGCTCTGGTGATATTGTTCTGGTATCTAGCCTCTTAGGCCATGTCGGCAAGCTCAGGGATCACCTCGACGGGCGTCACTCCCATACTGCCTTAAGATAACACCCCATAACAAGAAACGTCTACATCGAAACCAACCGGTGCCGAAAAAAGGGATAAATGAAAAGGCAAGAAGGCAAAAGCTTTAAACACTACCTCCCCTAAGGTACCTTCACCCTGTCCTTTATGTGAAGTAGTTAGCAACCCCACCAATATGTGCCATGAGTTAGATGAGCTCAAAGCTCTTCTGCATGCCCCAAAAGCGCTAGTGAATCCTCCTCCCCCTGTTGGACAAAAGAGCACACATGCGTGTTATAAGGCATTGCGTACCACCCATGCATACGCCATATGTGCGAAATACGAGCATTACACTCATCATTACCTTGAAATCTCTCGATATCAATATGCGTTAGGTGCACTCACCCAAGCTAATACCCCATCACTACTAGCAGATGATGGGTCTAAAACCATTTTTTATGTCACGAGGGAAGAATATTATTGCTCCTATCTCTCTTCGGGTCCCTCAACCTCCCACCATGCTCGAACACAACCAGAATCAATGACACCCCAGCTTACCTCCACGTGCGCTTTACGTGACAAATAAGACCATTTCATAAACTGATGTCCCAAGATATAGGCATTTAGGAGGTATTACCCTAACCTACACCCTGAATTGAGCAACAAACCCAGACACAGGCATCATCGTTGCCGTATTTGTTCAGGAAACCATCATACCCAATGGTTTCCATACCTTTCCCGATTCCATGAAATGTTGGGATTCATGCGGAAATTCATCCTTGAGAACTCTGATCTAGTCAAACCAGATACCCAATCCTCGGATAACACCACACCAGTGGGGGATGACGAATCTAGGTCCATCTTGTGTGAATTTGAGGATAAAACCCTACCTGAGCCAAAGTTAGGCACCAATCAACATGTCAACCACTGCCACCATTGGTCTAGATCTAGAAGGAAGACAAAAAGACCTCAGAATACTTCGTCAAAATCACCCCACATGTGCGCCCTATGCAATAGACCCTACCACCTGTTAAATCAATGTCGGGAATTGGGCAAGATTACAACCATCTTTCACTTGTTGGTCCATACTGCACGACTAAAGCATGTTATGTTGGAAATAATACTGAGACAGTGGGGTGAATTAGTATTAGTCAAATCAATAACTTTTTCTTTTCATACTCTGATTTATATATGCTACTTCAATGAAGGTAACTCGCATGTACACACAACTATATTTAAGGAAACCAACGTATATCCAGCAAAGTTATGATTCAGTTAATTCATCATATGTTGATCTTTAATCAGTGCATCAATACTTCATTAACCATATAAACAGTAACCATTTGCAGTAATAATAGAACAAACCATCACTCATAAGAAACACACATGAACACCAAGATTTAAGGTGGAAATCGATTGTGGGACAAAAACCACCTGCTGTTGTCTTATTTTAATATAATAAAAACCTATTTACAATCTTGTACTGGTGTAAACTCATACCAGTACACAAGCACCCCCCTGGAGAAGGCTACAACCTTCTCTCGTTCTCCAGCTTCTACTGGAAGGGAGCTACAACCCCCTAGCTCTTGTACTAGTCGATCCGTTTACTAGTACGTAGGCACTGACCTACAGAAGGCTCCAACCTTCACTCGTTTTCCAGCTGCTACTTGAAGGGAGCTCCAACCCCCTGGCTCTTGTACTAACCGATCCATTTACTAGTATGTAGGCGTCGGCCTACTGAACGCTCCAACCTTCACTCATTTTCCAGCTGCTATTGGAAGGGAGCTCCAACCCCCTTGCTCTTGTACTAGCTGAAATGTTTACCAGTATGTAGGCGCCGGCCTACAAAAGGCTACAACCTTCTCTCTTCCTCCAGGGACCATGTTTCATAAATTTTCAGATTGGATACTCCTGGAACACAACACCACAATCTGAAGGCCTTGTTTCATCAAATTTTCATACTGGACCCATCAGCAACACTGAAGCTCAAAAAAAATCACCACTACTATACAACCAATCATTGACAAACCGTCATCACTAAAGCAAATCACAATCAATCAATCTGAACATTTAGAACACTGTCACCAGAACATAGAGCAGAACCCAGAACTCTGCATCAACAACCAGAACCAACTGCAACTTCAAACATCATATTTCATAATGTATATGCTACTTCGATGTGTTGAACCAACGTGTATACATGCTTTTACCAAAGTGAACCAGCGTACAGATCTGCAAATACTAACTTAAAACTTCACAACTATTCCAGACTTCAGTCATACCCAGATCATAACATTTACAGAATAAAACATGCGTCAGTATTCAGATCTAGACTATCCATGATCAAACCACATAATGATAATTCATTTCAGGCCTTATGATCCCGATCCATCATCCATCATCAACCACATAGGTGCATCCTTAGTTCAGATCAAGCAAAGCATCAGAAGCCCATAACCTGCATATTTGATCTAACACTTCATAAGATATTCAATACTTGCACACTTGGCCTAATGATCTTCTCCTCCTTATATAGTTTTAGGCCTTTCTCAATACCTTGGACCAAAACCACTTAGGACCAATACCTTGGACCAAATACCGGACCAAATACCTCGGACCAAAATACCTTGGACCAAAACCTTGGTTTTCCAACATGTACGTGCTTTTCCTCCTGTGGGAGTGCGTGTATACATATACGCTCTTTTTGTTCTGTGTGCCCGCGTGTATATGCTACTTTGACAAAGTGAACCAGTGTATACCTCTCTTTCTTCAATCTTTGGAGTCAGATCTGTAATCCTTAGTTCTTAACCTCTTGCACTATGAACTGTCATCTGTGTGAGTTGCCATCAAGGACAACACCTGTATCATAATGCCAACAATCTCCCCCTTTGGACTTGATGGCAACAACAACACCAAGACACTCTCTCCCTTTGACATTAAGGGCAAAGGAGGGCGGACTAAGATATTCTCCCCCTTTGATATACATTATGTTGTCCATGCTCCCCCTAAGTACATGTTGAATTCTCTGATTAAGCTCCCCCTTTGTACATGCTGAGATGCACTAAACCATCCATGCTCCTCCTGAGCACATGCAGAGTCTGCAAGAATATTTTCCAGAAGAATAACATGACTCTATAACTCAACTATGTGAGTATGACCTTCCTATCATCAATGACTCATACATACATCAATCTCCCAACCAAGTGGGGATACACCAAATTTGACTCATCAACCCAACCAAGTGGGGATATACCAAATGTTTATACATGATTGAAAATAGAAATTACTACATCATCCTTCCCATGCATAGTGGGGTTACAAATTAGGTCTTTTCATGACCTTTACATCAAATGATATACATGACATTTATAACAAGGACCAACAATCTAAACAGGACCATGATAGTCATCATCAACTATCATACACCATATATGATATGCACCATCAGGATCTATCAGTAGCATCAAGATCAACGACCTGTATATCTCCATCATCAAAAGAGTCACCTGAATCAAAACAACTATGTGGATCAAGCAAATGTAAGCATCTTCATGTTCTAAGATCTTCTAACATAATGCCAACAATGCATTATTAGAAGCATATGCTCCCCCTAAACCTGTGCCAACTGTTCATTGTTAGATCTGATCATTGCAAATATCAGTAAGAATCATCAAGGCATCATCATCAATCAGATATACATCAACTTTTTAACAACTTATGAGCACCAACACATTTCCACATATCATCAGCAGATTGTAACCATCATCAAACAAAGTAGATAATTGACTGAACCATATCAGACCCCTTTTCCTGAGTCTGTCCCACTGCTTTTTCTTCAAATCAACATACACGTGATTGTGCAGCTTTGAACTCGCATATATACGCGACTTGTCTTCATGAAAATTGTGTATGAGATTTAGAACACTGAAGTTTCACACTTTCAGCTCCCCCTAAGTCTGTTATGTCTGTACACTGTGCTATGCCACATCTTTCTGACTATACTTCCTTCTTCTTCCATATCTTCGAGTGTGATGATGTTTTCTCCTTTTGGTATGGTGCCCGAAATTTTCTCATGCATTCCTTTGCTATATGTCCAAATTTGTTACATGCATAACATCTTACATGTTTCAACAGGTTATAATATGCTATGCATGAGCTGCTGCGCGTGAGCCCTACATCCCGCAAGGTCCGCACTCTGCGGATCCAGATCGCTGCGAGCATGCCTGCTCCTGCTCCTTTCGATCTCTGCGTGAAGGTCCGCCGAGGGCTCTTCCTCCTGGTTGCAGTCGGCTAGGGTTGGCCGCCGAAGCACTAGCCACTGGCTGCGGACAGCTAGGGTTTGTGTTAGATCATCATGGAGGAGCCAGATCCCCCCAGGGGCCTTCCTTCCTCCCTCCACCTTCCTCTGCTGAGGCCTTCAGAACCTTGCTAGCCTCTTTGCCCAAGAATGAAGCTGGGGAAGCCACCAAATTCGTGAAAAGACTAGAAGACATTCGAGAGATCGCTCTATCTCCTGAAGGCCCGATTCAAGTAGCTTTATCTCTGGTGGATCATGCTCTGGTTGGCCAATTTACAGGTCTCTGGCCTTCCCCAAAATCAACAGAGAACTGGGTTGCTAGGAACTAGGCTCCTCTGATAAAGAATAAGGTAACCTCTTACTTCCTCGGAAGAGGATATTTCCTGTTTGAATTTACTGATAAAGAGGATAAGGATCTCATCTTCATAAACGGCCCCTATTTCATGGGCCCTCAAGGGTTGTATTTGAACAAATGGACGCCAGATTTCGATCCGGCGGTGGATTTTCCCTCTGCGGTCCCGGTCTGGATAAGGCTCCCAAATCTTCTTGTCCACTGCTGGCACTGGGAATATTTGAAGCATATCGGAAACGCTCTCGGGAAATTCATAGATAAGGCCAGCAAAAAAGACCAATACGACTGTGCCAGAATTTGTGTGGAGGTAGATCTGGAGGTCGGATTACCAGAGGCCATCAAAATAAGGGTAGATCTGTGGACGCATGTTCAAAAATTAGACTATGAGCAGCTGCCATTCAAATGCCGGAAATGTCAAGTCTACGGCCACTTCACCAGAGACTACCCAACTAAAGGGGTTGAAGAAAAAGGGAAAGACGAGGGATGGAATCAGGCAAAAAGATCCAAAACTTCATACAGGAAGAACGCAAACAAAAATGCGAAAGTCCCCCAAGCGGGTCCTCAGAATCCCCCCCTGGAAAATCAAGGGAACAAATTTGAGATCCTCGGCTCAGATACCATGACTATGCAAGAGACAGAAATCCCGAAAGTAGTATCTCCGACCAAATCCATAAGTATACCAGAGAAATCCAATGAGAAATTGTCAAAAGATGAAAAGGAAACTCAAGAGTCCGAAGAATCGGAGGAAGAAGGGGAGATAGGGGAATCACAGTCTACCCCCAGAAGATCTACGAGAGGCAGGATGTCAACAAAGGAAAAAAGAGACCAAGAGACATATAAAGACAAGCTACAGGGCAGCCAACCAACACTAGAGAAACTCCTAGCTAAAACCCCGAAGATGAAGAGGATCCAAACTTAGAGCTCCAAAGGGGCTCACCACAGCAAAAGTAAATGATGAAGATAGTCTCCTGGAACTGTAGGGGAATGGGCTCCAAAGCCAAGGAAGAAGCTATGAATAGTCTAATAAGACTGGAAGCCCCGGACATTCTTCTCATCCAGGAGACTAAATTGGAGGACTCACTTTTCCTCCAAGCAAGCAAAAAATTTTGGAAAAAAGATGGAGCTAAAGCAACCTCTGCCCGTGGAGCATCGGGTGGACTCAGGTCACTATGGAATCCAAATAAGTTCTCTCTTATCTCTGAGTCCCTTAATACTCATTGGATTTTGTTAAACCTACAGCACTTAGAATCTAAGGAAATTATTTGCCTGGTAAATGTATATGCTCCTAACAATGCAGGTGAGAAAAAATCATGTTGGGATTCCATCAAAAGCTTGGCAGATCTAGAAAGCTTGGAAAATATAATCATTGCCAGAGATCTGAACCTCACCCTCCTCTCGTCAGAAAAAAGAGGAGGCAGTATAGTTAGAGACCCAGCAAGAGAATCAGTAGATGACCTCATGCAGGATTGGGATCTGATAGATATCAAGCCGGTTATTGGCAAGTACACATGGTCAAACAAAAGGGTTGGCCCGGGACACATAGCAGCAAGACTGGAGAGATTCTTGGTGCAAAGTTCCTTTCTGCTCCTTGGTTTAGAAGCCAGATCACACATCCTCCATAGCAGCATATCAGATCATAAACCCATAAGTCTTGAGTTGTTGACCCCTAAGGATCTGGGGCCCATTCCTTTCAGATTCAGCTCCCTGAGGACAAAAGAAAATGATTTTTTGGATAAGATCAGAGAGTGCTGGAAAAATCCAGTCAGTGGTTCAGCGTTTTTTGTGTGGGAAGAAAAACTCAGAAGAATTAAAAGAATGCTAAAAAATTGGGCTAAGACCCTGCCAAACCCTGCAGCGGAAAGGAAAAAAATCCAAAGTGAGTTAGAAAGACAGCATCTGCACATAGAAACAACGGAAATCACTAAGGAAGAGTTAGAAAAGGAGGCTAAACTCCAGCAAAGCTTTCACAAGGCCTGCCTAGCAGAGGAAGAATTCTGGAGGCTCAAGTCTAGAAGCCTTTGGCTCAAATCTGGAGATAGAAACACCTCTTTCTTCCACAAAAAAACCCAGGCCAGGAAAGGCCGCAACACCATCAAAGAAGTAACGGATGACAATCTCGTTTTGAAAGACTTTAACAACATAAAAAAAGCAGCTACTGATCATTTTGAATAGCTGTATAGGGAGGAATCAGGAGCTGTATTCAACATTGACCTGTTGGACACTGTTCCTAATTTGATCTCCTCTAAAATGAACCAATCTCTTGAATAAAAAATCATGTTGAAGGAAGTTAAGGAAGCCCTCTTCTTAATGGAACCGGACAAAGCCCCGAGACCAGATGGTTTCACACCCAGGTTTCTCCAGGTCTGTTGGCAGATTGTAGAGAAGGAATTTTAGAAAATGATACAGAAGTCCCAAGAATGCCAAAAGATACGGGGTTGTACAAACTCAGCCTTCCTCGCCCTCATTCCTAAGGAGAAAGGAGCAAACTCCTTCAACAGATTTCGTCCAATTTCCCTATGCAATATTGGGTACAAAGTCATAACTAAAGTGATAGCCAACAGGCTGAAAAGGATCCTCCCCAGAATCATTCCAGACAATCAAGGTGGATTTATCCATGGAAGGCAGCTGGTGGACAATTTTGTGCTGGTCCAAGAGGTGATACATTCTAGTCTTCACCAAAAGGAAAAAGGTATGGTTGTCAAACTAGATCTTGCAAATGCTTTTGATCGAGTTAGACACAGTTTTTTGTTTGTTGTTTTGCAAAAAATTGGGTTTGGTTCAAGCTTTATCAAATGGATTAGAGCCTGCATTTCGGAGCCATGGATTGCCCCATTGGTGAATGGAAGAGTAGCTGACTTCTTTAAAGCCACTAGAGGGCTAAGACAGGGGTGCCCCCTATCTCCACTCCTTATTGTACTTCAGGCCGCTGTTCTCAGCTTCCATCTTCAATGAAAGCAACAAGATCAAGACATCCCAGGCTTGTGCATAGCTAGAGGGGTCAAAAGAATCAACCACGCCCTCTTCGCGGATGAAACTATCTTACTGGGGGCTGCAACACCACATTCAGCATCCAAATTTAAAGAAGTTCTGGAAGAATATTGCAAGGCTTCGGGCAATGTTCTAAACAACGCCAAATGCCACATTTACAGCTGGAATGTTACTGCCTCAATTGCAAACTCCATTGCTCGCTGCCTGGGTTTTGCAATCTCAGTTTCTTGGTCGTCTTTCAAGTATCTGGGACTACCCATCTTTCACTCAAGGGCGTGGAACAAAGACTGGCTACCTTAGATAGACAAATTTAAATTAAAACTGTAGTCCTAGGGGTCCTCCTGGTTAAATATATCAGGGAAATCAGTTCTCATAAAATCAGTGCTCAGCAGCCTCCCCCTATTCAAATTCTCAGTTTTATTGGCACCTGTAGGAATCATAAAAAAAATGGAAGATCTAATCAGAACTTTCTTCTGGAAGGGAGGCAAACAAAATGAGAAAAGAATTCCATTTGTAAATTGGGATACAGTCATGAGACCTCTTCAGGAGGAGGGCTTGAATTTTAAGGACCTCAATGCCCAAAATCTAGCCATGGGAGCCAAAATTATTTGGAAAATCATAGCTCCAAATCCTCGCTGGGTGAAAATCGCGCTATGGAGGAAATATTTCATAGGATCAAGAACAAGATGTCTGGAGCAACCCAAAAATAAATTCAATTCACCTTTCAGCAAATTTATCAGCAAAACCAGCCCGTTGATAAGGAACCATGCATACTAGATCCTAGGCAATGTAAAGCGCATTCATATTTGGAACGGTAGCATCCTTAATAGGCCCCCGCTGGCAGAAACAATGAGCACACCAGATCTGCAACGCTGGATGGCAGAAGCCAGCATAAACGCGCTGTGGGATCTATCAACGTGGGAGGAAAATGCGTGGTTGGGGTGGAAGCAACTCGCAGTCCCTTCCTTTCTGTGCACTGATCTAAGCAATCTTTTCATGAATTTGCATGGGATCACTCCATCCCAAAAAAACAGTCATGACATGAGAGGCTGGGGTACTAGTTGATCAGGCTACTCAGTAGGTCAGGGCTACGCCAAGCTCCTCGAGAGGCCTCATGTTCTGCCCAACCCTGCTCCATGGAACGACATCTGGAGAATTCCTTCAATCCCCAAGGTGGACCACTTCTGTTGGCTTCTCTGCCATCAGAAAATTTTGACAGAAGACAGGCTATTGAAAGGGGCTTCTATGGGCCATCTAGATGTTAATTATGCAAGGAAAATGATGAATCTGCCCTCCACATCATGATCGAATGCAGATTCACAACCTCTTTATGGCAAGAGCTTCTAATCTCCTGGAATTATAAATTTGCCTTCCCAAAAGCTGTCCAGGATCTATTTGCGAGTTGGATAACCAAATACCGAGGCTACTCCCCTAAAATTATAAAACAGTCAGGTCTGCTTGGAGCACCCTTCCAAAGTTCATCAGCTGGCAAGTTTGGCTGGAAAGGAACCAAAGAATTTTTCGCAACAAGGAGCAGGATTTCAAGCTAGTGGCTAATGTAACAAAATGTCAACTAGCTGGATGGCTGGAAGATAAAAGAGATGACACTAACTTAAGCCAGCAAGACATAGAGCTAGGTTCTACTCTAAATTTTAAATTCTTAAAAGCTAACAGCTCCCCTTCTCATTACAAAAATTGGCAAATCAGAAAAAATGAACAGGAATTTCAAAGCTGGATGGCCATCCAAATTCTTCCATCTCTCTTCTTTGATGGGGCTGCCAAAGGGAACCCAGGCACTGTGGGAGCCGGAGGCATTATCATAAGCTCAGAAGGATCAGGGGTGCATAGATTTGCTTGGGGACTCGGTCACTCCACAAGCATTCAAGCGGAAGCGATGGCCCTCTATCAAGGAATTAAATTTCTCAAGGACCTGGGCTATAAGGAGGCAAATGTATTTGGAGATTCCCAAGTGATTATCCAAACCTTGGCGAACAATTCCAACTCAGCAGACCTGCAGCTTGCAAGGACAATTTCAAGGATCAAAGGCAAGGCAAAGTCCATGAAGTTGCAGTACTTCCATGTCTTAAGAACAAACAACAAAGAAGCAGATAGCGAGGCAAACAAGGCAGCTCAGCTGGATGTTGGTTCCCTGCTCAAAGACAACGAAATTCTTTGGGACCCAATTCCCTAAAGTGAAATGTTTTTTTGTCACCTTCTTCATCAGTTTGTTTGTATCTTTCACCTTGGGAAATTAGCAACAGAAACTCACTTTGTTGAATGTAATAAGAAGATCCTGTTAAGGGTAGGCAGCATAGTTCACTCGCTGAAAAGCCATGCTGAAAATCTACCTTGTCTTTGTAACCGAATTTGTGGCTTTTGGCCGCCCAGTTAATGAAATCTTATACCCTTTTCTGTGAAAAACAAAAAAAAAAACATCTTACATGTTTCATATTCCTTCTATAGCAGACAATGGATTAATGACCAAACATATTGCAAGAAAAACAATATCCCTTAAAGGACCTGGAAGATGATGATCTTTCTATGTGACGGTCTTGAACCATTCTACTTCTATATCTCACTGCAACATGTCCAAAATTATGACATATAAAACATTCAACATTATTCATTGGAGGAAATAACCGACTATCACTTCCAAAGTTAGGAGGAAAAGAATTTCTTTCCTTGGTTGTTGATGGGGTTGACCTCTCATCTCCTTGTTGAGCATTTTAGATTTTGCATTAGAGTTCCTTGCCTCACCTTGTGAGCTAGATTCACCTTCAACAGATTCATGAAAACCAGGACCAGTTTTGATGGTAGGAGACCTTTGACTACTAAGAATATTATCCAAAATCTTAGTACTGTCTTGAAATTGTAACAATTTATCCTTTTCTTCTAATTTACCTTTTAAGATATTTACCTCAACCTAATATTTCTTCTTCGAGATTTCTTCAGTCTTTCTTCCTTCTTCCACTTATTGCCTTAATTTGAGAATCTCATTTTCTTGTTCTTCATCTGCTTGAGGTAGTTCTTCATTCTGTTTATTTTCAAGGCCTTCTTTTAGAGAGAGGATCTTAGCTTCAAGACTTTCATAGTAACTGGATATATCTTTAAGTCTCTTGATTGTTGTACTCTTTTCATTTATTTCATTTCTTAATGATGTCACTTCATCCTCCAGCTTTTGACATTAATCTTCCCTTTCCTTGTATTGCTTCCTTACTTTGTTTCCTTCCTCCAGCTGATCCTTTAATCTCGTAACTTCTTATTTGAAGGCACACTCCCTTTTGTTAAATAGATCTTGTTGATCTCTGACTTTATATGCGAGTATTTTAACTTCTGCCTCTATGTTTCTTTCACAATCACTTCCAATATCTTCAATATTGCATGAACAAAGAAAAGTACCACTAGAAGACCAAAATTTTGTACCTGATACTTCATTTGCTTGTTCATCTTCAATCTGAGGTGATTCTGAATATGAATACTTGCTTCCACCTAATGGCCAATTATCTCTCCCACTGTCATTGTTCCTTTGAGATGTCTTCTTCTTATGAGGCGCTTTCTTCTTTAGCTTCTTTCCCATTGTTTCTACAGATTTCCTTCAAGCGATCAAGCTTCTGCCAAAAGACCTGCTCTGATTCCAATTGTTGGAAATAATACTAGGGGGGGTGAATCAGTATTAGTCAAATCAATAACTTTTTCTTTTCATACTATGATTTATATACGCTACTTCAATGAAGGTAACTCGTGTGTACACGCAACTGTATTTAAGGCAACCAACGTATATCCAACAAACTTATGATTCAGTTAATTCATCATATGTTGATCTTTAATCAGTGCATCATGCTTCATTAACCATATAAACAGTAACCATGTGAAGTAATAATAGAACGAACCATCACACATAAGAAACACACATGAACACCAAGATGTAAGGTGGAAACCCAATGCGGGACAAAAACTACCTGTTGTTGTCTTCTTTTAATATAAGAAAAACCTATTTACAATCTTATACTTGTGCAAACTCATACCAATACGTAGGCACCCACCTACAAAAGGCTACAACCTTCTCTCATTCTCCATCTTCTACTAGAAGGGAGCTACAACCCCCCAACTCTTGTACTAGCCGATCCATTTACTAGTACATAGGCACCAACCTACAGAAGGCTCCAACCTTCACTCGTCTTTCAGCTGCTACTGGAAGGGAGTTCCAACCCCCTGGCTCTTGTACTAGCTGATCCATTTACTAGTACGTAGGCGTCGACCTACTGAGGGCTCCAACCTTCACTCGTTTTCCAGCTGCTACTGGAAGGGAGCTCCAACCCCCTTGCTCTTGTACTGGCTGATATGTTTACCAATATGTAGGCACCGACCTACAGAAGCCTACGACCTTCTCTCTTCTTCCAGGGACCACGTCTCATAAATTTTCAGATTGGATACTCTTGGAACACAACACCACAATATGAAGGCCTCGTTTCATTAAATTTTCACATTGGACCTATCAGCAACATTGAAGCTCAAAAACAATCACCACTACTATACAACCAATCACTGACAACCCATCATCACTAAAGCAAATCATAATCAATCAATCTGAACATTCAGAACACTGTCACCAGAATACAATCACCAGAACATAGAGCAGAACTTAGAACTTTGCATCAACAACCAGAACCAACTGCAACTTCAAACATCATATTTCATAATGTATGCTCTACTTTGATGTGTCGAACTAGCATGTATACATGCTTTTACCAAAGCGAACCAGCGTACAGATCTGCAAATACTAACTTAAAACTTCATAGCTATTCCAGACTTCAGTCATACCCAGATCATAACATTTACAGAATAAAACATGCGTTAATATTCAGATCTAGACTATCCATGATCAAACCACATAATGATAATTCATTTCAGGCCTTATGATCCCGATCCATCATCCATCATCAACCACATAGGTGCATCCTTAGTTCAAATCAAGCAAAGCATCAGAAGTCTATAACCTGCATATTTGATCTGACACTTCATAAGATATTTAATACTTGCACAGTTGGCCTAATGATCTTCTCCTCCTTATATAGTTTTAGGCCCTTCTCAATACCTTGGACCAAAACCACTTAGGACCAATACGTTGGACAAAATACCGGACCAAATACCTCGGACCAATACCTTGGACCAAAATACCTTGGACCAAAACCTTGGTTTCCAACATGTACACACTTTTCCTCTTGTGGGAGTGCGTGTATACATATACACTCTTTTTGTTTTGTGTGTCTGCGTGTATACGCTACTTTGACAAAGTGAACCAACGTATACCTCTCTTTCTTCAATCTCTAGAGTCTAATCTGTAATCCTTGGTTCTTAACCTCTTACACTATGAATTGTCATCTGTGTGAGTTGCCATCAAGGACAACACCTATATCATAATTCCAACATGTTAGACATTCCCGTCATCAGTGTGAGATCTGCTCTCAAGCACACCATATGAAAAAATGTCAGTACCTTCCACGTTTTCGAGCAGCCAGAGCAACATTGAGACAACCTCACATTAGGAACATACCTCATGTTTATATTAAGATCTAGAAGTTGTTGGCATCCAAGATTTCCCCACCTCATGACACCAATCAAGCGTCATCATCTCACACTATGGACGATATTTCCGCCCACACCATTTTTAGTGTTAGTACTAGTCCTATGTGTAGTATTTGCACCAGTACCTCTCATAGTTCCAAGACATGTCATATGTTAAAAACATTCAGACAACTTAGGATTCAACATCAAACTCATCATGAGGAAGAAAAGTTTACCCCTTAGACACCACCCAGGTTGCGAGAACTTCCTCCCACTCATCATCAACATGTCATTACAGAAAATCTACCACCACCTAATGCTGACGACACTTAAAATCAAATACGAATCATCTCCTCGTCCATAGGAACCATGATTTGTGTTGACTACTCCTCATTTTTTGGTGCCGAGACCGCTAAACCCACCACATCAGTGGTACCATTACCGATGGTGCAGACTCATCCTATCTGCGCATTATCAACTTCATTGGGTCCTACGACATCAACCAGCGAATCCTATTCTTGCTTGTCGACTAGCATAGTTAGGCCTGAAATCCAAACTCAAGGCCCGACACAACCCAATTCAACGCTAGATAATATTTTTCATTCAGATGAAGATATTCTAGAGGCCATGAAGGAAACTGAATGTCCATGGGATTCCATGCACCATCGCTCGTATTTTATACCTGAAAAAGCATTTGTAGCTACTAACACACCTAGCCTTGATATTTGCACCATAGAATCAAAATATTTCCTGCCTC
Source organism: Pinus tabuliformis (assembly GCA_031772625.1). Lineage (NCBI taxonomy): Eukaryota > Viridiplantae > Streptophyta > Pinopsida > Pinales > Pinaceae > Pinus > Pinus tabuliformis. The sequence goes on from CM062813.1 coordinate 272,697,704, forward strand.
CAGGATAGGTAGATTGGTTTAAGAATCCCATCCCAACACCAGATGCATTTGAGGAAGGGAACATGGAAAATATTTCACCTACCATTAAGGTCAATATTTTAAACAAACCTAGCATAGTTGAAGAGATCTCACTCGGGGTGGGTTGCACTCAGAACGAGCTGGCCTCATATAGTGCCATGTTCCAAGAATATAGGGATATATTTGCATGAGATTACTCTAAAATGCCAGGCATCAGTCCCACCATTGTGGAAAATCACATTGACACCTGGCCTAATGCACACCTTGTTAGGTAGAAACAACATTAATTACACCCCTCTAAGGCAAAAGAAATTAAGCCGGATATTGAGTATGTTGGGGTGTGTTATATTCTTTGCACGACTAACCTACGTAGTGAATGAGGGGGTTAGAGGGGGGGCGGAGCCCCCCCTTCGTTGCGCCGATTGTGCAGCAAGGGGGTCACAGGGGGGGCGATAGCCCCCCTTGTTCGGGCGGTTTGAGGGGGGCGGGTAGCCCCCCTCTACGGGGTCCGGGGCAGCGGCCCGGGAAATTTTTTTTTGGACCCTATATTAGGTTGGGCGAACCTACCTATGGTTTTCGGTCCATGGTTTTGGACGCGATGGTTTTCGGTCCATGGTATTGGATGCTTCGACATGTATAAATATGTATTGTAACATTGAAAGGAATACAATGAAAAATCAAGCTGGTAGTCTCAGTTTTGGGATCCAGGGGAAAATCTCTGTGTATATGTGTTTTATGTGTTATGCTCTCGCATTGTTTATTTTTCTGTGATTTAGAATTCGTATGCAGGTAATTTCTGTACGGGGTTAAAACCTACATTTGGTATCAGAGCTGTTTTGGCTTCAAGGGGACGCCTTTGTTGTTGAGGGGTTTCGCTCAGGCCTGTGGTAGACCCTGTTCAGTGGGAGATCTGTGAGATCGATTCTGGTGGTGAAAGAAGATGGCGAGCAGCGGAAAGATAGAGATTGAGAAGTTCAATGGTCAGATTTTTGAGTTGTGGAAACTCAAGATGGAGGATCTCTTGGTGGATAAAGATCAGTGGATCGCAGTAGATCCAGGTACTAAACCAACGGGAGTGACCGATGAAGAATGGAAGAAGTTGGATCGAAAGGCAAAGAGCACAATACAATTGTATGCCTTAGATTCAGTATTGCTGAATGTATCAGGGGAAGCTACGGCGAACGCTTTGTGGGACAAGTTAGGGACTTTTTACCAATCTAAGTCTCTGGTTAATAAACTGTTCCTGCGGAAAAAGATGTATAACCTGAGGATGAAAGATGGAGACTCGGTGACAGAGCATCTGAACGCATTTAATACTGTGGTAAGTCAGTTAGCGTCTGTTGATATTAAAATTTCAGATGAAGATAAGTGCATCAGTTTGTTGTGTTCTCTACTAGATTCGTGGGATAGTCTGGTTATTGCAATAGGTAGCAATGCAACTGCTTTGTCGTTTGATGAAATAGCTCAGCCTTGCTGACGGAGGAGATGAGACGGAAAAATATGGAGAGCCAGAATGGTGATGCCTTGTCTGTACGAGGACGGTCACAGAATAGAAACAAAAATAAGTCATCGAGTGGGAGATCTAAATCTAGAGGGAGATCTAAATCTCCAGGAAAACCTGTAAAGGTGGTGTGCTGGAAATTTGAAAAGGAATGGCACTTCAAAAGGGACTATAAATCTAAAGCTCCTGATAAAGGAAAGGGATCCGATGATGCTCCTTCTGCAGAGGCGAAAACCACCTCAGATGAAGGTGGGGATGTGTACTTGGCTTCTTCAAGTACACATGTAGATCATGAGGCATGGTTGATTGACTCAGGTGCATCCTTTCACTTCACTCCCCATAGAGAGTGGTTCTGTGAGTATGAGAAATACGATGGTGGTGATGTCTTCTTAGGAGATGATAGGAAGGCTAGAATCATTGGTCGTGGAAAAGTAAAGTTGAAGTTGCAAGGTGGAAGGGTTAGAACACTTCCGGGTGTTCTGCATATTCCTGCATTGGCCAGAAATCTGATTTCTGTAAGCAAGTTGGATGATGCAGGTGTAAAAACAGTGTTCGAGAAGGATACCTGCAAGATGGTTCGGGGAGCACTGCTATTGATGCGGGGAGTTTGGACTGGAACTCTGTACAAGCTGCAAGGTAGCACTATTGTTGATGGGTGCAACAGTTCTGTGGTCCCTGAAAGTGGAGCTGAAAATCTAGTGGTCTCTGGAGAGAAGACCATGCTGTGGCATCAAAGGCTTGTACATATTGGAGAGAAGGGCCTTCGAATACTTCATGGTAAAGGTGTGGTAGAAGGTATGAGTAATAGCTCTCTGGATTTTGATTTCAGTGAAAATTGTGTATATGGGAAGCAGAATCGGGTGAATTTCCACTCTGGTGCTAAGAGGGTGAAACAGATATTAGAGCTTGTGCACAGTGATGTGTTTGGACCTGTGAAGGTTACATCACTGGGTAAGTCTGTGTACTATGTATCATTTATATATGACTTCTCAAGGAATACATGGATATATTTCCTTAAGAAGAAATCTGAAGTCTTTGACAGGTTTAAAGAATTTAAGGCTCTGGTCGAAAATCAGACAGAGAAGAAGATAAAGGTGCTGAGGACAGATAATGGTGGAGAGTTTTGCAGCAAGGAATTTGAAGAATTCTGTAAGAAGTGTGGTATAGCATGGCAGAAGACTACTCCATATACACCTCAGCAAAATGGAGTCGTAGAAAGAATGAACAAGACGTTGATGGAAAGGGCAAGAAGCATGCTCAGTGGTGCCGGGTTAGGACAGGAATTCTGGGCAGAGGCGGTGGATAATGCATGTTACTTGGTCAACAGGTCACCTTCATCAGCGTTGGAGGATAAGACTCCACAAGAAGTATGAACTGGTAAGAAACCCTCTCTTTCACATCTAAGGGTATTTGGATGTGATGCATATGTACATGTTCCAAAGGAGAAACGAACCAAGTTGGATAGTAAATCTGAAAAGTGCATCTTTATTGGGTATAAGGATGGTTTAAAGGGTTATAAGCTTTGGAACCCAGTCACACAGAAGGTTGTGTACAGCCGAGATGTGGTGTTTAGAGAGGTAAAAGATGTTATTAAACATGAAGTCCAACCAAAGGAACCTGGGAAGATAGAGTTTGAGCTAAAGGAGGAAGAATCAGACTCTGCAGCAGAGGAGGAATCAAAAGATGAAGAGCCACAAACTCCGGCTCTGAGAAGATCAATTCGAGAAAGAAGGCAGCCAGAAAGGTATAGTCCATCTGCTTTCTGTTCAAATTTTGCTTTGTCTGTTACTGATGATGATCCTAGAACTGTGAAGGAAGCAGTAGATTCAGAGGATGGAAAACTCTGGAAAGAGGCCATGGTTGATGAAATGGCATCTTTGCACAAAAATGAGGCTTGGGATCTAGTGGAGCTGCCAGCTAGAAGGAAACCCATTGGCAGCAAATGGGTGTTCAAAAAGAAAACAAATGTAGAAGGGAAGGTGGAGAAATGCAAAGCTCGGTTGGCAGCAAAAGGTTATTCCCAGGTGCCGGGAATTGATTTTGGTGATATTTTTTCTCCTGTTGCTAAGGTAACTTCTATTAGGTTACTTTTGTCTGTCGCTGCTGCTTTTGATTTTGAGGTAGAACAGATGGATGTGAAGACAGCATTTCTTCACGGGGATTTGGAAGAGGAAATTTACATGAAGCAACCTGAAGTCTTTGCGGTGAAGGGTAAGAAAGAACTGGTATGCAAGTTAAAGAAGTCTCTATATGGGTTAAAACAGTCACCAAGGATGTGGTATTAGAAATTTGATACATTTATACGGGGACTTGGCTTCACCAGAAGCAAAGCAGATCACTGTGTGTATTTTAAATTAATTGGTGACCGTGTTATTTATCTGGTCTTGTATGTGGATGATATGTTGCTGGTTGGAAATGACAAAGAAATTATCCAGGTTTTGAAGACCCAATTGTCCTCCAAATTCGACATGAAAGATCTTGGTGCTGCAAACTATATTTTGGGCATGGAAATTAAAAGAGATCGGGCAAAGAGGAAGCTCTGGTTAAACCAAAGGAAGTATGTCAAGACAATACTGCAGAGGTTTAATATGCAGGATAGTAAACCGGTGAAGGTTCCTATTCCTGTAGGTGTGAGGTTATCTGTTGAACAATGTCCCAAGACACAAGAAGAGGAAGACGACATGTCCCGTGTTCCATATGCGAGTGCAGTCAGTAGCCTGATGTATGCAATGGTCTGTACTAGACCAGACATTGCACATGCAGTGGGAGTATTGAGCAGGTTTATGTCAAAACTAGGGAAGGAGCACTGGACAGCAGTGAAGCGGGTCTTCAGGTATTTGCCTGGCACTAGTGATTATGGTTTGTGCTACCAAGGAAGACCAGGATTGGACAGAGTATTGGATATTCGTGTCTTTGTTGATGCAGACTGGGCTAGAGATCTCGATCAGAGAAGATCTACAAGTGGGTATGTGTTTAACCTATTTGGAGGTGCAGTCAGTTGGATGAGTAAGAAACAATCTGTACTGACACTATCAACTACAGAGGCATAATACATGGCAACCACTCATGCAAACAAGGAAGCATTTTGGTTGCAGAGATTGTGTTCAAGTATGGGGTTAGTACAGGGAGCTATAAGAATAGACTGTGACAGCCAAAGTGCAATTTTCTTGGCAAAGAACCCTGCTTATCATTCAAAGACAAAGCACATTGATGTTCAGTATCACTTTGTGAGGGATATGATAGAAGACAAAAAGGTGTTGCTGGTAAAGGTGGACACTTTGAAGAATACTGCAGATGCATTGAAAAAATCTGTGAGCTCTGAGAAGTTCTATTGGTGTAGAGAAACAATGGGCATTTCAGGGCTGGAAAAATGACTAAGCTCTCCTGTGGCCCCCTGTGGAAAGAAAAAAACAAGTGGGAGATTGTTGGGTTGTGTTATATTCTTTCCATGACTAACCTACGTAGTGAACCGGGGGGTTAGAGGGGGGCGGGTAGTCCCCCTCTACGGGGTCCGGTGCAGCGCCCCGGGAATTTTTTTTTTGGACCCTATATTAGGTTGGGCGAACCTACCTATGGTTTTCGGTCCATGGTATTGGATGCTTCAGCATGTATAAATATGTATTGTAACATTGAAAGGAATACAATGAAAAATCAAGCTGGTAGTCCCAGTTTTGGGATCCAGGGGAAAATCTCTGTGTATATGTGTTTTATGTGTTATGCTCTTGCATTGTTTATTTTTCTGTGATTTAGAATTCGTATGCAGGTAATTTCTGTACAGGGTTAAAACCTACAGAGTAACTCCACAAAGTTGGTTTCATCTATCCTATCATTTACACATCTTAAGTTTTCTAACCTTATACCCGTCATGAAAAACAAGGCACCATACAAGTTTGTACTGATTTTCAAGATCTCAACAAAGCCTGTCCCAAGGACAATTACCCTACGCCATTCATCGATGAAGTTATCGATGGTTGTGCAAGTCATGAGGCCCTATCCTTCATGGACGTGTTCTCTGGGTATAATTAGATTTATATTCACCACATTGATCAATATAGAACAAACTTCACAATCCCATGGGGCACATTTGCATATTGAGTGATGTTGTTTGCCCTAAAAATGTTGGGGCCACCTTCCAGCGAGCCATGAATTATATCTTCCATGATCTGGCTCATCTCATTCTCTCCTATTTGGACAACCTTATTGTACGATCCAAAAAGTGAGATGACCATTTGGAGGACCTTCGCCTGGTGTTTCAATGATGTCAACAATATAACCTATGCTTGAACCCTCTCAAGTGCATCTTCTATGTTAACACAAGACAACTACTAGGATTCATTGTTTCCCAACAAGGTATTAGAGTCGACCCTCTCAAAGTCCAGGCCATCAAGGAAATTTCACCTCCAAAAACTTTAAAGCAACTCCAAAGCTTGTAGGGTAAGGCTAACTTCTTACGTTTCTTTATTCCCAACTACACCACCTGTGCACAAGGATTCTTGTGCCTACTTCATTAGGATATCCCTTTCCACTAGGACTAAGAGGCACAAGACTCATTTGAACCCCTAAAATATGCATTGTCTCAGGCACCTTTGATTAGCCCTCCTAACCATAACAAGGAATATACCCTATACCTCTCAGCATCTAAAGTAGCCATCACTGGGGTACTAGTCCAAGAAGGACCTGATAATAGAGAGAACATAATCTACTACGTCAGCAAGAACCTCTCTGGTCTTGCATTGAAGTATGAGCCAGCAAACAAAAAACCTTAGCCCTCGTCTACTTTGTACAGAAGCTTTGACATTACATAATCTTACGAACCACCATCGTAATAGAAAATATCAACCCTATGCGATACTTTCTCACTCATTGTATGATGAACCATAAATATGCTCAATGGGTCATTATTCTGCAAGAATTCAATCTTCAGTTTTCCTCCCCCAAGAGCAAGAAGGCCCTTATCCTCACCGAGTTCATCATTGATCTCCCAACAGAGACCCAAGGATCCCCCATTAATGATGCATTCCTCGATGAACATATGTTCTTAGTATCAACGGATGACCCCTAGTATGATGACATCCTCCTCTTTTTACGAACTCAGAAGTTCAAACCTCAGCTTACTCACAACAATTAGAGGCACATACTTGGGGGATGTCCTTTATCGACGAGTCATCGACACCATACTTTGTCAATGCCTTACTCATGAACAAGCTGAGTAGGCCATAAATGAGTGGGGCTTGTAGCAGCCACCTCTCAGGAATGGCCACTGCTCAAAAATTCATTTGTGCCAGTTATTTTTGGCCCACCCTTTTCCATGACTATATTCAAGCAGTCAAGAGATGTGAGTGGTGCCAAAGATACACTCATAAGGCGTGAGCCCCACCAGCTCCCCTACACCCGGTCATCATCGTCGGCCCCTACAAATGGGGCATAGACTTCATGACCTGCAATCCCCCATCATCAAGCAACCATAAGTACATTGTGGTTGTCGTCAACTACTTCACCAAATGGGTAGAGGCCATGCCCACATACAATAACACCGCAAAAACCATTGCACGGTTTTTATTTAACCATGTCATAACACGGTTCGGTGTTCCCAAGGAGTTGGTATCCGATCACGACAAACATTTCAAAAATGAAATATTTCAGGAGTTATCCCAACACCTTGGTTTTTCTCATGAGTTTGCTTCCCCATACTACCCTTAGTCTAATGGCCAGGTAGAAGTTGTCAACAAAGTCCTCAAAATGATGTTGCAGCATATGGTGAACAACCAAAAAACCAATTGGCACCATATGGTGTTTTCAACCCTATGGGCATACTGCACGACGGTCAAAGCATCTACAAGTTTCACGCCCTTCCAATTAGTCTATGGGGTCGAATTTTTCCTCCCCATTGAGTGCAAGATCCCTACCTTACACTCAGCCATCAAACTTCTCACCAACACTTCACCTTTAGAAAAAAGGTTGGTCCAGCTGGAACACATTGACGAAAGTCGATGAGAATCTCTCCAGCATAACGAAGCACACAAAAAGCAGACAAAAGCCACTTTTGACCGCAATGTCACCCCTGGTCCTTTACTGAGGGGGAGTTAGTCCTTCATTACGATGTTGCCAAAGAAGCGTTGGGACTAGGGAAATTTGAGACATTATGGAAGGGCCCTTACATTGTCAAACATTGCCTCCTCAAGGGGGCATACATCTTAGTAGAGCCCAATGGGACTTGCCTCAAATATCCCGTCAATGGGCTCTATCTTAAAAAGTTTCATCCATAACATTGCAAGTATCCCTAGAATGAAAATTTATGTACCATGACTTATTTTTATGATGACCAATTCATCATGGATACACTCTGAAACCTTTCTCTCATCATGTGTCACAGATGGATCATCCACCAGCCTATCACCATGGGTTCGTTGATGGTGCTTCTCGATGGTTGCAAAACCTCGCTGCAACAACCTGGGCCATATACTCTCCTGACCACACACCATGTCTCACCAATGGACTATGTATAGGGTTGACAACCAACAATCAAGCTGAGTACGATGTCATCATAGGCCTCTTGGTTGATGCCTCCCATCTAGGTATCAATCACCTGCATGTATTCCTTGATTCCTAGCTTGTTGTATCATAGTTGAATAGAACCTTCAAGGTTCACGATCCATGCCTCTTTCGGAAATATCTGCATGCACAAAGGTTAGCCCATAGTTTTGATCATATCACATTTACACATATACCAAGAAATCAAAATCATATAGCTAACCGCATAGCTAATCAAATCCTAGACTGGCATGTATCACATATATATCGCCATCAAGAAACATGAAGTATTAATATAATATCCATCGCATAAATGCAGACATACATCACATGTATAGAAGCATGCACATCAAGACACATCATAAGAGCCTAAAAAATCGTATTCTAATCTAGGGTTCCCAAAGGTACTTTAGGATATCGTAGTGTAGGTTAGGGTAGGGTATATATATATATATATATATATATATATATATGAGTACAAAAAATATATATACATCTGCTGGCTCAAGGCCAGGCAAAATAGGTCATGAAAATAGGGGAGCATCCTCATAATGGGTGCTTTCCCTGGTACATGCATAAACTCTATCTAGGGTTGTTCCTTTGCACCTCCTGTCAAAGGTCCCACTACCACATCTTGTACTAAGAGCAGACGCACAGTTGCTACCACCATAACGAAGCGATAAAGAGTCAGACGCCATGCTCTGTCATGTGCCAAAACCGTCTATAGCCAGCCCACCCCTCCTTGAGCATCCCCCATGTTAGGGTGATTTCTCGACCCCACGCATCCTCTGAGTCCCTCATTTGAGCCTCTGCAGTCTTTGCCTGAGCCTCTACAGTCGCTGCCCGAGCCTTTGATGCCTTGGCATGCTCTTGCATCTGGATAATCTCTGCTAAGGAGGAGGAGCTACCTCCCTCTCTAGAGGGACCACCAATCTCTAGCTGACAGCGTTGTGCTCATCTCTCAGGCTCCTCTTGAGCCCTGACACCTTTCCGTTGCTGCAACATAGTAGTCGCACTAGCCACACCCATGCAATGAGGATCGTTTCCTACCAAGTAGGCCAATGGTCGTCCGCGAGGTCACAAATCTACAAGTAAACATACATGGTATCAACATCATCAAAAAATGAATAATATTTATACATGTAAAAAAGCTCAAATGCAGAAATCACAAATCACATAACTTATGGTCCCTAAGAATCACTAGGACGAAGCCCCATATATGGATCACCCCCAAAGTCCACACCATGATAGGGGTAATCTAGAATCATCTAAGAGTTGGATCTAAACCAACCCTCCACAGTGGTGTTCCAATAACGCCTTGTCACACCACCACTAGCCCGCGGCATCACTGGAACCCACTACCTAATCCGTGGGTCTCTAACATGTCCGGAGGCACCGCCAAAAAGGTTGGAGCATAACTACTCTCTCATAAAATATGTTGCATAAAATACTGACCTAGTAGAAGCTTCACGCCTGACCCTATTGCACCTGTGTCAACTGGGACACCATCCCTCTATACATGAAACCGACCAAGTCATAAAAGTGGCCCGCCTGCAGTCTTTGCAACACTGTAATCTATGGCCCTGAAACTTGGTGAGGGGGTGCCGACCTTGCAAGCCACACAATCATTGCCAGTGCAGCTCGCTCAGTCAGATCAAGGATGGAAGCAACACAGACACACCCCTCATCAATAGGGTTGGGACTGCAGTGGCCATCTGCCCACTCATGAATGTCTACCTTCCCACTCAGCAGGGGTACCTGTAAGACCTCCCCACGAGGCACCAAACCAGTCATAAAGTACACATTGAGCTCAGGAGATATAGGTAGATCAACTTGTCTGATGACAAAAATTTTACGGTCCTCATCCCAACACTGGATCAGGAACAGTAGGAATGCATCATGCGACCTCAAAATGGGGTTCTGAAGAAAATTCAACAACCCCCAACCTATTAGCGTCCTACTAGTAGCAACATCCCCTACAATCATTGTGTGAAAAGGCTGCTAGTCACGCTCTCTCCATAACAAGCCCATCCTACCATCAAGGATGTAAAAAGTAAAAAAACCAGCCTTCAAGGCTACCAAAAAGCATTTTAACACATTTGCGTGTATATATCACTAACAGGCGCGTGGGACGCACGTCTGCCAAGCCACGTCTTAGCCGTGACGTCGTCTAACCAACAACACTGCAACTTTGGCCCCCTAAGTTGCACCGACACCACGACTGACCCTTCTATTCATGCGGTGGCTTCACGGTTACCCTAGGGAACCTGCGGTGACCGCATGATTGAAACTCAGTTCCCGCATGGTCAAATTGTTTTACCCTAAAAAAAAAGGTCGTACACGTCACCCCTATACAACCTACCTAGCCTAGTCCACCAAAATGACAAAGTCAGGGTTGCATGTTCTAACCTCTCTCCTCGCGCGCTACCCGGGTGCACAGGATGACCGCAACAGTAGGAAACAACTCCTGGAACAACTTTGACCTCCCAAGATAACAATAAAAAATGAGGTGGCATATGGCCCACTTTGCCCTATATACTGCCCTCTTTGTAATCTTTCGGAGCCCATACAGGAGCTCTTAACCTCTGTTTTCAAAACTATGAGAGATGCAATGATTAGGACCACAACATCTTCATCATGGTACCCTCCATTCCATTTCAACCCCAAACTCATTTTTTGGGCCCGCCGCACTCTCAGAGCATCACTTTAGGTGTGCCTTCTCCTATTTTTCGATTCATCTTGTTTAGCCCATTTTTAGCTTACATATGTTTTTATCAAGATGTTTTCACTTGGGGTATTGGTTGTTGAAGTTGCAGGTACGTCAGCAACTTCCCACCAGAGTCAGCACCTCGGTGGCCGTCGACAGGGAAGGTATCATTCATCACTCAACATGATAGGCTTCCTACAAAGCTTTCCATATCCTGACATCATTTCTCCAAAGTGCACCATAGGGTCCACCATCTCGACCACGTTTACCACCACCTCCCCTTGCACATGGTAAACGTCCATGCCGATCGATAAAGCCTCCCCACTCATGGATTACCTCATGTTATATACCCCCACATCTTATTTGGAATCCATGACCATATACTCCGGCCCGGGAGCCATCTCACTTGCATGCCTTGAAGATCAACCTCATTTGCCTTTTATTCACTTAACGCTAGCCAACCATACTCCTAAGATACACTAGGCCTACCATTCCTACATACATCATAAGCTCTTTTTCGTCACTTCATCCGCTTCATCAACCTAGCACTGAGACCAACCGATGGGGCCCCCGCCCTCTGCAAATACATTTTATCTCCATCATCATGTAGGTCACTGTTTTCATGGGGCACCCATCTCCGTGTATGTACATCCCAAACCACCTTTACATTATTCTGGAAAGTGTAAATAATTTTTTTTAGGAAAATGGTTCCCACCCATATTTTCATGCCTTATACCCGACAATGATCCCTAGTTTCCCTTGGTTGGAGCTCGCATATAATATCCACATTCATTCAACCTCTTCACGTCAATAAAAACATACTCACACCTACCCTGGATGTCCTACCAACTCCAGGGCCACTACCCTCAGAAGAACTGTTTTGACTCCCGCCACTCGCACTACAGCTCCAACCTTGAGCAAGTTGTCCACATCCATTCATATTGTCAACTTTCATTATCATGCCTTATTGACCCACCATATTACAATATGTTTCACTACACATCTTGATTTCCTGAATCAACACCCATCTTCCAGGATTAAGGCAGGACCTTGGGTGCTCCCCCTCCCTTCAGGGACACCCCGGGTGGCACAATGGGAATCCTTATTTCCCATTGATGTCATCGGTCCGCCTGACATTTGACACCAACATAAGCTCTCATGTCAGGGTGGTATCGTACTTCATGGTCATTGCAGTTCTCTCACTTAATCGAAGACCCATGCATCACTTAGAACCTCATTCAACAATGCTTACATATTGATGCGTCGGAGGTAACGACAATTGAAGACTCATGCATCCACAAGCACCTCATCCTAGTAGCGCTTGTTGGGGAAAAGTGATTTCCTATCATTTAATTTTCAACTCGGGGGTTTCGTAAAACTTGCAAAGGATGCGTGCACTATATATGCTAGAAATTAACTTCTAATTTAGATCAATCTAACTACTACACCAAATAACAATAAACCAAATTCACCTATTCTAATTCGACAATCAATTCAAAGGCAATTATAGTACAATGTTTGGAATTGAAATATTAATCTATCACACTTGCAGGAATTGAAAAGCACACCACTCTTTCAAAAATGAAATTGCATGAAATGAAATCTACTCTAAGGGATCATGTGTGCATTATCAAATCAGGATCCTATGAAATGAAGAATCAAAACCACATGATATGAAATGAAAGCAAAAACAATAATTCTTAACCTCCAGATATGAAAGCAAATAAAAACAATCACTCTTAACCTCTCACACAGGAAAAGATATGAAAGAAATAAATCTTAAACTATGAAAGCAAATAAAAACAATCACCCTTAACCTCTCACACAGGAAAAGATGTGAAATAAATAAATGTTAATTTATGAAAGCAAATAAAAAAATCACTCTTAACCTATCACACAGGAAAATACATGAAATAAATAAACCTTAATCTATGAAAGCAATAAATCTTAATATATGAAAAACAATAAATCTCACACATTATAGATGGCCAATCCAAAAGCATGAGGGCTGGAAAGTTGAGAGGCTCCAAATACAAGCATAACCAAATCAAAGTGAACATCACTCATGAACATGGTGCCAAATCCAAATTCTATATTCAAAACATGAGCATTTCCCCAACTTTACACATGCATTTCAAAGGAAAAGGCTCTCCTATTTATACAAAAACATAAGAAGCTACCCTATTTAATGAGGATCCACTAAAATCTCATATAGTTACAACCAAATAGCTCATAATGAGACACATATCCCCTAGGTGTCTCATAGAGTTCTAATCCAAATAAGAAATGATGAGACACCTCATAGAGTTACAATCCAAATAGGACACATATCCTTCTTTGACCTTTTATCCAAATCTCCTTTGAAGGGAATTCGAATTTGAGCATTGGAGGCCACATAAGGGTGCCTTGGAAGCTTCCAAATAACCTACACATGTCATGAAACTCAAGCCACATATATAGATACATGAAACCATGTTAATTTCCCAATTTTTAATCATTTAAACACATAAAATAAATAACTTTGGTAAATAAGGATCCTAACCCATATATTTATGAAAATGGTGGCTAATGAAAGGTTATATGGTTATGGAGATGTGATATGTGAGTGAAATGGTGGCGATAAAGGTGAAAGTGGATGTCATTTTGAAGACATTTTGGAGGCCCAACATACCCCCCAACTAGAGCAATTGCATGTCCTCATGCAAATATTGCATTAATTCCTTTGATTTGCTTGCAACGTCTTTGCTTTTGAATGAGCTTGGCTTATATCATATGTCCTTAAACTTTGCATTTGACAATTTTATTTATTTTTGCAAAGTATTCCTTGTCATACATTGAATTGCAACATGTTTGGTTGGTTCTTGTGTTTCAACCAAATTCTAATTGGTATTGGTTCTTGTGTTTCAATACCTTGTTTCTTTTTGTTGCAACAAGATTCAATGAACATATTTAAGAATGCATCTTTAAAATCAGCCATATAGTGTGCTTTTAATTTAGACATTATATAAATTTTTGAACCATAATGCAATCATAATTGATTAGGGCAAGTATATTAGGATGAAATGAAAATGTGTGATGGTGTATGATATATGAATATGAAATCATGTCCCTTCCCCCAACTAAAGATATGACAATGTGAAAGAGGAAGTGAGGAATTTCCCAAAGTTACAATTTTAGTATTTTAAGGAATTGCATGACTAAAAACTAGAAAACCACATACCTTCACTTACCTTCAATGTACATGAGTTATGGAAATTGAAGAGTTTGGCTGATTCTGGATCATGAAATGAAATGTAGAATTCATCTGCTTCTTGGTTGCATAAATGGTGGATGAGGTTGTGAAGTGGATTCTTTATTTCTGCTGCTAAATCTGTTGTATCTGCTGCAAAATGTTGAAATGATAGTCTTCAAACACTATAAAACCAATGGTACAACTCTAGTCACACGAAAAAATGTGTTAATGTCGAGTATGAAGAGAGGTCATTGGTTTACCGACCATTGATGAACGTCGTTAACCAATGCGAGGCAAACTCACCATTAATGTCAACGAGTGCCAAGGTAACTAAGTACAACTTGCGAAGGGAGAATAAATGAGCCGATGTCGAACCACTTGCAAGATCCAACGATCAAGGGAAATTGATGTATTCCCATGATTGTTGGCGAGAGAGCCTGTCATTAAGGCATACAAGCCTCAAGGTACTAATGAGGACTCTAGCCTTGGACCTAGATAATGTGTCGATGTCGATAGGCCAAGGCTTGTTAGAAGGAAGGCCTTAAGGAATCCTCCATCATCTAACGCGAGCATGAAACAATGATTTTGAAGGGCTATGAATGGAAAATTTTGTAGTGGATCAAGGTTTATTTAATGGAAAGGAAAATGACAAGTGAATGGAAAGTAAAAGGACAAATTAGCATGTAAGTGAGCTAAATGTCTTTATGAAAATGGGTTATGAGTTAGTGAAAGCAAGCCAGGAAAAAAAATGAGCAGTGAAGGAAAATGAGATGAGAATTTTATTGACTGACTAAGTGAAATGCAATGCGACTACAAAGGAAATGAGATGAAGGTTTTATTGAGTGAAAGAGTATGGATGTAATGGAAAACTGGCATTTGAAAGGCTTGTAACTGCTAGATCTGATATGCATTAGCATGTGCTCATGCATTGATGTTTCATCTCTGTTGTTGCTCTGATCATTTTAATAAATGTGGTCTTTGAGAGACACTATTTGCTTATGATCATCTGTTCTTCCTCCTGGAACCTGCAAAAAACTAGTACTTCTTCTCCAATGGATTGTAAAGTTATCAAAATAGAGAGGTTTTCAATTTCTCTGTTAATGAAATTTATATAAAAAATAAGAATCAGTACTATTAAACAAGTTCATAAAAGAAAAACAAGAGAATTTATACCTGTGTTGAAAGTAGTGCCTCAAGTTACCTGTTGTTTCTTTTCAGCAATTTTTTTCATTATTTACTATTTCAAAATCTGATAATAGCTTCCTCATTTTGTAGATCTCGCGAGATCTTTCTGTCGACGCTTGAATCATCGAATTCTGATGTCGTATGAGAAAGTTAGACTGTTTTGAAATTTTTATGAAACATTAAAACTTGTCATGTAAAATGTGGCATGGGAACATGATGCTACAGTGAAAGATGATGTAAGTAGATGAAATGACATGTAGATCATGAATTTCTAGTTAGAATGCATTGTTTGACAAATAAATCATTGAATTAAATGCAGAATGTGCGTAGTTTCTGTAGCTAAAATCCTGAACAAACAACCCAAGCTACTAAATAACCAAAAATGAATTCAAAAAGCAAGAAACAATGTTGTGGTTTACTGGAGCCAAAATCCAGTGATAATTGCAATCCCTCTTTTAGAAAGATTAGCATATATATATTGTACGATACCGATATGGATATATCTATAACCATTTTCTAAACCCCATTTGATATCTTCTGGCTGTATTAGTGGGATTTGATATACAGACTGGCCAGTGGAAATAGGAATATTCACAGATGTAAATCTAAATAACTGAGCAGCTCGAAACTGGAAAACAGGCATTTTATAAAGCTTATCAATATCAATCTCTGGCAATGTCCAGTTAGGCTGTGGTTCAAATTCTTGTACTAATACTTTTTCATCATAGAGAACATCTTCATTTCTGGTTTTATTTAAAAACTTATTCATAAAAGACCATCGATTCTTATGAGATATCTTTCTGTCTTCGGGCTTCTGAAGAGAAAAGTCATTCATATAACCAGCCATTGAAAGAAAGTATGAGTAAGCACCTGAACAGAGGAGAATCAAAGCTTTTGTGCACCAGGAAAGCAAACACGGTAGTCCTTCACCTTCACAGCTCTCTACCAGCGCCTTATCGCAAACTTAGACTCGTGGACAATAGCTCGGACAAATACTACTCAATGGAAGAACCAGAAAATTTAAAACAGCTCTTGGACAAAGAACCAGATGGCTCTGATACCATAAATACAAAGATCAAGATATGAAATATAAAGATGTGCCAAGATATATTTGCTTCTCAGATAATTACAGAATCCAGATATGAGACTAGCGCTCCGTGATGCAAGCAGATCGAGAAAACTTCTCGCAGATGCAGAGCAGGGAGATCTCGTCTCGTCTAAAACTCAAAGAACTCAAACTTCACAATACAGACTATAGAGTTAAACTCCGTGATGCAAGCAGATCGAGAAAACTTCTCGCAGATGCAGAGCAGGGAGACTTCACTCAGACTACAACACTACTCAGACTCTCTCAAAACTCTCAAGACTCCAATGCCCCTAATGAGCTTACAATGCTAGTATTTATAATATCCTAGCAGGTCATCCGGTGAAAGGTTTTACCGGGAACTTGAAACTTAAAAGATTCGTTAGAACATCATGCAAGATGTCTATCACGAATCACGAAAGAACTTTGTACAAAAGTAATGAATAGTCCTAAAGATTCGGGCAAGTGGGGACAACCACTTGTTATCTCATCCCTTGGAGGCTAAGCCATATGGGGACCGAATCATGACATCTCTGAAGTGAAAAGATGGCCGGAATCTAGGACGTCGGCTCTTATACAAAAGTAATTACATAGTGGAGATTTTATTCGGACCAAATCCCACGCAAACCAAAGAACAAAAAGATAAAGTAATTACACAGTAGAGATTTTATTCGGACTAAATCCCACAGAAACCAAAGAACAGCAAGATAAAGTAATTACACAGTGGAGATTTTATTCGGACTAAATCCCACGGAAACCAAAGAGCAGTATATGTACAAATAAAGCAGGATATGAAAGGATTTCATTTGATTGATCCCTTCAATCAGTCGCTGTTAGCCCTGTCGTCATAATCATGTGCATGAGTATCTGGAACAACTGGATTATTATGGCCAAGTCTGATTTGGTCTTGTTCTATTAATTCTTCAATTAGTTCTTCATTGTTTGGAGCCAGCACTTCGTATGGGACAGATTCATCTAGCCAATATGGTGCTACATCTCTGGTACAACAAAAGAATGGAAATGTGAACATGAATGTTGGCCTGTCATGTGGGTCCACTGATATCAATCCTCTGAATCTGACAGAAAGCTTAAAGGACTCATCTTCTTCATTAGGAATGACAATTGTGTGTTTGTGGATGAATTCAAACTCTAAGACGAAATCATTTTGGACAGCTACATGCATTTCCCAATGAAAGATTCTGACAAACTCAGCAAAAGTCCTATCAAAAATGCTTTTAGCTCTAGGCAAATATCTAAACATGAATAGCTTAAACCATGGACTCCACCAATTGTTAGAGGGATCTATAGCATTAGCATAAAATATGACCTTAACCGAACCATGTATCCTAGCTCTTTGGTGAATGGAAAAGTAGTCTGACCATGTCCAGTCAGTATTTTGAATACACCCAAAATAAACAGGATCTGGTTCCCTAGACAATGCATAATAAACACGCCATGGCCTAATCCTATATGGTAACTCTTTTGTATATGACCATCTAGACTCCTCGGAATCAAACCATTTTTGCAAAATGATTTGTCTTAAGCATAATGGCAAGACTCGGACCTGTTTTGATAGACATTCTAGACAAAACTCATAATGACAGTTACTACAGACTGTAACATACTTAACTCTTTTAGACTAGACATGACTAGACTGACTTGTGGAAGCTTCATGCTGGTTAAGTGGTCTGAACATCTTGATCTCCTTGGTTTCTTGAGCACCCTCTCTGGTAAGCATGTCAGCAAGATAATTTTCAATTCTTTTCTTCCATGCTTTTGTAGCAAAACTGCAGCCCAAGTGTGATAAGAAGCATCTGTTTCAAGTATAAAAGGAAGATTAGTATCAGGAAGCTTGAGTTTTGGCAAATCATTAAGCTTACTCTTAATACTAATTACTGCTGCTGTCATTTCATCTGTCCAACTGACACCTTTCTTCTTTAGTCTGTTCTGCAGTATATTTGTATCCTCTGATTGTTTAGCATAAAATTTTCTTATATAATTCAGACATCCAAGAAATCTCTGCAGGGTCTTTACATCGGCAATTATATCAGGAAACTTTAATAGATGGGTTAGCACATGTGGCTGAAGTTCTACATGTCCTTTTTCTATGTGTAAACCCAAGTAATCAATCTTGACTTTTCCAATCTGAAACTTCTCTTCTGAATCTGAAAGTACTAATCCATGCTTATATACAAGTTGGTAGAATTGTTCTAAATGGATCTTGTGCATATTTACATCTCTGCTAAATACAAGCAAATCATCAATATATACAATAATGTACTCTACCCCACCAAAAATGTCTTCCATCCTTTTTTGGAATTCAGATGGAGCATTTTTCAAACCAAAGGGCATCACAGTCCATTGATATTGGCCATGAGGAACAGTGAAGGCTGTTTTATACCTGTCATCAGGAATAATACCAATCTGCCAAAATCCACTTTTAAGATCAAACTTGCTAAACACATTAACATTAGCAATCTTGGCAAGTAACAATTCTTTGTTAGGCAGAGGATATCGAATAGGAAGAAGAGCATCATTCAAAGCCTTATAATTAATCACAAGCCTTTTCTTGCCTCTTTTCTGCTCACTATGCTTATTGACATAAAAAGTCGGGCAGGCCCAAGGGCTCTTGCAGGATTCAATAAGCTTTTGTTCTAACAATTGTTCAATTTCTGCTTTGCATAATTCTTGCTCTTTTGGACTCATATGATTTGCACTGGCTTTTTGTGGCCTAGGAATATATCCTTCTTGGTAAGGTAGTGCAACAAAATACTTTTCTCTTGCCCAAAAGGCATCTGGCCTACTTGAAGTACAATCTGCACGAAGTTTATCAGAAATTTGTTGCAAAGTTTTGGGACCATGTAACTCTGCATTTTTTACGATCTTATTAATCTTGGTCAGATCTTGCAGACTATACTGGAGAGGATCCTGATCTTCAGGTTGCACATTAATTTTATAGTCACTAGAAGCAGGGACTGTGATAGGACCAGCAGTGGTGGAGAATATAACATAATCTTGTCCAAAAGTGACTGGCAAATATTTCTTCAGAAAATCTTGTCCTAACAGAACATCAGCACCAGTATCAAAACTATACAAAGTGACAAAAACCTGGACATCATTCAAGAAAATAGGAAATTCAGGAGCTATGTGACTTATTTCCATTAAATCACCAGTGATAGCCCTGAATTGGAGTTTAGTAGGCTGCCAATAATAATGAGGAATAGCTTTATATTTGCAGCAGCTACTCATAGCACCAGAATCTATTTGAGCATCCAAAGTATACGGTTTAATGCTAGGGACTTTAATTCTTATTGGAATAACTACTCTATCTCCGATGCCCATAACATTAAAAAGCTCAACATTTTTCTTTGGGGATATTTCTTCAATAACTGGCACGTTTTTCATCAGTAGGCTGGTTAATTTGGAATTACAATCATCATAATCAGAAATAAGTATTTGAAGTTTGGAAGACAACTGTATCATTTCTGACCTTGTATGGTGAATTGAAGATTCCAAATCTGTGATCTTCTTTTTAAGAGCATCAATTTGATTCATACCTGGAGATACTGAAATCTGCAAAGGTCTGAACATTGAATCGAACTCTTTTTCGATGAAGTCATCATCATCTATTTCTTCCTCTAAAAATCTTTCTTTCCTTTTGGATGGCAGTTGTTTCTCAAGATTTTCAAGTTTTTCAGTCAATCTTCTTCTTGCCGTAAACTGAACTGGATCTAATTGTGCTAGATCAGCTTTGACTGCTGCAATCTTTGCTTGTATCTCTCCTGAGGAATTCAAACTAAACATTTTAATATCAGGAATGAATGTTTCATCAGAATCAGATGATTCTGAATCAATTGTTAATTTCCTGATTTCAGGAATTTCACTATCCGAAGATTCTGAAGAAGAACTTGAAACTTCAAAATATTCTCCATCAGAGTGGGATATGAGATCCCAATCTTGTGGATCATGTATTGTAGAAAAGATATTCATTATCTTCATCTGCTTTTTATCCTTTCTTTCTCTGCAAGTGTTAGCATAATGACCTTCTTTACCACAAATAAAACACACACCTTTTTTAGAAGGTTTTGATCTTTTCCTAAATACTACCCTTCGTCCTTTAAATGATCTTTTGGAAGGAAAGTATTTTTTCTTTTTAGGAAAGTATTTATCAGCCTTGCAGGAGCAAGAGTTATCAAACTTTGTCTTTTTAGAAACCTTTCTTTCACTTTTCTTGTGACAACCGAAATTATAGGTTTCTTTGAAATTATTGCAAAGCTTTGTGCTAAAGTGCATCTGTTTTGAAAAATTCTTCTTGGCTTTGCTCTCTGCACATTCTTTCTGCAATATTGTGACAATCAATTGGTGAATAGCTGCAAATGATTGTCCTTCCAAATTTACTTTATGATCTGCTATGTACTGGTTAATTAGATCAGGAATTTTTCCAGGCATAGACTGGATGTAATATCTCAGATAGGCAACATTATGTGGATCACTAGCCTGATACAGAAGTTTTTGCATAACACAAAAATACTCTTGCAAGTAATCAATGTCGCATAACTTCTGGGAGAGAAATAGCTGTGAATGATGGGCTGAATCTTCAGGGACTAATCCAACAAATTCATGTTTTAAAGCTTCAAAAAGTGCTCTTAATGGATCAGTACTATGTTCAACTATTTGATCTTTCTCTTCCTCTGCAAGCCTTTCCCACCATTGCTTTAGTATGCCAGTAAAAGACCATACAATCTGAGTAACTACATCAGACCATGACACTTTGGCTTCAGCTTTCCTCTGTAATGCCCAAGCATGGACATTATGCAAAACAGCAATTACTTCATTATAATCAAGGCAATCAATATTTACTAACAATGAATTTCCATATCCTCTGGAAGCAGGATTGTCTAGCCTTATAGGTACAGATTGCAGATTTTCAGTATATCTGCTGAACGGGCTGGATGCTGATGCTTCATGTGCATTGGTATCACCGGCACCTCTTTTCCCTTTGTTGGAATGGAAAAATGAATCACTTCTGTCTCTTTTAGAACTTGATTCACCTTGTGTTTGCTCACCAGTTACTCCTGACATGGCCATTATTGAAGGAGCAGATGGTTGGCCATTTTGTTTCATCAAAGAACTAAGGCTAACATAGTTCTTTGGTAGTCTTAGACTTTCAACAGAAGGAAGATCAGCTAGTCTATTCTTCATCAACTCTGTCTTTTCTCTAGCTAGATTGATTCCTTTCTTGATCTTCTCAAGTCTGGCTTTATCTATATTCTCTATCCCTTTAAAAAAGATCTGCTTTGATTCATCAGAATTGGAGGAGAATTTCAGCTTTGAACTTAAGACATCTACTTCTCTATAATGAGGTGGAGAAGCAGGAGTGGGGAGTGCATTTGTAAGATGTTCCAAAGACTAAAGGACGAAGGGTAGTATTTAGGAAAAGATCAAAACCTTCTAAAAAAGGTGTGTGTTTTATTTGTGGTAAAGAAGGTCATTATGCTAACACTTGCAGAGAAAGAAAGGATAAAAAGCAGATGAAGATAATGAATATCTTTTCTACAATACATGATCCACAAGATTGGGATCTCATATCCCACTCTGATGGAGAATATTTTGAAGTTTCAAGTTCTTCTTCAGAATCTTCGGATAGTGAAATTCCTGAAATCAGGAAATTAACAATTGATTCAGAATCATATGATTCTGATGAAACATTCATTCCTGATATTAAAATGTTTAGTTTGAATTCCTCAGGAGAGATACAAGCAAAGATTGCAGCAGTCAAAGCTGATCTAGCACAGTTAGATCCAGTTCAGTTTATGGCAAGAAGAAGATTGACTGAAAAACTTGAAAATCTTGAGAAACAACTGCCATCCAAAAGGAAAGAAAGATTTTCAGAGGAAGAAATAGATGATGATGACTTCATCGAAAAAGAGTTCGATTCAATGTTCAGACCTTTGCAGATTTCAGTATCTCCAGGTATGAATCAAATTGATGCTCTTAAAAAGAAGATCACAGATTTGGAATCTTCAATTCACCATACAAGGTCAGAAATGATACAGTTGTCTTCCAAACTTCAAATACTTATTTCTGATTATGATGATTGTAATTCCAAATTAACCAGCCTACTGATGAAAAATGTGCCAGTTATTGAAGAAATATCCCCAAAGAAAAATGTTGAGCTTTTTAATGTTATGGGCATCGGAGATAGAGTAGTTATTCCAATAAGAATTAAAGTCCCTAGCATTAAACCGTATACTTTGGATGCTCAAATAGATTCTGGTGCTATGAGTAGCTGTTGCAAATATAAAGCTATTCCTCATTATTATTGGCAGCCTACTAAACTCCAATTCAGGGCTATCACTGGTGATTTAATGGAAATAAGTCACATAGCTCCTGAATTTCCTATTTTCTTGAATGATGTCCAGGTTTTTGTCACTTTGTATAGTTTTGATACTGGTGCTGATGTTCTGTTAGGACAAGATTTTCTGAAGAAATATTTTCCAGTCACTTTTGGACAAGATTATGTTATATTCTCCACCACTGCTGGTCCTATCACAGTCCCTGCTTCTAGTGACTATAAAATTAATGTGCAACCTGAAGATCAGGATCCTCTCCAGTATAGTCTGCAAGATCTGACCAAGATTAATAAGATCGTAAAAAATGCAGAGTTACATGGTCCCAAAACTTTGCAACAAATTTCTGATAAACTTCGTGCAGATTGTACTTCAAGTAGGCCAGATGCCTTTTGGGCAAGAGAAAAGTATTTTGTTGCACTACCTTACCGAGAAGGATATATTCCTAGGCCACAAAAAGCCAGTGCAAATCATATGAGTCCAAAAGAGCAAGAATTATGCAAAGCAGAAATTGAACAATTGTTAGAACAAAAGCTTATTGAATCCTGCAAGAGCCCTTGGGCCTGCCCGGCTTTTTATGTCAATAAGCATAGTGAGCAGAAAAGAGGCAAGAAAAGGCTTGTGATTAATTATAAGGCTTTGAATGATGCTCTTCTTCCTATTCGATATCCTCTGCCTAACAAAGAATTGTTACTTGCCAAGATTGCTAATGCTAATGTGTTTAGCAAGTTTGATCTTAAAAGTGGATTTTGGCAGATTGGTATTATTCCTGATGACAGGTATAAAACAGCCTTCACTGTTCCTCATGGCCAATATCAATGGATTGTGATGCCCTTTGGTTTGAAAAATGCTCCATCTGAATTCCAAAAAAGGATGGAAGACATTTTTGGTGGGGTAGAGTACATTATTGTATATATTGATGATTTGCTTGTATTTAGCAGAGATGTAAATATGCACAAGATCCATTTAGAACAATTCTACCAACTTGTATATAAGCATGGATTAGTACTTTCAGATTCAGAAGAGAAGTTTCAGATTGGAAAAGTCAAGATTGATTACTTGGGTTTACAAATAGAAAAAGGACACGTAGAACTTCAGCCACATGTGCTAACCCATCTATTAAAGTTTCTTGATATAATTGCCGATGTAAAGACCCTGCAGAGATTTCTTGGATGTCTGAATTATATAAGAAAATTTTATGCTAAACAATCAGAGGATACAAATATATTGCAGAACAGACTAAAGAAGAAAGGTGTCAGTTGGACAGATGAAATGACAACAGCAGTAATTAGTATTAAGAGTAAGCTTAATGATTTGCCAAAACTCAAGCTTCCTGATACTAATCTTCCTTTTATACTTGAAACAGATGCTTCTTATTACACTTGGGCTGCAGTTTTGCTACAAAAGCATGGAAGAAAAGAATTGGTTTGTGCCTATTCCTCAGGATCTTTTGATGATACAGAGAAAAAGTATCCTTCTTCTCATAAAGAAATACTTGCAGTAAAGAGAGGAATAAAAAGATTTCGCTTGTTCTTGAAAAGTGTTAAATTTATTGTCAGAACAGATCTAAAGCATATGAAACAGATGTTGGCAAACAAAAGATTGTTAGAAGAAGGTAGTACCAGAGTACTAAGATGGGCACTATGGCTAGAAGGTTTTGATTTTGATATTGTTTACAAATCTGGTGCAGAAAATTATCTTGCTGACATGCTTACCAGAGAGGGTGCTCAAGAAACCAAGGAGATCAAGATGTTCAGACCACTTAACCAGCATGAAGCTTCCACAAGTCAGTCCAGTCATGTCGAGTCTAAAAGAGTTAAGTATGTTACAGTCTGTAGTAACTGTCATTATGAGTTTTGTCTAGAATGTCTATCAAAACAGGTCCGAGTCTTGCCATTATGCTTAAGACAAATCATTTTGCAAAAATGGTTTGATTCCGAGGAGTCTAGATGGTCATATACAAAAGAGTTACCATATAGGATTAGGCCATGGCGTGTTTATTATGCATTGTCTAGGGAACCAGATCCTGTTTATTTTGGGTGTATTCAAAATACTGACTGGACATGGTCAGACTACTTTTCCATTCACCAAAGAGCTAGGATACATGGTTCGGTTAAGGTCATATTTTATGCTAATGCTATAGATCCCTCTAACAATTGGTGGAGTCCATGGTTTAAGCTATTCATGTTTAGATATTTGCCTAGAGCTAAAAGCATTTTTGATAGGACTTTTGCTGAGTTTGTCAGAATCTTTCATTGGGAAATGCATGTAGCTGTCCAAAATGATTTCGTCTTAGAGTTTGAATTCATCCACAAACACACAATTGTCATTCCTAATGAAGAAGATGAGTCCTTTAAGCTTTCTGTCAGATTCAGAGGATTGATATCAGTGGACCCACATGACAGGCCAACATTCATGTTCACATTTCCATTCTTTTGTTGTACCAGAGATGTAGCACCATATTGGCTAGATGAATCTGTCCCATACGAAGTGCTGGCTCCAAACAATGAAGAACTAATTGAAGAATTAATAGAACAAGACCAAATCAGACTTGGCCATAATAATCCAGTTATTCCAGATACTCATGCACATGATTATGACGACAGGGCTAACAGCGACTGATTGAAGGGATCAATCAAATGAAATCCTTTCATATCCTGCTTTATTTGTACATATACTGCTCTTTGGTTTCCGTGGGATTTAGTCCGAATAAAATCTCCACTGTGTAATTACTTTATCTTGCTGTTCTTTGGTTTCCGTGGGATTTAGTCCGAATAAAATCTCCACTGTGTAATTACTTTATCTTGCTGTTCTTTGGTTTGCGTGGGATTTGGTCCGAATAAAATCTCCACTATGTAATTACTTTTGTAGAAGAGCCGACGTCCTAGATTCCGGCCATCTTTTCACTTCAGAGATGTCATGATTCGGTCCCCATATGGCTTAGCCTCCAAGGGATGAGATAACAAGTGGTTGTCCCCACTTGCCCGAATCTTTAGGACTATTCATTACTTTTGTACAAAGTTCTTTCGTGATTCGTGATAGACATCTTGCATGATGTTCTAACGAATCTTTTAAGTTTCAAGTTCCCGGTAAAACCTTTCACCGGATGACCTGCTAGGATATTATAAATATTAGCATTGTAAGCTCATTAGGGGCATTGGAGTCTTGAGAGTTTTGAGAGAGTCTGAGTAGTGTTGTAGTCTGAGTGAAGTCTCCCTGCTCTGCATCTGCGAGAAGTTTTCTCGATCTGCTTGCATCACGGAGTTTAACTCTATAGTCTGTATTGTGAAGTTTGAGTTCTTTGAGTTTTAGACGAGATGAGATCTCCCTGCTCTGCATCTGCGAGAAGTTTTCTCGATCTGCTTGCTTCACGGAGCGCTAGTCTCATATCTGGATTCTGTAATTATCTGAGAAGCAAATATATATATATATATATATATATATAAACTATAATAAAGAAAATGATATATATATATTTTTAATTTTATTTATCAAAAAGAAATTATAATAAAGATTTTTTATTTTATTTATTTATTTTTTAAATCATGAGACACGTGTCTAAAATCAACTTTATTAAATCAGATTGGACTCTTAGACCTTATGCCATGTGGAGCAGAGTTTGTTATTCACTTGGATTCTTTTAAAATCAAATTTATTAAATCTAATTGGACTCTTGGACCATATGCCATGTGGAGCAGAGTTTGTTATTCACTTGGATTTTTTTTTCCTTTCAACTTGTCATGTTAAAACAGTTCAAAGCAAATCATTTTTCCCTCATGCAATCTGCAAAATAGAGCTCTGAAGAACCATGAATTTCTCCCAAATGGTTAGGAATCCGAGGAAACAATTTTTGGGTTATTAAATTCATCCCGTTTTCGAAAAAACCCATGTCTTAGTTTTTCCATATTTTCTCTGGTTTGCTCAGAAACTTCATTTTAAAATCAGGTGTCAAGACAGTTTACATTTTCTTGCAATTATGTTTTCTGCAAAAATCATTTTCAGATTTCTCCTAAACAGTTGCAAAATTTAGGAAATCATTTACGGTTTACCTAATTTCCCTCGTTCCATAGAAAACCCATGTCTTATATTTTTCTAATTCGCCCTGGTTTATTCAGAAAATTTGTTTTAAAACCGAGTGTCTATGCTGCTGCGTTTTCTAGAAATGTTCTCATGATTTTTGATTTGCAGGTTTTGAAGGTTGGGCTTGTGGCTGCATGGATGTTTTCTAGCAAAGGAAAATAGAAGATTCAACTCTTGCATTACAGAGGTAAAAATTTTTGCACATGGATTTACAAGTCTTACAATAGCTAAATAATTTTTATGATATACTAACAAAACAATTTATTTTTCCGATCCTTTAGGTCACACGAAGTGCAGAAGGAGAGCATACTTGAGAGATTTATTTTGTTAGCATAGTCAAGATTTTATCAATCGATTCTTCTATAAATTTTGCAAAAATAAAATGAAAAGGCTTGATCTCATACCTTAAATTATCATTCGTGATCTTCACTTGCGCTCCTTGTTCTCAACCATTTGTTTTATTGCAAATTTTCCTACAAAGGGTTAGTAGATGGGTGGTTCTTACTGCACAAAAAAAACATCAAATTTATCCTAAAAACTATAAAAATTTATTTTTATTTTTCCTATCTATCTTAAAACTATATATTTTTTTAAAGTATATTCATGCTTCCAATAAAGCCATTTACGGATTAGAATTTTTGAAACGTTCATATCCCAACTTGAAAAATATACCTGATTGTTTGTAAGGATATACGAAATCGACTTGACCTTTTGGTTTGCCGCAGGGATCTCTTGAAGAATTAATGAATATTGTGTCGCAACTGCTTCTTAATACCATTCCTCAATGTAGTCTTTGGGCTGCATTCTAGATTCTTTGTCCATAAATGGAATATCGCATATATATATATATATATATATATATATATATATATATATATATATATATATATATATATATGATATGCAGCTAAAGGATTTATGCATCTACTCGCTTTAATCATGCATCTAGAAAAATATGAGCTCTAGACTGAAAGCTAGTTCCTATGCACACTTCCCCGAGCCAAAATGTTGGGGCAAAGTGATTGCCTATCATTTAATTGTTAACCCGGGGGTTTCGTAAAACTTGCGAAGCGTGTGTGCACTATATATGCTAAAAATTAACTTCCAATTTAGATCAATCTAACTACTAAACCAAATTCACCTATTCTAATTCGACAATCAATTCAAAAGCAATTATAGTACAATGTTTGGAATTGAAATCTTAATCTATCACACTTGCAGGAATTGAAAGCTTAATCTACTCTAAGGGATCATGTGTGCATTATCAAATCGTGATCCTATGAAATGAATAATCAAAACCACATGATATGAAATGAAAGCAAAAACAATAATTCTTAACCTCTAGATATGAAAGCAAATAAAAACAATCACTCTTAACCTCTCACACAGGGAAAGATATAAAATAAATAAATCTTAATCTATGAAAGCAAATAAAAACAATCACTCTTAACTTCGCACATAGGAAAATATATGAAATAAATAAATATTAATCTATGAAAGCAAATAAAAACAATCACTCTTAACCTCTCACGCAAGAAAATATATGAAATAAATAAATCTTAATCTATGAAAGCAATAAATCTTAATCTATGAAAAACAATAAATCTCACACATTATAGATGGCCAATCCAAAAACATGAGGGATAGAAAGTTGAGAGGCTCCAAATACAAGCATAACCAAATCAAAGTGAACATCACTCATGCGCATGGTGCCAAATCCAAATTCTATATTCAAAACATGAGCATTTCCCCAACTTTACACATGCCTTTCAAAGGAAAAGGCTCTCCTATTTATACAAAAACATAAGAAGCTACCCTATTTAATGAGGATCCACTAAAATCTCATATAGTTACAACCAAATAGTTCATAATGAGACACATATCCCTTAGGTGTCTCATAGAGTTCTAATCCAAATAAGAAATGATGAGACACCTCATAGAGTTACAACCCAAATAGGACACATATCCTTCTTTGACCTTTTATCCAAATCTCCTTTGGAGGGAATTCAAATTTGAGCATTGGAGGCCACATAAGGGTGCCTTAGAAGCTTCCAAATAAACCTACACATGTCATGAAACTCAAACCACATATATAGATACACGAAACCATGCTAATTCCCTAGTTTTTAATCATAAATTCACTTTAAACACATAAAATAAATAACTTTGGTAAACAAGGATCCTAACCCATATATTTATGAAAATGGTGGCTCATGAAAGGTTTATATGGTTATGGAGATGTGACATGTGAGTGAAATGATGGCGATAAAGGTGAAAGTGGATGTCATTTTGAAGACATTTGGAGGCCCAACAACGCTTCACCTTTTTTTGACGCATGGGGGCACCTAACTTTGTTTGTGTCAGAAGCACCCTTGAGGGCGTCAACAATTATCATCATCAGCGATCAGCATGTCAGTGATTCCAACACTGACTTGACAATAATATTTCCTATATGGTTGTAATAAATAGTCACTAGTCA
Organism: Pinus tabuliformis; assembly: GCA_031772625.1. Lineage (NCBI taxonomy): Eukaryota > Viridiplantae > Streptophyta > Pinopsida > Pinales > Pinaceae > Pinus > Pinus tabuliformis. Next base: position 272,726,871 of record CM062813.1, read on the forward strand.
TCATAATGAGAATGGGACATGCCCACCTCATATACACATTTTTTTTCAAAGCATGGTTATCTTTTATCCTTAATTAAGGTTGTTTCTTTAGTCATCTCTGAAGCAAGTTATTATATCTATATAGAAGCTGATAAGACTCTCAGTTAGGAAAGAAAACATTATGTATTTCAGTTATACGCTTGCTCCTAACCTCATACATCAGGGGGCAGCTACTAACACCAGAAAATCGTACACATATTTGTACAATCTAAAAGACGCCCAAGGTTGTCCAACATAATGCACAAGTGAAGATTTTCCAGCTAAAGACATTATGAAGATCAAAAAATTTAATTTCTCCTAAGGTCCAATGTATATTGAGTTAAAATTAAGGGTTGCACAACTTTTCCTTCGATAGTCGCATAAAACGTGGTATTTTATTTGAAAGTCGCGTGGTCGAAGAAATGGTCGACTTAGCAATTCAGGACCACTTCCCGCACTGGTAAGAAGATTCATTGACATGATTCCAGTCAAGGAGAGCTGAATTCGAGTCTCCCTGAAGATATGAAACCCTCAAAGGAATCATCTTGTCCTACTCATAAGTCATTTTCATTCATGAAACCAAGAGAGGGAAGAGAAATTCAGTTTTTTTATATAAACAGACCACGGGAGAACCAAAAATGAAGACAATGTTATGCTGGCTAAATTTCTATTAGTGCAAACCTTCATTTCATTGTTGAAGCAGAAGAAGTAGAGCACTATTGTGTTGGCATAATTGCTTCTTAGTAATCCATCACTCTAGTGTGGACATGATTTCACCATTGAGAGAGCCTTGATACTTCTTAGATAGAGAGGAGAAGCTTGCAAAGAGAGTGAAGAAAATAACCTCCTTGTTGAGGATTTTTTAGCACCATAGCTCAAAGAATTATCTTCAAGTGTTTAGTATTCTACTATTTGTATTCATCTTCTACCACCAACAGTCAATAAAGGGAGCCATTTTCCATAATTATGTTGACTTGTTTGCTTCATTAAGCATTATTTGTGTGTTTATCTCTTTGTTTTAGTTTATGTTTGTTTATGTATTGTTTCCACCATTTGAAATACTTTGTTTCTTCATGCTTTTCCACTGACAACAACCAAACTGCTTGTTTTTCTTTGCAGGGAATAACCTACTACTAAGAAGGTGTCTTTTGGTACACCATTGCTACAAAAACTCTACAACAACGAGATATATGGTGAAGCCTAGAGACTAGGAGGCATGCAAATTCCTCACGGTGTATGTGGAGAAATCTGGTGGCATCCATGCTTGTTTAGGGCCTAGTGATTCGGTGGGGATTGCGGTAAAGCCTAAGGAAACCTCGATTGGTTTCTTTTTCAGTCCCACATTCATGCTTGGAATATGACATGGGGGTGATTAGATGAAAGAAGGATTTGGTTCAACGAATCTATGGTCGGGTGGTTCATGGAAGTCCCATACCTGGTTGGCTTTTGCATTCATTAATAATAACTTCTTCTCCTCGATATTTCATGTGTAAATGTAATGGCTTATATGTGGCTTTTATGGTTGTTACATCCTTGTTATTTTTGTTGGTTATATGTTGGTTATGAATATGTTTTATGACAAACTTGATGTATGACTCTCATCATGTTTTGATTGGTAATTGAAAGTACAATGAATACATGACCTAATAGATGATAATGCAACTATTGTGATATGGAAACAATGTTTCTTCACGAATCTCAGATAAGTATGAGACCTATATGCTCAGATCCGTTGTTATGACCCATATATTGCATATTCGTGACATGTTTGACAAAATGCTTGTCATGGCTAGTAGAGGTCTGATCAAGTCCTTACTCAAGTGTTTACATTAGTACCTTTGTTTCAATCTCATTTATCATTCCTAAAAGTTTTATGAAGTTCTCGGCAGTGGCCTAAGTCCTCGCCCTGAAAAAGTGGCACATAATCTAGGGTCGCTGTCTCAGAACTTGCTATAAAAGTCCATAGGCTCTGGCATGCCTTGCTGTGGGACTGACTAGAAGGCCTCAGTCACATGCATGGCTAGAAATGGGAGAGGCTGAGGGTCCAGATCAATGAAATGTCAAGTTGGATCAAGGGTGGTCACCTGGAAAGGTTGGTTGGCTCCTAAAGGTTTTGTAGCATTTGTGGAAGGTCAGGATGGTTATGTTTTGTCGGTTCCACTTCCTTAATTGTACACGAGGAGTTGAATCGCATCATAGTAGCCTCTCGTCACATGTTTACCCCAGAGAACTGGTTAACTTGGGTAAAAAAGGTTTTGCTCCCATCGATTAAAACATGAATTTGTGGTAGATAATGAAGACAATGAAAAACAAAATAGATAAGGGCTTCAATTTGGCTTATTTGAATTAGTTGTTGTACTTTATAAACATATGGAGGGGTTGAATCAATATTGTACATCGTCAACCATGAATCAATATTATATCAAGTTAATATTAAACCATATTATAATTTAATTTAATTTAATATGTTGAGTTTGTTGTCGAGAAACCGACTTTTCATTGATAATTCCCTATGGACGCACATGCTACATCTAGGGTTCAAGACGAATGATGTACTTCATAATGGCTCACCTGCAAATCATGTTTAGCCCAAAGCATATTTCTCGAATGACCCCCAAAGATTTGATCCTGTGTCAAAGTTCATGTAAGAGAATAGGTTGTTGAATGGCTCTCATCAACACCTTTTGTGAACTCGAGCTTTGTTATATCGATCACTTGCACACAAGCACAAACAAGTTTGTTTGGCCTATTGATTCCATTCTGCGGCTTGCAGATTTAAGAATTCCAAAGATCGAGTTATTAAAATTAATTGTATTTTGTATGTTTATATATTTATTATTTGTTTTGTTTGAGCCGACGTTTAGTTTTTTTCTTTTTTATTTATAAGAGGACACATGTCAACTCCACGTTGAGCACAAAAATACTCACATCACCCTCATATTTGTTTTTAGAATGTGACTCTCGACACAATTAAAAATATTCTATGGAGATTAAATCCCTACCATCTACCTATTAACTATTGATAATAAAATAAAATACTAGAAGCCTTTTGCAAAATAAACATGCATATCGGCATAATTAACTATTTACTTTTAGTTAACCTTAATAACAAAACAATAAAAAAAACTTTTATAGCTAATTTTTCTAATTAAATCAAATTAAGTAGAATAGTAAAGCCATGCACTAAAAATACTAAAAGTTATAGACCACCCTATCACCTATACCTATTAGCTAGCATAGGCATAAGAGAAAAAAATATTAAGAAAGAAAGTCGACCCATAATGGTTATATTTATTCAAAATTACTAATATTTCTTGTTGGATTAAGATTGAGCACGAAGGCTCAATCTGATCTCTCAAGCAATTACCTCATGATACATAAATTTGAATCCTAAACACTCCCAAGATCCAAACACATTTACTTTCCATTTGCACTAATTTGGTTTGGGACCTCATTCATTTGAGGTTGACTTGCAATTTTTTTATTTAATTATCATTCTATCACTCTCTCGCTTCCTTCTGAAAGTATTTCTAATAATTTTTCATTTCCCCAATTTTAAATCATTATTATTATCATTAATTATAAAAAGAATTTACAAAAGAATAAAAAATATTAATTATAAAAAATATTAAAAATATGTAACAAGTTTTTTTTTTTTTTGTAAATCAAGATTATATTCATTCTTCCAAAAAAGAGTACATCAGTAGTAGAGCGCAGGTAGTCTCACCCTGACTAGGTTTGTTGACTACCACTGTCAGCTTATGACAAAGAAACGAAAAAACATCAAGAGGCCCACAACTTGAGAGACCAAAAGCACCAATAAACAAATAAAACAAGTAAAACACTTATAACCATGCTAGTCATCAGAGGTGATGGAGGTTGGGTTGTCCAGAGCTGTTCCTTGAGGAGGAGGAGGATGGAAGGAGCATTGAACGTGCTCTTCGAAATGGGCCATCCAAGCCTCCAAATTTTCTACTTTCTCAGATAACATGTTCTAGCCCCGCCAGACCACCACTACACGCTCTCGGACATGGCACTGAAAATAGTGCATTTTGTTCAAAGTAGCCATTAGCTCAGCATGTTCCTCCTGCCTCACCCGCTCCGAGGTTTCCAGGCATTCAAGAACTTATTGAATCAAATCTCGACAACGCTCAACATAGCAAGTCTCCCACTGCCCATGTCCCACACGATGAGCCATCCCCTATCTCCCCGAACTGCCGCGACGAGCCGAACCACCACGCTGCTGACCTTGTAGTGTGCAACCCCCACGTCCAGTTATCGAGCCACCCCGACTGCTACCACCACAAACTTCAAAACCCACCTGCCCTGCCACCACCTCAACCACCAAGGACTGCCTTACCTGAGCGACCACCTCTGTTACCTCCTCGCCTGGAGCTATTGGGATGGGATGCCAATTCCAACGGTGAGAGACTCTCACCACCCACAGAGCTGCTTGAATTGGGCTTAATTTGGGACGAGGAGCGGGCCAAATGGGGAATCGAACGCATGATGATCAACCCAACACCACAGGGATGAACAGAGGCTGACCAACGATGAGCTTTCCAAACCGTAACTATCACTGAGGAAAAACACACCACCCCCACCAGTGTGACCACCGCCAGTTAGTCCAGAATGAACACAGAGGACCACAATTTTACCACAGCCATGTGCAATTCACCGTCCCGCTCCTTGGGAAGAACCCACGTAGACCAGACCACCCAAAAACCAGTGTATCTGCTCCACAAACACTGCCAAGTCTGACAAGACCTCGAGAAAGGACCGTTAGAGGCTGCGTATCCAATTCCACTCTAGCACAAAGGAGATAACACCAGATCCCAGCAGGACCAACAAAGCACCACCATAATCAAACAACCAAGTCTTTTCCTGTGCGCAAAAACCTTAAATCGAGAACCAAACTAGCAATTGACAAGAATGCACACCTGTAAGCGGAGGAGGGGACGCTGACGGCTCAAACGCCACCTCTCCCAAACAGGGTGCCCGCAGAAACAACCACTTCCCTGCTCAGAACTCGCATTACCAATTCCATACCACAACCAAACTTTGAATGTCTAATAGCAGACCGCGCCACCCTCCATAAATTTCCAACGGACACCACCTCCTGCGAAATCCAAGACAAAATGAAATCTCACACAAGGTTCAATATACGCTCCCGTACACAAGGTGCATGGAGAGGACGGGGATGCTGGTCCTCGCACCTGTGACCACGCACCCCTCATGAATATCCACACATGCCTTCACGAAGAATATCCACTTGGTTAATCACCACATCAAAAATATGTTTTTTTTTCATTTTAATTATAATGATTTTTAATTTTTTAATATACAAACAAATTTTTTAATTATAATGATTTTAATTTTTTTAATTTACAAATAGATTTGATTATAATATTATGTTAGATCTAAGACTCTTGTAATCCATAATGTAGAAAAAAGTCTTTCGGATTAATCACATAGTTAGGATTTGGTCAACGTTTCGAACCAACTAATGTAGTTCATCCTACGACAAGGATGAACCACATTAATTGGTTCAAAACCTCCACCAAATTCTAACTATGTAATTAATTTGAAAAAACTTTCTTTTAGAAAAAGACTTATACCTATAAATATTGTAGATTAAAAAAAAGTCACAACATTTTTTAATTAATCAAATATAATTACAAATACAAAAATAACATAACGGATCTCAACATTTCATGCGCTTATATAAAAAAACGTAACGGATCTCAACATTTCATGCGCCTATATAAAAAAACGTAGTCTAAATAACCCCCAAAAAAATGTGAAATTAAATTCTTACAATATTAATAAGTATAAAATCTTGTTACGAATCCTTGGCCTGAAATCTGGGTGATTTTCTTGCATGAAACCACGCAAAACATCAAAGTTCAGACTGTATTTTGTGCTTAGGGTTTATCATCATCAAAGGCATCAAAGTTCGGACTGTATTTTGTGCCTAGGGTTTATCATCATCAAAGGCATCAAAGTTCAGACTGTATTTTGTGGGTTATCATCATCAAAGGCATCCCTCTCCTTGACCCTGACCTGGTACAGCAAATCACTAAACACTTTGTGAACGACACGGTTAATATCATTTCCAACGAAGAGCAGGTTTGGTAGAGAACTTTTTATTGCGGCTTTAGATCGATTGGAGGACTTGAAAGATTTCAGATTTATAGGGTTTCCATTTGCATTTTAGAATTCCCTAGTAGAATTCTGGGAAGTGATCATTTAGAGGGTCGCAGAAGCACAGCGGATGCCATGCTTTCTCAAATGATCCTGAACCGTTTGACGAGATTGGAAGCCTTGTCATGGCAATACATTGCCGTTGCAATTCCTGGTGCGTCGCTTGCCTCACACTGTGTAAATCTAAAACCCAAACCCAACCCAAGCATCGCCACTTTCAACACTCAACCAACTCCAGAGAAGGGTAGCATCACACAGTTTCTTCAAAATGAATGTGGCTTAACAGAGACCAACATCACCACAGGATTCAGGCACTGCAACAATCTACTTAACAGGCAATCAACCGAGTCTTTGGAAAATATCGTCCAATTGTTCAAGGATTGCGGCTTGAGTAAAGCTCAGATTCGAACCGCATTACTTTCCAATCCGTGTCTGCTGCGACTCAATGCAGAAAGCAACCTCAAGCCTAAGATTGCCTTGCTTCGAACATTCCTTCGAGAGGAAGATTTAAGGAAAATCATCTCGGCGAATGCAAGGATTTTCAACAAGAATCTGGATGACACCATGAAAACTTCCGTGCCACTTTTACGGGAATACGGATTCCAAGGCAACGCCTTATCAGAGCTGCTAACAAAACAGCCCCACCTGCTTATAACTTCAGCGAAACATATTACTGAAGCGTTTGAACTGGCAGGAAAGTTAGGGCTTACGAAGGCTTCCAAGATGTTTGCCTATGTTTTCCAGGTTATTATTTCAGTGGGGAGAGATAATACAGTCCGTAAATTGCAGAACCTCCAGGGTTTTGGGTTTTCAGAAGAACAAGTGAAGACGATGTGCAAGCGGATGCCTTGTATAATGGGGATCACAGAGGAAAACATGAAGCGCACTATGGACTTTATCAACTCGGTAAGCCTTCCATTGAGTGACGTTGTTAAGTATCCCGTTATTTTGTCTTGCAGCTTGGAAACACGGTTAATTCCTCGGTATCGGGTAATAGAAGCGTTGAACTCGATGAGCTTGTCAAACAAACCGAGAAGTTTTCCTGTTTCCGTAAAGTTGTCAGAAAAAGACTTCTTAAAGAAATATGTTGATTGCTATGCTGAATCCTCGGTGCTGCTTAGTATTTACAAGGGAGTTCAGAGTTGAGAACAGCATATGGTGTGGGGAGTCACCCAGATTAACATTTACAAGGATTGTCAAACTTGAAGACGGCATATTACTGGCCAAAGCACTACAGTGGTGTTTGTAATGTTTGTCATTCCCGTGCCTGTTACTAATCTCCAGAATCAGGGTAAGAAATTAAACAATTTGTTGGAACGACTTCATTATCTTCAAGTTCCACTATTATACTACTTATGGTTCCCTTATTCTTTCTGACACAGAAACACTAGTTTTTCAAAACATGAATGGCTAACGTTGTCAGAAAAAGACTTCTTAAAGAAATATGTTGATTGCTATGCTGAATCCTCGGTGCTGCTTAGTATTTACAAGGGAGTTCAGAGTTGAGAACAGCATATGGTGTGGGGAGTCACCCAGATTAACATTTACAAGGATTGTCAAACTTGAAGACGGCATATTACTGGCCAAAGCACTACAGTGGTGTTTGTAATGTTTGTCATTCCCGTGCCTGTTACTAATCTCCAGAATCAGGGTAAGAAATTAAACAATTTGTTGGAACGACTTCATTATCTTCAAGTTCCACTATTATACTACTTATGGTTCCCTTATTCTTTCTGACACAGAAACACTAGTTTTTCAAAACATGAATGGCATGTATCTTGAACTAAAGCTATAGTAAGTTGAAAGATGTCTAGTAATGCTGCTAAAGAGAGAACTGATTAGAGCTTTTGCTACAATACAAACTTATTCAACTTTTACGGACTTTTCTCTTTCTTCTTATCTTTGAATTTAGTCTTCGTACTAGTATTGCGAGACTCCGCTGGGACTCCGAGTCATGCCAAGTCTCTTTCGTAAACAAGTTCTCAGGGTTGAAATATGTCTGAAAATGAAACTCTGCAAAACTGGGCCAACTCTACAAAACTTGCCAAGCAGAACTCAACGAAACTCAAAATTTATGGTATTTTTCTATTTTTTCTATTTGCCAAGTTTGTGGTCAAGTCCTGAACTGAGTTTAACCTAGTTGCAGAGTCTGAAGCAGGCTGAGTTTTTGTCGAGTCTAAGTATGATAATCTTTCTTAATACTATGATATCTTGTTATGTTTCTGTATCCTCCAAAGAGGACAGATCTTGGTTTACTTTAGAAGAGATCAAAACCTGGCCTTCGGCAGTAATTGTGCTCTTTGGTTCCTCAGATTCTTGGACAAGATTTTATTTATGACATGTTTCCAAAAATATACTTTTTTATGTTGTGGTTTCTTTTGTTTTCGTGACAGTTTCAAGAGAACTTGGCAAAGCTTTGTCCTTCCCTGTGGCAGGAGATGCAAATTTTTTTGGAAGCTTTTGATTCCTTATATTTATTCTCCAGCTTGATTGTATCCTATTTTTGGTTAACTTATGTGAACCTTTCTCTTCCTTGGAGGAGAGGGTTTTATGGAAAGGGCTGGAAGAAGTTAGATGTCTGCGCCAGTAGCAACTTCCAATTGAAAGTGACATTCTCATATTCTAAGGCCTGATTCCATGTGATTTCATTTGCTTTGCGTTTATTCATTTCCACACTGTTAATTTCAGACCATGGTAAGCTGATCCTGCACTTGGTAGAACTAGCCTAAAACCCAAGTAGCTTAAAACTTAATTCAATCAAAATGACAACTATGTTAATCCACAAACACAAATTACTGGAAATATGAACTGCAAATACACTGGCGGCAGATCTGAACTCTCACACACATCTATCTTCTATTGAAACTGAAAAGAAGAAATACACTGCAAAAGCTCAAAACATCAGCTTACTAACCAGCACAATGGTGCATCTCAGGTTTCCTGATAGACACAAGAAAACTTAGGGTTACAATGTACTTGGACACATGCAAGAAGTGCCCTTGCCCGAGAGAGTCAAATTTCGACCCTAATCAACTCAGCAGTGTGATCTACTGCATGGATAGAAGTGCGTGGAATAGAGCAGCCCAACTGGAATATAAATTCATTCATGCATGGTCCTCTTTGGGATCTGCATCCTCTTCTGAGAATAAAACCCTCGTGCAATCTGCCTAGCTGCCTAGAGATCTGTGCTTGCCACCCACATCTAAGTATAGATAATGCATGCAAACAAACCTTAAAAAAGAAAAACATCTGTTCTAAGACTGCACTGCTAAATTTGGAAGAGTGAAGGTTGGTGTATGCAGGTGACCTCTCCTGTATGACTGTTGTGCTGCTACCAAGAATACTAGTGCTGTGGTATTATTCTGAGCTACTGCACCCTCATAATCACTGCATAGGAACTTTGGTAGTCCCCAACTGGAAGACAAATTCATGCATGCATGGTCCTCTTTGGGATCTGCATCCTCTTCTGAGAATAAAACCCTCGTGCAATCTGCCTAGCTGCCTAGAGATCTGTGCCCGCCACCCACATCTAAGTATAGATAATGGATGCAAACAAACCTTAAAAAAGAAAAACATCTGTTCTAAAACTGCACTGCTAAATTTGGAACAGTACTAAAATTGGAAGAGTGAAGGTTGGTGCATGCAGGTGACCTCTCCTATATGACTGTTGTGCTGCTACCAAGAAATTAGTGCTGTGGTATTATTCTGAGCTACTGCACCCTCGTAACCACTGCATAGGAACTGTGGTAGTCTCTGCTGGAATGCATCACTGTTGGAGAATAAACCATCAAGCAATCAAGGTGACATCTAACATTCCCTCTTTGTGTGGAAGGTGTTTTCCACCAAGCTTACTGTCTCAGTATCTCAAACCTCTCCTTAGCCAGGGGCTTTTCCAAAATGTTTGCAACCTGCAAATCTGAAGGAACATACTCAAGGACCATTACTCTCTTTGAACTATGTCTTGAGGAAATGGTACTGGATATCAATGTGCTTGGAGCAATTGTGAAACATGCATTCTTAGAGAGTCCAGTACAACTTTGATTGTCACAAATACTATAGTAGGCTCTAACATTTTATTGGTCAACTCCACTATCAACTTGCAAAGCTAGATGGTTTTACAACTAGAAGAAATAGCTGCCATAATCTCTGCCTCTGACATACTAAGTGTGACTGTCGCCTGCTTTCTGCTGATTTAGGTAACATACTTGACCCCAAACTGAAACAGATCCCTAAGTACTCTTTCTCCTACATGCATCCTTTGCCTAGTCAGAGTCAACAAAACTATGCAGCTCCAACTTCCCAGCTACAACATGCCTCAGACCATAATGAATTGTACATTTCAAATATCAGAGCACATGCTTTGTAGTGACTGAGTGAATCTACGTTGGCTCAACCATGTCTTGGCTGAAGGTATTCACTGCAAAACAAATATCACTTCTAGTATTCAGCGAATACATAAGGAAAAGCAATCAACTTAAATCAAAGTTTAAAAAGCTGGAGCTGGGTTTTGAAGTGGCTGCCGATCTAATTGCAATTCAAACCGGCACCGGATCAAACCGGATCGAACCGGATAAACTGGAATTGAAAAAATATGTAAAATAATTAATTTTCTATGAAAAAACTTCTTTTTAAGATTACAAACCATTAGAGACAAAATATGGAAAGTCTTCTCATCTATATACCTTGTAAGGGTGCATATATCAAAATGACACCGAGTGCAATACATATCAATGATATCATCAACAAAATACATAATCAATGAGGCTCTAAATGGCCTCTAGAGTCCAAAAACTGCTAAAACTTAAGCTACTACGCCACTAGCCTACTACAAATCACTGATCAACCTCAGTGGCAGTACTAGTAGTAGCATGAGCAACAAAACTAAGCCTAGCAGAACTAGAAGCACGAGTTCGCCGAGCTGCACAACTATTGCTTCCCTCACCATGTGCCATGCTTGGTCTTGGTGGTTCATTTCCTTCAGCGCCTAGTTCAACTACCAGATCAACACCCCCCAACTCCATGGCATCAATATCAAAATCAGGATCAAACTCAGCTGGTTGAGTCTCCTCCACCCATTTTGAAGTTGGATCAATATCATCCAACACAATGGGATTTGTATCAAGTCTTTTGTTCAACAATTGGTTGCGCCTTAGTTGAAGGTTGTATTGCACGAAGACAAGATCATTTAATCATTTTTGTTCCAAACAATTTCTCTTCTTCATGTGAATTTGTTCAAAAACAGACCAATTGCGCTCACACCCAGAAGCACTACAAGTTTGGTTGAGAACTCTAATTGCCAACTTTTGTAATTGAGGACATTAGTTGCCAAACAACTCCCAACAATTGGCTACAAAGACAAGGACTAGAGTTAGTTCATTGTTCAACAATTTAGATGGTAAGCTTGAACAATTTACAAATTATAGCTTGAATCAATGTCACATGTTTTGGGTTTGAGTTTGAGTTCAACAACAATAAAGTTCGATTCAAATTCGAATTTGTGCATGAGGTTTGGATAAGGTTCACCATTAGGTTCGTCCATATGCATATTTCAAATTCTCAATATATATATAATTTTTTTTTTCAAGGAAATATCCGGGCAGATCCACCAAAGGGATCACATCCCATCGACTTATTGATAGAGCCTAACCATGAGGGTGTCGAGGAGAATTGACCCCATGACCTCCCATTAGCGAGGTGCTTTAAGAGCAATGAGAACTTGACCGATTGAGCTAACCCTCGGGGCTTATTTATTATTATTTTAATATTATATTATATTAATTTATAATATATATGATATATATAAATTTACTAATTTATAACATACTAAGAGAATAAATAACATTGACTTGATTATATAATCGTAACTTCTAACCTAAACCTCATAACCCATAACTCGGACCATGTGATTTTAATCCCCAACGCAGATTTATGTGATTTTGTTTCTCAATTGTAATTTGCTCGCATTGTAACCTCCTCTCCCAAGGTTTTTTTTGTGTCGGTTGGCCTCGAACGTAATGAACTTCCATCAAAATCCACATTACATTAACGTTAAAATGCATCACACAAATTGACCTGTGAGTAATAAGCTAGATCAAAGGCCCTTTAAATGCATTGTATCGCCAGTTTGGGGGTTAAGACGATAGATTCATTTTGGGAAATAGATTTTTACACTTTTTTTTTGCCGCAACCATTGGTTGGCCTTAAGGCTCGAACCTAATGAACTTGAATTTTTATGTTTTGTAACCTGTTCACCCAAGATGTTTCGCTGAATTTCGAACCTCAAGGTTAAGATCCGATGAACCTTGTGACATAGGCTTGAATTTTAAACAATTGAACTTTAAAAGAAAAAACCAAAATAAAAATGGAATTGCTTATCTGATTGATCCACATCTCTTCTAATCTTTGTCAAATTTTTGCCAAATGTGCCCGTGGCCCTCGTGAAAGTAGTGAGTTGTTGATGTATTTCCAAATGCTGCGACTCTTTAGGTATCATGCTCTCCAAGCACTCGTACAACCCATCTCCAACCTTCCTAGTCTGATCTTGTCCTAGCTTAGCTTTATAGTGATACTTTGGGATCAGGAAATACCCGACTGCATGTATAGGACGATGGAGTCGATTGTTCCATTTGTTATCAATGATTTCCCAAATGGGCCCATATTTACCTACTTTATCCTTGTAGGCTGCTTGTATCTGCTCCTTTGCCTGATCCATACCCTCATAGATGTAGCCCATGGCTAATTTTTTCTCATCCACCAACTGTAACACCTTAACAAGGGGCTCACCAATTTTCATAAGCTCTGTTGCATTTTTCCAAAAAGTGTTGTCATAAAATTTCTTTTCGGCGTCTTTTCCATCTGCTCTATGAGTCCGCTAAGATGAATTCCAATCATTACTGGAAAGCATTTTTTGCAAGTTTTGTTGTTGGGAAGTGAGAGATTACAATGCGAGGAAGTAAGTTGCAAATGTTAAGATGGCAGGCCTAACAAGCTCCTTGCCCTCAATGTTTTTCCTCAATAGGCTCAATATCCATAAGTGGTTGTAGATGTATTTTGTGATACATTTGGCATGCTCTACAATGTTATTTACCCACTCCACTTTTCCTATGTCCTCAAGCATGACGTCTATGCAATGTGTAGCACATGGGGTCCAAAATATGGTTTTATATTTGGACTCTAGCATCTTTCCAGTAATAACATAGTTTGAGGCATTACTTGTGATGACTTGCACAACATTTGGCTTCCCCACTAGTGTAACTATCTCATCTAAAAGCTCAAATAATAGGTCGACATCTTTCACCCTATCAAATGGATCGACTAATCTAAAAAACATGGAGACAAGGAAATTTATGATAGTGCGGCTTTTTCCATCAGTCCATCCATCTGGCATGATTGAACAACTTGTTTTGGTCCATGACTCTTTAAACTCAATCAAATATTCTCCAATGGACAAAAGCTCTCTTTGCAAAAGAGCTCCCCTTAAGTCAAGCATAGTAGGGCCTTTGAAGCCTTTTCCTGCTACGAAAGCAACATCCCACATAACTTGGTAATAAGGTGAGGGAGCAACATTAAAGGGGATATTTGCATCAAATCACCATCTGACTATGTATTCAAAAGCAACATCTTTGCATTGCTTTTTACGGTAAGCATCCAAGGTGGGTTGAGTTAGACTTGGTTGGGAGACAGTGGTACTAGCAGAGGCATAGGTGGAGGAAGGTGTGAAATAACTCTTATTGTTCATCCTCTTTTTACCTTTGGCTTGAGAATGAGACCCAAGAGGAGAAGGAATATAACAGAAGGGGTCATGGAAATTGGCGGAAGGGATAAAGGAGTCTTCAAGGTGAAAATCATCAAACCCACTTGCTTCTCCCTTAGCCATAGCTTCTGCAAGTTCCTTCTTCCTTGTTGAAAATTCTCAAACTTTTCAAGGTATTTTGCCCTAATAGGCCCTATCACTTTATTTGGTGCATCATAGGGGGTTACTACGATGCAACCACATGAAGCAAACCCATCTACCTCAGTTGATGTAGCCACATGCTCCTTATTCGACCCCTTCTTCTTCCGATTTGGACACTTAGTAGCATAGTGCCCAAACTCATGGTAGTAGAAGCACTTGATCTTACTTAGATCCTCTTCGTCTTGTCACTCTATTCACTGTTCTTGCCCTTCCATGTGCCTTTCTTGCCTTTGGCTTTACCTGCAAGAGAAAGATTCTTCTCTTCCTTAGCTCCTCATGAGTGAAATCACTCCACAGGCATTCCCGATGAAGCAGTTTATCTTGTCCAGTAATCCCTTGAACGAAAGTAGCCCACTGCTTGGTAAACCCGTTTATAACAACTCGCACTAGTTCTCTGTCATCAGGCTTCTCTCCTACAATTGCTAGCTCATCACGAATGTTCTGAAATTTGGTGAGATAGGAAGTTACGCTCTCACCCATGTGCATCTTGGTTGTCCTCAATTTTTCCTTGAGAATCATTTTATGATTCTTAGAGGGATCCTGGTATAGCTTCACAATGACATCCCACATTTCCTTTGCGGTATCCTTACCGGAAACATGCAAAACTATATGATCCTAGAGTCCATCTAGGATCATCCTCTTGGCTTTGGCCATCTCCCTTTGGAACTGTCATAACTGGTTTGGATCTGAAGGTTCTGCAACACCTTTCTTTGCATAATCCTTTAGTCCAAACTCGTCCAACAAGAATGACATCCGAACTTTCCAAACACCAAAGTTCAAGGTGCCATCAAGTCTATCCCGATCTCTCAACCCTGCTTTGGCCTGCTCTCAAATATGAAATCTGTGTGGTGGTCGATTTTGTTCACAACTCTGATACCATGTAGAAATTCCATGAAATTCTGCAACTGCTAATATGAACAATCTAAATTAATTTCTTTTCATATAGACACAAAATTTCTCTACTTATTTTGTAGTGGAATAGGAACATAAATAAATACACAATCACACAATTCAACAACACAATTTTTCTAGGGAACCAAACTGGGAAAACCCTCTGCTTGATTGAGAATTTTATTGATAGAAGAATGAGCAATAGATCTCTTACAAATACAACTTTGTCTCAGTGGAGAATACAATGATCTTCCTGCTTGAACTAAGGCTGAAACAATCTGTAAGACCCTGATCTCCTTTCCTTCTCCTTTGCGTACACTCGGAGGCCTATTTCCTAGCACGAATCCTCCTAAATCCTAGGGCATAGGCAACTCCTATAAAATAGGAATTCCTCCTATTTCTTAGCGCAATTCCCAAGGAAAATTGCTCTCTACCAACTCGCACACAAGTCTTCTGCTTAGTACGCTCTCTCACAAGCTCACACACAAACTCGTGCTCAAGAATTGTTAGTTTTAGGCAACAATGGTATGTTCTATGCTTTAGAGCAATTTTACTTCAATTTCTTTATTAGCGTAGTATCAATATTCAGATTAGCAATCACATCAACATGATAGTAAATTGTAGATAAAACATAAACATAAACAGTAGAAGACAAGCCAAGACAAGAGGACGCAAGATG
Source organism: Pinus tabuliformis (assembly GCA_031772625.1). Classification (NCBI taxonomy): domain Eukaryota; kingdom Viridiplantae; phylum Streptophyta; class Pinopsida; order Pinales; family Pinaceae; genus Pinus; species Pinus tabuliformis. Next base: position 272,742,617 of record CM062813.1, read on the forward strand.
TGGCACCAGTCAGGGACAAACCCTAATGTGGGGAAACCTTTGATCAAATCTTCTTTTAGTCTTCAATAATTCAACAAAGAGAGATAGTACAATTTACAAATTTGATAATTTATAACAGCAGCAAAAGAGCCCTAACCAGAAAAGTCAACGCTGGTCAACAGGGTAGATTTGACCCTCAGCAAATCGGTCAACTTCAGTCAACTTCGGCCTCCAAACAGCAAGATAAAAAAACCCTCAAAACAGTCAAATTCAACCCAGTCAAAGTCTAGTCAAATAGCCCACCTGCGGTTAGCGCTAGCTGTAATCAACGCTGGTCAACAATCAATGTTTAGCCTCGATTTTTGTGCCCAGAAATGTGGCCTGCCCAAAAAGAGATAACCCTTACAAAAACACAGTCAAAGAAGGTCAACACATGCTGGTCAAAACTTGGTCAAACTGTCTAGAAATTCGGTGCCCTGAAATTTCGGCCTCCTGAAATTTTGCTCTCTTGAAAATTCGGCCTCCTGAAATTTTGCTCTCCTGAAATTTCGGACGTGTGGAGAGAGAGAGGCCCAAAAATCCATACCCAATCAATGAGGAGAGAGAGAGAGAAGTGTGAAGATGAGTGTGTCCAAATGAGGCTAAGTCACCTTCTATTCATATGCAACGTTGAGGATGAATAGATGTAACTGTTGAGCTTCTGAGCTTACATAAGTTTGCTGGCCGACCTTGACAATTTGACCATAATCAAAATAATTTCATAACTTCATTTGTACATGTCAGAATCGAATGATCTTAAGATCAATCCTACACCTCTCGGAGAGAGGAATCCAAGAAAAATATCACTTGTCATAAATAAGATGACCCATGTGGAGTTTGGCCCTAGTTGCCAATTTTAACACTCCCTCTCAACTAGCAAGAACTCCATTTGCTAATCCATGTGCCAATCTGTACTATCTCTACCATCAATGCACTGCTCTGCTCTGCCGAACTATGAAGAAGAAGAAGTGATCGAGAATGTGTCATACCATTCTCTACTGACCCAAAGTCAGTTCCAATCAAAGGAGAGTGTGTCATACCACTCTTACTGACCCGAAGTCAGTTCCAATCAAAAGAGAGTGTCTCATACCACTCTCACTGACCCGAAGTTAGTTCCAATTGATCCCAGATCAATATCAGTCATCCTAGGATAGGGAGTATAGTAGTACACGATGCGTCCATCAGTAGTACTATGGTCCCTATCCTCATTTCCCTACTCATTGGCCAGATGAGAGGTACTTCCCATGAGTCCTAGACTGCATGGGTAGCATGTCTCAATAGGAGAAGAATGAACAACTCATCCTGCCTACATGTCGCCAAGGGGTATCGCAGGGGAAGGCTGAACCACTCACCCTGTACACAACAAACCACTAGGGGAACGTTGAACCACTCACCCTATGATTGCTCATCGCTCCAAGAAGTACCCCAAGCTTCCCAGAGCTCCCAGAGCTCAATGTCCATCTCATACAAGACCTTCATAGAAGGGTCTCTCCACAACTCCAAGTCGTTCTGAGAAGGCCAAGAACTTGACCTTCCCCAGGGGCTTTGTCAAAATATCGACGACCTGCTCATCAGTCCCAATGTGATGGAGTCTGATTGCTCTGCGTTGTACCATATCCCAGATAAAGTGGTACTTGATATCTATATGCTTGGAGCGATCATGAAACTTGAGATTCTCTGATAATCAGATCCCACTCTGGTTGTTGCAGAGGATCACGGTGGTATCCAGCACATGTCCAAACAATTCACTGAAGAGCTTCCTCACCCAGACAGCCACAGGAGGCCATACTAGTAGCTATGTATTCGGCCTCAGCGATGCTCAAGGCAACTGATTACTACTTACTGCTTATCCAAGATATCGAAGCGGAACCTAAAGAAAAACAACATCCATAAGTGCTCTTGCGATCCACCACATTGCCAGCCCAATCGGCATCAGAATAACCATGCAGCCTCACATTTCAGGTAGTGTATCTCAGTCCATGAGTGATTGTGCCCCGAAGATATCTCAGAAGATTCTTGGCGGCAATCCAATGTATATGATGAGGCTCAATCATGTACTGGCTCAATGTGTTAACTGCAAAACATATGTTCGGATGAGAGTTCACCAAGAAACATTTCCCAAATCAGGTCCAACAACAATACCACATAACTTCTTAAAGTTAAGTTCCATCGGAGTAGTCACAGGCTTGCAGTCCACCATCCCAAATCTTTCCAATATCTTCAAAAGTATTTTCCTTGAGAGAGGAAAATTTCACCTGGCTTTTGCCAGACCTCCAACCCTAGGAAATAGTGCATCGGTCCTAGGTCCTTCATCTCAAATTCAGAAGCCAACTCCCTCTTACATTTGTGAATGAGAGGGTTTGCACTTCCATCAGCTCCATGCTTGATTTTGTAGAGCCACTTAGAGGTGACAACCGATTTGTCCTGGGGTTTAGGGACCACATCCTAGACATCATTCTTCATAATTGACTCGTATTTTTCATTCATAGCATCCTTCCATACTTGATGCTTCATGACTTCTTCGAATGATGAAGGCTCATTTTGAATGATAGTGCTCATGGCAGTCAAATATCCTTGATACCTGTTTGGCTCCTTTCTTTCACAAAAAGTCCCCCTTGGTGCAATGTGTCTCTCGACATCTTCGAGAGTCTCCCTAAGCCATGTGGGTCTCCTCTTGGAGGAGGAAGGCTCATCAGGCATTGTTTCGTCCTCTTTTTCACCCTGTGTCAGCTTCTTTGTCCTTCCTTGGGATAGGAAGGTTGTTTATCTTCCTGAGGGCCATATCTTCGTCAAAGGTGACATCATGACTTATCTCAACTTCCTTTTGACCAACCACATAAATTCTATATCCCTTAGAATTTTCACTATAGCCCACAAAGATTCCTTTATTCCTAGAGGCACCCAATTTGCTTCTTTTCTCTTTCAGCACATGAAAATATACGAGACTTCCAAAAATTCTAAAATAAGAGACATCGGGTTTCTTACTAGTGAACATTTCTTCGGGAGTCTTGGAGTCCAATGCTTGATGAGGGCATCAGTTTTCAACATACAAGACAATATTTGCAGCTTCAGACCGTAGGAACTTCAGAAGGCCTTGATCATGGAGCATGGCACAAATTGCTTCTACAATAGAACGATTCTTCCTTTCAGCCACACCATTCTGCTTAGGAATGTATGGCGTTGTAGTCTCCCTCTTAATGCCAACTTCTCTGCAATAATCTTAGAATTCATTGGATTTGTACTCACTCCCATTATCAATCCTCAGTATCTTGATTTTCTTCTCGGATTGGTTTTCGATCAAGGCTTTGAAGTGTCGGAACCAGGTGGATACTTCATCCTTCTTTTTCAAGAAGTAGATTCAGGTCTTGCGAGAATAATCATCCGTAAAGGTGAGATAATATAAGTATCCTCCCAAAGAGTTTACGGGCATCATACCAGATATGTCGGAGTGGATCAATTGCAATATATCTGTGGTCTTGCTATTACTTGAGGGGAATGGTCCCCTTGTAAGTTTTCCTTCGACACATCCCGGACATACACCTTCATGCTCTACTTTGAACTCGGGCATACTTGTCACCATCAGTGTCACATCGGGTAGGGCCTTATAATGAAGATGGGAAAACCTCCGGTGTCATAGTTCAGATTGTAGAGATGTGTTACAAGACATGGCTCCCAATGGACTTCCTCCAACTTGATACAAAGTGTCAACCTTGAACCCAAGAGTAAAAGCATCTTTAAAATTTCTTTTCCAAACACGTACCTTTCCATCGATGAATGCCACCTTGAATCCTTTGTCCTCCATGGCTGAAATGGACACCAGGTTCTTCTTGAGATCAGGTACATATAGTATTTCTTGCAAATGAATACTGTTACCTTGATTCAATTGAAGGGTAACATTCCCTACTCCCTTCACTGGATAGGTGACATCGTCTACAAGGATGATCTCCAAGTTTGTCTCCTTTTCTATCAGATTAGAGAGGGCTTCCTTGTATCTGGTGAAGTGCCTTGAGGCACCACTATCAATCAATCAATTTCCTAAAGTGTCCAGAGGAGAGGCAGTGGAGAGGGCCGATATAAGATAGTACTCTTTTTGCTTATTGTTAACAACATTTGATTCTTCATACCTGGAGTTCCTTGATTTCTTAGAGGTTCGACCATTTCCTTGATGTCCCGCATTCCTTTTTCCTTTGCCATTGGACCTGCCATTCCTTTGATTGTTGTTGTTGAAGTTGCCCTTGGAATGATTGTGATCACCATCATGCGGTGTGTCCCTTCTATTTAGATACTCCCTTGCATAGCGGCCAAAATTATTGCAAACAAAGCACTTGCCCTTCCTTCCTCCCTTAGATCCAGGCTTTCCATGGAAATGACCTTTAGACCCTGCATTATTTCTCCTTTTGGCATGAGCGGAGAATGCAATGGGGTTGCTTCTATTAGAAGGCATTTTTTGCTCCACCATTCTTGTTTCTTCTTGAATGCATATTGACATCAATTCTTCAAACCTTAGAATTCGATCATTGTTGAGGACGGTGGTTCTAAATACATACCACTTAGGTGGGAGTCCTCCAAGGGTGGTGAGAGTAAGTTCCTTGTCGGGAATGACTTCTCCAATCGAGAGTAGATCATTCTTGATCTCAGTAATCCTCAAGAAATAGGATTGAATATCCTCGTCATTGTCCTTCTTAATATCCTTCAACTCATTCTTGAGAAATAGAATTTGATTAACATTATTAACCTTGAACATGCTGACCAACCTATCGTAGATCTCCTTGGAGGTCTTCAATTCAAAGATGTAGGCCACCAGATGCTTGTCATTGGAATCCCTGATAATCTTCTTTGCTTTGACTTCAGCCTTATTGTACTTGGACTTCGCAGCAGCTGGTGCATTTGTAGGAGGTTCAGGGATTTTACCTTGCACATAGTCCATCACTTCTTTTTCTTCCAAGGTCAAATCAAGAGACATCTTCCATCCATGACAGTCAGATTTATCATGGAGCTTGTCTTCAACCGGAAAGTAGGATGAGGAACCCATTGAACCTTTTGTCCTTGTCCAACAATCTTTGGTGATTGCTCTTTCACTCATGCTTGGGCTTTGTCTTTACCTCAACTCTGATACCATGTAAATTTTAGGCAACAATGGTATGTTCTATGCTTTAGGACAATTTTACTTCAATTTCTTTATTAGCCCAGTATCAATATTCAGATTTGCAATCACATCAACATGATAGTAAAATGCAGATAAAACATAAACATAAACAGTAGAAGAGAAGCCAAGACAAGAGGACACAAGATGTGGCACCAGTCAGGGACAAACCCCAATGTGGGGAAACCCTTGTTCAAATCTTCTTTTAGACTTCAATAGTTCAACAGAGAGAGATAGTACAATTTACAAATCTGATAATTTATAACAGCAGCAAAAGAGCCCTAACTAGAAAAGTCAACGCTGGTCAACAGAGCAGATTTGACCCTCAGCAAATCGGTCAACTTTAGTCAACTTCAGCCTCCAAATAGCAAGATAAAACAACCCTCAAAACAATCAAATTCAACCTAGTCAAAGTCTGGTCAAACAACCCACCTGCGGTCAGCCCTAGTTGTAGTCAACGCTGGTCAACAGTGAATGTTTAGCCTCGATTTCTATGCCCAAAAATGTGGCCTGCCCAAACAGAGATAACCCTCACAAAAACACAGTCAAAGGAGGTCAATGCATGCTGGTCAACACTTGGTCAAAATGTCTAGAAATTCGGTCTCCTGAAATTGCGGCCTCCTGAAATTTCGCTCTCTTGAAATCTTGGACATGTGGAGAGAGAGAGGCCCATAAATCCATACCCAATCAATGAGGAGAGAGAGAGAGAGAAATGTGAAGATGAGTGTGTCCAAATGAGGCTAAGTCACCTTATATTTTTATGCAACGTTGAGGATGAATAGACGTGACTGTTGGGCTTCTGAGCTTACATAAGTTTGCTGGCCGACCTTGACAATTTGACCATAATCAAAATGAATTCATAACTTCATTTTTACATGTCAGAATCGGATGATATTAAGATCAATCCTACACCTCTCAGAAAGAGGAATCCAAGAAAAATATCAGTTGCCATAAATAAGATGACCCATGTGGAGTTTGGCCCTAGTTGCCACTTTTAACAAGAATAAATACAATTGTGCCTTCGCTCCTCCTTATAAGCAATTCAAATGGCTAAATCTGGCAAATTATATTTGAGGAAATTGATTTTGTGATTGATGAGTTAACTGAGTTGAACTAACTCATGCAACTCGTCTCATCTCAATTCTAGAACTTGAGATTCAATCATTCGTCCTTTTATTAAATTAACTCGCACTAGAAGACAACAAACTCGGCCTTCCACTTCTGCTCATTAGTTAACTGCCTCATAACTCGTCCTAACATTTAGGAATAAATTCTAAGTTATAGGAATTCGTCCTAACTTATAGGGAACTCGAGCATGCTAAGGAGAAACTCGTTTTGGTCCCTTTGATTAAGGTACAAATCAAGGAACCCTTTCTTGCTATCATTTTCAACAAGTCCTATGCATCATAGTCATGACTAAGTCACTTACTAAAAATGGAAGTAGGCAGCCAACATTGCTTAAATTTTTTGACTTTTGCCAGGCAAAGAAACATGAGAAGACTTTGAAAAAATTGCATGTAAGGCAAGCGGGACAGGGGATGGGAAAAATGACTAGAACAAGAGAGATTGAAGTCCTGGAACAATTTTTAAAACATCTGCTTGCATAGATTCCTCTAGATGTCCCTGATAAACCAAGGCAAAGTGTTGTTAATATAGTACCTTCTGGCACAAAATTGATCAACATCAATGTGGGAAATTTGAAATGCTTAACTACAAAGTTCTTAGTAGGGCTGCTGCCCAAGGGTGATCATAATCAGCAGGTGAAAAACACAATTTGCTCCAGCAGTAGCTATCATTTAGTCCTAAAGGAAGGAGATTCTATAAAGGCTGGTAAAAAAATATGAATCCCAGGAGATCATCAAAGCATATGATAATGATAAAACTGTTGTGACAGGTGAAATAGAGGTTGAATGCATGGCCAAAGGCAGAGTTTGCTTCAGCAGTAGCACATATTTGTACTATTGACCTAGAATTGATCTATAAATCAGTAAATGATGACTAATGCATGATGGCATCTCCAACCGGCATGATGGTTATTGGGCTGGAAGAATTGAAGAAGGGTGCTGGTACTCTCGTTATGGCAGCTACAAAGGACACTGTAAGGATTGAAGGGAGTTTCTCATTCTTGAAATAGAAGGACAAATTGTGTAGTACCTGAACTTGCAATTGCTTGAGGACAAGCAATGTCGGGAAGGGGGGACTATAATGTTCCCTTCTAATTAATTGGCATATGGAGGACGAAGAAGCCAATCCAACCCCGTAGGCTATAGTTAATGATAAAGGGGGAAACCCATTATCCAATGTTTTGGGGCAACATTGGGTAAATTTGGGGTAATTGGGGCAAATCTTGTGGAGGGAAACTTGTAACCCCTCACACTAAAATAATAAGAAGAGACCTCATAAGGAATCCATAAATAAGAGAGAGATGAAATTGTTTCAGCATCATTGATTGGTTGGATACCTTTGTTTTTGAGTTGAGGCTCTTAGGGTTTTTAAGACCCCTTCTTTTGATTAGTGTCGGTGCAGATGATCCTACCCTAGCTAATTTTTTGTATTGTCTCTAAATTGTTTGGCATAATTCTCTAAGGTATTCTCTTCATTTGATTGTGACAAGCAAGAAGAGTTCCGCGGATTAATTAGGACTCTAGGACGCTGTTTGTGGCATATCATTTGTTTGCGACAAACTAAGGATTTTGGAGAAAGGCATTTTTGTGGCTTTGATTGGGTAATCTGGGTTTGCCTTGTGATTGCGTTGAGGTGTGAAGGCCACCACAAGAGTTAGGGCTACCATTCCCAAGTAGACCGAAATTATGATTTGCGCAAACTCTGAGGATGATTATCGGAGTTAATGAAGTTATCTGTGGGATTAAACCTTGGCAACAGAACCTTCCAAGTCGCATTGACAACATTCTAGGATAGCTAGTTAGTCATCCATGTACTAGTTAACCTAGTTTGTGGGCTGCAGATTGATTAAGGATAGCAGAGGACATCCGATGCTATTTGTAGGACAATGGCATCCTTTATTGAGCTACAGAGGAATGGTTAAGCAGAACTAAGGGTTTACTAAACAAATCTAAGGTTGCAGACCCTCTTGATTATCATCATAGACCCTTCGAATGACCTCTGTTAGCAACAAAAGGAGGTTTAATCCGAGTTAGTACTACAGATGAATCACAAGAGCCAACGAATCTCATCCAATACTCACAGTAGCATGTCCAGACAATAATCTAAGTACAACGGTAGGTTGAAGATCAATTGGGTAAGTGTATCCGCTTCTTCAGTCTAGTGGGAGCCACTTTAGCGCTGCTAACTAAGATCTAGAAACTCACCGAGATAACAAACTCATCTTTCGAAGCGCAACAAGTCAAATTGTGGTTGTAATTTAGTGAGTAACAAGTGACAACGAGGAGGCAGCCAGTTGGCTAATTTCTGAGGTCAGGATAAGATTAGTAGGCTAGTAGGATTGTTAACAATTTAGCGGTCATTGTGTACCTCTATTGTAGTGTGAAACTTGAAGAATTGTGGATTAAACCCTACATGTATGAAGGGTTGGTTTTATGTTTACGAGCTATGGATGGTATGAAATACAATCTCTAGCATGCTATTGTTCGTAATTGTTCAATGCTATATCTACAAAAGGGAGTAAATCTACGAGGGTGACAAACTAATGTATCCTGTCGATGTTACTTTCTATTTATTGTTGCATCTTGATTAAAAGTGTATAGTTTATTGTGTTATTAGTGCAATATTTCTTTACGCTCTTGATAATCCCCAAGGGCAAAAAATCCCTAGGTGCATTATATACAAGGGCTCCCTTCCCGGGATAATGGCCCTTTGAAGAAAAATACAAATACAACAATAAACCTAGAATTGGTCTAGTTGATCAAACCCTTCTGGTGATGTGTTCTTTGATTTTTCTAGTTGATCTTGATCATTCTCCCTTTGTTGCCCCTTGCACTCTTTGTTGAACCTTGCACACTTGGATGAAAGTCCTCATTCACCTCCTCATTGTGATCGCACTCTCACTGTGTCTTGTGCTCAAGATGTATGTGTCTTCTTCCTTAGCGTAGCCTTCGTTTTATACGTTTGAGTTATTGACCAAATCCACAACCAGAATCTCCAAAGTGATTGATGGTTGAGATTAGATCTCAACATTGCTTGAGATTAATGGTTGAGATTCATCTAATTCACTAATGCAAATAACCTTTGCATTTCATTAGATTAATTCGTTTTATCTTATAAAAGCCAATTACTTTAATAATTAAAGTAATTGTTAGGGTTAAGGGTCAATTAGGCGACTTTTGCATGCCTAGACACTTAGGCTTATGCAGAAGCGCCCACTCGAGCTACAAACATCAATAGAAACTTGGGCAACACACTTGATGAAACCCTTTGAGAGCTCCCTCTCTTTGGTACCATGTTAACTTTAGTCGATGTTAAGCAAATTTGACACTTAGGAAAATTAGCCTAAAACCTTAGTATCTTAAAACTCCAATCAAAACAATAATTGAGTATTACGTTAATCTACATACACATAATGTTAGAACGTGAACAAAAAATATGAATAATTGATCTCTCAATCACATCTATCTTATATTGAAACCTGAAAAGAATGAATACTCTGCAATAGCTTAAAACATGGAATGGCTAACCAACACAATGGTGTCCCCGAGTTTTCTTTATAGACATAGTGTAAGACCCTTAGCTTGATGGGCGTGGGCGACCTTGCCCAAATCTTTGATGAAACTAGAGTTGGGGTTGCCATGACACCCATAAGGGAGCAAACCAAATGATTTGGGGCACTCTACACTTATTAGGCGAGGCAATCATCTTGGGTGTGCAGATACACCAAGGGACTTGCCTAATCATGGACCACACAGATGAGGCATGAGGTGGATTGAGCAACACTCCATTGGTTGCGATGGCATGATCGGTTGAGTGGGCGAGTTTGGTTAGTGTACAAGACATTCGGTTGGGCAAGAAGATCACATAGATGGGACTTGGAGAAATTTGGGGATGGCATGCACAATGACATGGTGTGATTGACCCATCGCATGACGTGGTGGGCGAAGGTTGTAGGACACCAGGCGCACATTATTGAGTTTGGTTGGGTTTCCTAGATGGGGAAGTGGACACATGGTGGGGGTTGACACAAATTACATTAGGTTAGCTAGATGGGAAAGCGAGCACTCGACAGGGTTTGGCACGATATGGCTAAGAGTCGGCTCAAAGTTTGGTTAGCTGCAAATAGGAGAGTTCAGACTCTATTGGACGAGTGCATGCGTAGGACATTGGCCAAGTCATATCACGTGAAGTTGGGGTTTCCCAAATAGGTGCATGTATGTGATGAGGGGTCAGTTTATGCCACATGGAATGGCACCACTGTTTGACGAACAAGTTGGGTGCAAATATATATCGCGTTGCGATTGGAGTGGAGACCATCAATGCACAACGCAACATGACAACACACATACCATATCAAGAGTGCACCATAGTCATAAGGCGTGCGATGGGTAACTTGCACTGTGGTTGTTTAGCGAGAAGGCAAGGCGCACAACATGCATGACCTGTGGAAAAAAATGTACTATGATATGAGCTAGGGTGTGCATTGCCCAAGTTGTGGGTAAAAGGGTGGGTGTGAGATAGGGGAATTTTGTACGTCTTGTGCATGGCACGATTGTGCCGAAGTTGTATCATTGTATTTCTTGTGGAGGGGTGTTTCCCGAGAATGTAAGGCAATTGTAAACTGTTATGTTATGATTGTACCGCTGAGTGTTAGGTACAATTTGTGTTGCTTGAGCTAGGAAAATCTTTGTGCCCATATTCTTGTGTTGTGCATGATTGTTGAACCTTTGTTTACCGTTATAAATGTGCATAAGTTACATGTTTTAAGAAAAAAAGTGTAAGTGTTGAGAAGTAGGAGTAGTCAAGGGTTAGTACATTCCATGTGGACATACCAATGAGTTGGAACAGTTGTGGTGCTGCATGCCCAAAGGTCGACAAAGCACCTAGATTTGTGCGGGTCCTCTGAGGTTGTGATAGTCGGTATCAGAGCTTTGGTTCACTCTTCACCGGTTACGTGACAGTTGATTGAGTACATTGAGACATTTGGTATCAGGTTGAGATCAAAGAATAAGGTGGTGTAACAAGTGATACAAGTGTTCCTTTTTCATTCGATCAACCAAGGTTGATGAGTGAGATGAGTGACGCGAACGACGTAATGGAGAACATAATGATCCACAACGATGAGATTTGGTGAGAAGATTTTGAGGAAGTAGACCAAAGTCTAGCCAAGATGAGCAAAGATCGCCACACAATGGGATGTGTGGGGTGAAAATGTGACAAAGTTGCTAGCTGATATTGATGCTTGTTAAGTGCTAGAGGTTAAGGTAGCCTAGACAGGGAACTTCGCTCCAATGACATTGTCGCCATGGAATGATTCTCACAAATTGAAGATGAGATCAAACTCTGCATATGTTCAGAAGATCACTTTTCAAAGGATTGCCCAAAGAAACAGATGTGGCTTGACAGCTTGGAAGTGGTCCAAGAGGGTCGAGTTTAAGGCAGCTCTGTGCACTTTGGAGGAGACGCAAAGTTTGCAACAGGTTGAAAAAGAAGAGAATGGCAGAGTTGTTGCCGGATTGGAACAACCTCATCATCCTAGAAAGAAAGGTGAGTTACCTATGTGTTATTTTTGTTCACAAAGCCATTATGTGAGCAAGTGTCCATGGAGGGGTAGGTTAGTTCAACCAAGTAAGGATGCAATTGTGTTGGAACATAGATTACTTGAAGAAAGTTGGCCATATGTTCACGTGATTATGAAAGAAATACAAAAGAAGTTTAAGTGCAATTTATTGTCAGAGCCGCATTATGCAGCGGATTGTTCATTGAAGGGGAGGTTTGCTTGGTTGATATAGAATAAGGTCTCACATGCATCGAAGGAAGATACCACCTCTTTTTGATGAAGTCCCGTCCCAGTCAGCTTCAGGGGGGGTTCTTGAGGCCTTGGGTACACTTTCAACTTTCATGTAGGAAAGGGTAAAAGATGAAGGTTCATTGCGAAATGTGGATGAGTTAGGTCTTTAGTTCATACCCACAACAATGATGGATAGGAAGGTGGCTGCGCTAATGGATATGGAGACATCCCACAATTTCATCAATGAGAAGATGGTGAGGTCTCTTCATTGTGATCCTAGAGGTGGACGAGAGCTCGTACAAAACAATCCATTTAGAGGTGAAGTTGATTGCAGGTGTAGTTCACTCAACATCCATTCAGATAAATGATTGGTCTAGCAATATGGACTTGACGATTGTGTTGTTGGATGACCATGCAGTGGTGTTGGGGTATGATTTGTTCACGGTTGCTAAGGCAGTTCCATTGATATGAACAAATTGCTTGATATTCCTAGATGAGGCTAGGACAACAAAGAAGACTTCTTTCTGCGAGGAGAACAATAAACTTGTTGGGACATCAAACAACCTTGCGTGGAAGAAGAGAATAGATTTAATTCTCATGGAAAATGAAGTTATTGAATATGTCAAGGGCTCAATCTCCAAACCACCACAAGAGCAATCTCAAGCACTATCAAAGTGTATGAAAGGAGAAATAAGGGCACAAAGAATCCTTATTGAATGAATCAAGGATTCTCTCATTCCCTACGTAGCAAAGTTGAAGACATTGAAAAAAATCTATGACAATTTGGTGGAGTTGTTTTCTGTAAGTACTGCAGTTGAAATAATATCGTTAAGAACCAAATTATACAAGATGAAAGTATTAAGAGAAGAAGGGGTAGCCTCATATCTCATGAAGGTATCTCAAATAAGAGATCAACTACAAGAGCTAGGAGAAACTATGTCAGATCCAGAGATGACCACTCTTGTACTCAATGCATTACCAGATGAATGGGGCAACTTTGTATCAAGCATCTATGGAAAGAAGGAAGCCACTCCATTCAACGATCTATGGTCATTATGTAAGATTGAAGAAACCAGATTAAAAGCGAAGAATGGTGTTGGATCAAATGAACAAACACAAGCATATGCAACTATGACAAGGAAGAAAGGGAAATTTGGAAAGTTTGAGCCTCGAAAGAAATTTCAAAAGAAAATTGACATGTCTAAGATTCAATGCTATGAATGTAATGAATATGGGCACTTCAAAAGGAATTGTCCTAAACTCAAGAAGGACAACAATAAAAGAAAGGAAATAATTGAAGCCCATGTGACTGAAGAAGTAGAAGAACCAAAAGAGAAGAAGTCAAAGAAGGAAGAAGTAAAAGAACTCTACTATTAAAAGGTCTCTCAGACATTTAGTTTATTTTTTAGTATATAGAAGTTAGCAAGTCATGGTAGGAAGCACTACAATCATGATAAGATGCAATATAGCAGTATTGAATGATTTCATATTAGAAGCATTGTTGGGTAGCGGAAGCCCCGCGCAACGGTTAGGAGGTTTGAAGCCGGGCATTTTGGGGTAAAGTTAGGGTAAAGACTCCGCTGAAAGCGCGGAGCGCGAATTATAATAGGTTGAGTCAAAGGGTAGTCCGCCTGAAAATAATGTAAAGAAATGTAAATAAAGTCGGCCCTCGCAGGGATCGCAGGCAAAGGAAGGGTATAAATAGAGCGAGGCTCTATGGGTAGAAAAAGTTAAGTTTGGATAGAAAATCTGGAATATGGAATGTAATGGGTTTTTGAAGAAGATAGTCGGAAAGCGTCTGTAAGTCCGAGTCGAGGGTTGGGGTAGTAGATAGAGGCTCTGCAGCTATGTGCGCAGAGGCCTGGAAAGTCCGCAGTTGTGTGCGCGGACCCCTGCAGCTGAGTGTGCATGGTGGATTTGTATGTATTGAGGATAAGTGGAAATAAAGATAAGTTTTTTCTGAAATTCTGTGTTCCTTCTGATGTTGTCGCGAATCTGACTTTCATAATATCTGTTTAATTTAATCTGCTTATTGTATGAATGTATGTAAATTTGGGTTCATTTTAATGCGCGAATCAGTTGCATTGGTTAAATGTTTGCTTAAAGACCCTGTTGATTTGTAACCACATCCTCCAATACAATAGCGCACAAATAAGAAAGACATAATCAATCTGGATCGGTGCGAATACGGAGCAGCGTGGAGCTGTAAAGCATTGCGCGAAACCTCCAGACCACACCAAGACATCCCTAGGGTGCAGAAACCTGGTTCCAGCACCCTCCCCTGCTACCTTGGGTGAGACCTCAGTCCGCGCTCCACGCGCTGTTGTTGAAGCTGCGGGATTTGTTTGGCTAAATAACTCTTTCGAACCTGGGTCAGGCCCAAATAAGCCAACAAATGGTTCTGTTGTTGGGACCGGGATCTGCCTAAGGGGTGTCCGATGTGGGAACATTGGAATCCTACGAAGAAAGAGCTTGAAGATTGGTGGGATTTGAAGCTTCACGAGTTTGCGATTCAAGAAAACAGAAACTCGCGGATATCGAAGGAATAGTGGTTGGATTGCTATATATTCACGGATATACACGAGATCTTCTTCGTAACATTTCCGATAGAATTGTACGAGTGGATTGCGAAGTTAGCTGATAGCATGGGGAGGTGCAGATTAGACCAGCCGATAGTGTGGACTTCGGAACTGGTGCGCAGGCTGGAAGCCACCAAAGATAGACTTGCGCGCGCGGTAGACCACTGGTTAGATCAGATCATAGGGGGATTTATCACTGAATTCGCAATAGATACAACCGTAAGTTACAACGAAGCAGAAAGGCAATTTCTCCAAGGACCGCGGGGTAGGTACATCAAATCATTGAATACTTGGATTAAGATGCTGTTGTGTGAAAAACAGATTTTGCGCGTATATTGATGTCTGGAGTAACACGGAGCGGAAGGGGTTATCGAAGAACAGGAGGAGTAGAGAACAACCCTTTGATTTCTATCTCGCGGGAGAGCGAGGAGGATCTCGCTAGGTTCTTGCCAAGAAGTGCGGTCTGATTGATTAAAGAACGCTTCCCACTGATACCACCTCCATCTACACCGCCACCCGCTTCACCCACGTCGAGTCCATCCACACCAACACCACCTCCACCCCCTCCACCACCGAAAGCTGGGATGGCGACCGCAGTCAAGTTACCGACATTTCAAGGTGTAGGGAATGAAGAGCCAAGTCGGTTCTGGTTTGTGATAAAATCTGTATGGGACGCGCAAGGCATAACAGATGAAAACATCAAAAAGGCTACGCTGGTCAGTGCACTACAGGACCGCGCGCTGACATGGTACATAAAATACTCAACCGACCATCCGAATGAGGGAATAGCGGCGATCCAGGATGCACTTAATAAAGAGTTTGGCCGACCAAAGTCTGAAGCCCAGTCGGTCATTGGGTTCAAGGAGATAGCAATGTTGCCTGGCGAAACTCCGTGGGATCTGGACCAAAGGTTAAAGAGTACTATTCGCGAAGCTAACATGACTTTGACAGATGGGCAACATTGTGTGTGGTTTGTGGCGTCATTGACACCCCATCTGAGGACGACTTTGTCACAACATAAGATCTCAACCCAAGCCGAGGCACTGTAGATAGAGATGAGGTTACATGCAACTTCAAAACTTGAGCTTGGAAGTGCAAAGCTTAAAGCAGGGAAGAATGTCCCGACCAGAGGTACGTCCGGAGGCAGGCTGTATTAAATGTAAGAGCCAAGCGCACGACAAGGACCATTGTCTTGTCTTCGCGAACTATCTGGCGGGAGGAGGCTTGATGCCGTTAAAAGTAGAGGTACAAGCAGGACCGAGTGTCGCGTCTGCGCTCTGGTGCGCGATTTGCCAGGTGGGAGGGAAGCATGCGACAGATAACTGCCACCTATTACAAAAGTATACCCAGACCTCACAGCAGTTGTATTGCAACTTTTGTCGATTGGTAGGACATGATGAACGAACGTGTCGAAGTTATGACTTAATGCTAGAAAGAACCCCAGCCTACCAGGTGTAGACTGAAGTGCGGGGAGGATTTCAAGGACGCAGCCAGGGAAGAGGATTGGGGCCCGGACGGGGCCGTAGACAGTTAATTTGTTATAATTGTGGTGGACAGGGACACTACGCTCGCAACTGCACTAACCCAACCAGGATCTCATGCCCCTACTATGAGCAGTTTGATCATGAATTGGTAGACTGTCCAACCTTAATTGCCCAATTGAGCGAAAAGGGAGTACTCCAATCTCCACCAACCCAGAATATCTAGATGATGCGCGCGGAACCTCGCGAAGAGGACCCTAGTATAAATATGGTACTAAGAAGCGGTGCAACTGTAGGAGGGAATGAAGGCGGGAAGAGGTGCGACACACCTATGCAGGAACATAACACTGAGTCGGAACAGGGGAAGATGGGGCCAAGAGAAGCTCAGCAGAGCTTCGCGAAAGCTTCTACCCCAGGTAGGAGGGATCAAATGGAGTCAGGAGTGGACCCCTCCATGATCACTACCTTTCTTGAAACTTGCATGAAATTGTTGCGCGATCATAAGGCTGTTCAAGGATTGCAAGAGTTGATCACCAGGTGCGCCGGATCCAGCGAACTCCAGGTCGTCCGGAAGATAGGAAGACATGCTATGCGCACCAGACAAGAGATGAGACTGATAGCGCAAATCGGTGACTATGAAATGGATCAAGTCATCCTGGATTTAGGCTCGGATGCAAATGTACTGCCTAAACAAACTTGGGAGCGTATGGGCAAGCCCGCACTGCAATGGTCCCCGATTCAATTACGAATGGCCAACCAACAAAAGATCTTACCAATGGGCCGATTGCAAGGAGTGACGGTGGATATCGACGGTGTAAGTACCCAGACCGATTTCAAAGTCATAGAGATTGTTGATGACAACAATCCTTACCCTGCACTGCTCGGAATTGATTGGGCCACAGACATGAAAGGGATCATTAACTTAAAAAGACGCAAGATGACATTCGAAAAGAAGTCACTACGGGTAGTAGTTCCGTTGGACCCAGCGGAAGGGGAATGCTACACCGAACCCGTACGCGACGAGGAAAGTGACGACGAACTGGATTGCATTTATCAGATAACAACGCAAGACCCAGATCGAGTGCAGTCCGCCAATAATAGAAGAACCTCGTGGGAACGTGATAGCATCTGCACCATGGATTCCGAGGAGGAGGCAGAGTGATGGCAGAATCGACTACAGGCAGTTACGACACTCAACTGCAATATGGTGACTCGGTCGGTACGACGCGTAACGACAGAAGAAAGACCACGACCAGAGGAGAATGGCGCTACAGTTGAAGCGCAGCTCGTCCTGCCCGGTACATTATGCATAATATAGGAGCAGCCCAGTGTGCCGAAAGACAGGTTGCGCGCACTTGGAGGGGAGTCGCAGAAGCTGGGATATCAGCGACGGTTTCAAGTCCGGATTAGAGGACGTGCGCGGTGGCCACGATGGCATAAAGCAGTAGTTCGAAAGATACAGATGCACATCAGACGACTGACAACCCAACTGGACCTGCGCGGAACACAGGGTCACAAAGCCGGGAGGGACCATCTCTCTACAGCCCAACCAACCACTGCAGGTGCAGCTCACTCCACCGGTGACGACATCCACGACAGAGTTCAACAGCTTTGGGCAACCATTCTGCATGGAAAACTACGACTTGATGAGTTAGAAGAAACTGGGGCCCAACTCCGCGCACGAAGTATGAAGCTGGACAAAGCAATTGCGGAATTGCAGTTAGAAGTTGCCTACTTGGATTACGGAAAGGAATTACCAAAGGAAACCGATGTGGTTGGCTCTCCTACCCTGTTACAAGCATTGACCCTGTTAGCGTGACTGCACCCGAGAGAACAGGGATGCGCGCACCATAATTCAGTAGTAGAATCGAGGGAACGTATAGGGTGCTCGTGACCCGGGCTAGTCGGGAAACGGAAGACCCGTACTAGGGGTTCGCCCACCTGACTATCCGTAGGAGACCTAGTCCCAGCACCCCATGCAGTTGGAAGAGGGCGCGGGATGATAAACCAGGCTACTGTAAAGTTGCGTGACAGAACCACTGCATACATACAAAAACCGCATCTGCGTCCCTGGGGATTTGCTGCCGCGAAGGAAAGATGGAAAGCGACTGTTGCAGGTACTGTTCATGATATGATGACCCATTTAAAGCACTATGAAGCCGGCGGCGGGCAATTAAGGCAGAGGA
Organism: Pinus tabuliformis; assembly: GCA_031772625.1. Classification (NCBI taxonomy): domain Eukaryota; kingdom Viridiplantae; phylum Streptophyta; class Pinopsida; order Pinales; family Pinaceae; genus Pinus; species Pinus tabuliformis. The sequence continues at coordinate 272,760,940 of CM062813.1, forward strand.
ATAACCGCCAAAATCGCATTTATGAACTATCGCAAGGGCAAGCAGCCAATTTTGAATGTCGAACCATATATAATCAGAGTCAGGGTCACGCCACCACGTCTTACCACTCTGCAAGAAAACCGCCCTGCGTCAACAGCATGATGAGTGACGAGCAATTCAAAAATAGTCCGTGGTTTCAGGAATTGCCCAAGTATTACCAAGATGCCATCCTGAAGGCACAAGATCCTACCGAGCTCCCCAAATCTCCCCAGACGCCGCGAACCAAGAAGGATCCCCAGAGCCCAGACCTAGTAAGAAGGTTGCCCTGGCACCTGCAATCTGGAAAATTCACGATGGAGGAGAAGGCTAAAACTGTTATAATTGAAAGCGAGGAAGAAGACGAGGATCCTCTCACACACATCGAAGAAGTTCTCCCTGAAGAAGATCCCATATAGCCAGCACGGCGACCCAAGTATGTGCCGCCAAGCAAAGGGAAGGCCAAAGTACTTGCAAATCTGGATGAAGTCGACTCTGTAATCATCACCCCGTCGCTACCAAAAGCTGTTCCAGTGGAAAACTCGGTGGTTGGCTGTGTTGCGACAATGAAGTTCGAAGATTGGGACCTTGCAGATATAGTAAAATTTCCCCACCTGGCGACGGACAAACTAATGGACCGGAAGATAGAAGGGACGGTGACAACCCTACAGCCAAAGGAGTGGCTACAGGAGGTGGACAAAGTTGGATTGCTCTGTCTCTTGTCGATTCCTCACTTTCTTTGGCCCCCTATCACCATGTTGGTCATAAAGCAGTTGCTCTGTTTAGTTCATGAGGACATATTATGGGTTGGTAAACCTGTCCGTATCACAGCGGAACTTGTTCATCGGGTTTCGCACCTCCCCTGTGACGAGAGAGACCCTTGGGATATTACTGATAAAGGTAACGATGTCTCGATGATAGAACGACTGAAAAAGAAGTATCAGCTCGCCAAGGGACAACGAGGGTACATCATTGATAGTATCTTAGACAACGCAGTCCGTGTTGCAACCCAGTTGCTGGCAGAGAAAGTCATGAGGAAATGCCATGGCACTGAGGTCCTTGTCGTAGTTATCGCTCTTGCTAAGGAATGCGTAGCCGATGTAAGGTTCAATTGGTCGTAGCTCCTTTGTGAAGAGTTTCAGACCAATTGCCGCAACGTGCAGGAGGAAGGCAAGACATTCCATTATGCATGGCTGCTCTTGTCCATCATGCTGGTTGCCATTGACTTACCCGAGGAAAGCTAGTTTCCAGTCTTGGATCCGGAATGGCCTGAAGCCGCTCGATATGCTTCCCTTTGGGCGACAAGGGACGCAGGACGAATTCGCAATATCAAAATCTTTTGGGTATTGATGGACGTGACTGTGCGTCAGTGGATTAATAAGTTACCCCGCTTAACTGACGAGATCTATGAAAGCATGAAGCACATTGCCGAATTTAAAGCAGACATGCATCATGTCTACATCAGGGTGTGAAAGGACCCGGCCCAGGCATGGACCTCACTCCGGTTTATTGCCATTAATGACGTTATTGACGGGATTGTGGATACTTGGCCAGCGGCCTGGCGTGGACCCTTGGTGGAAGAGCGTGATGAGGCCGCCATTCGGAAACAAAAGGAGGAAGCCAAGCGCGCCGCACAACAAAAGCGGAATGCACAGTTTGCCGTGCAAGTTAAAGTAGCTCGGGAGGCGGCACTCGCAGCAGCAGGCAAGACACAACCAGGCGGGGAGACATCAACAAAGAACAAAGGCAGTCAGAAGGAAACCACTCAGCCGGCCGCGACAGATACTCCATCCACTACCACGGGGGTCCCTTTAAAGCGCTCAATGACACTAGAGCGACCGAAGCCATGGAAGAAGGCGAAGGCATCTAAGACAGACAACGAGGTGACCACCCTAACCAAGGGTGACTTGAATGACATCGAAAATGCTGTTCGCGATGCCACACGTGATGCAGTTGACGAAGCCATGTCCGAGCAGCAGATTGTGTTGGGGGAGCTCCGTACGCAGCTACAGACGTTAGGAATCCGTGTCGTGCCCACAAGTGAAAGTACTGCTACAAGGGGTTCCGGTATGTCAGCTACGGAACCATTACTGAAGACCCAAGTCACCTATTCTGTTGCAATTCCAGCAGGTGCATTGATCATCGACAATGCGGAGGATAGAGCTGTGTTGGGACGGCTTACAGGACTGGGACTAAACATAGCCGCTTTACCACGCGAAAGCTTGCAACAACTCCAGGACAGCGCCACGATAGAGCTCCGCACCTGGGAAGGCCGTACCGAACAAATCCTCCAGGAGCAGAAAATAAATCTCGAACAACTGCGCCTCCAACGGGACGAAGCCATCACACAGAACCATCAAGTGCAGCAGATTGTCGCGGAAGCTTGCTTAAGTGCCCCTGAGCTAGAGATTACAGCTGATCTCCCTATTGAGACCCAAATTCAGAAGCTGGCTACTGGGTTCCGTAACGCTAAGGAGGAGGCTGCGCGGATCCATCGAGAGCTTAGTGTGCAGATTGCAGAGTTAAAATTGCAGACTCAGCCGGCGACGCCCCTTGAGATCATGGAGCAGCGCAAGAACATCATCACCGTCGCTCGCGATATGCTTACAAGGACAATGAAGGAATGTATGGACCTGTTCACACAGTCGATTGTTACGCTCCCCACCCTTCAAGAGGATCCAACCCTTCAGCGCTTGGAATCCGAAGCTCGGGAGCTCCAGGAAGCCTATGATAGGATCAAAGGCACTGTGTCAACTATCGTTATTACGCAGCGCCTGGCTAAGATAAGGGAGGCCCAGGACCTAAAGATCCAAGTTGACGCAGCCCGACAAAAGGCAACCATGATTAAAGTTCGTCTCCAGCCATGGTTGGACGAGGCATTTGCAGTTTCAACCACCATAGAGCGCAGGGTAGCTCATATGCCACCATTGAGACAGCGCCGCTTGATACTGAGTTGACGGTCACACGCGTGGAAATGATGCAACGAATGACGAAAGAATTTGCTGCTGGTACAAGTGAAGCACAGAGGCTGCTAACTGCCCTACGCGAGAAGATTACTGTGCCAACCGAGTGACTCGGTACGAGTCATGATGATTGTGTTGGGGGACTGTTGGGTAGCGGAAGCCCCGCGCAACGGTTAGGAGGCTTGAAGCCAGACATTTTGGGGTAAAGTTAGGGTAAAGACTCCGCTGAAAGCGCGAAGTGCGAATTATAATAGGTTGAGTCAAAGGGTAGTCCGCTCGAAAATAATGTAAAGAAATGTAAATAAAGTCGGTCCGCGCAGGGATCACGGGCCAAGGAATGGTATAAATAGAGCGAGGCTCTATGGGTAGAAAAAGTTAAGTTTGGATAGAAAATCTGGAATATGGAATGTAATGGGTTTTTGAAGAAGATAGTCAGAAAGCGTCTGTAACTCTGAGTCGAGGGTTGGGGTAGTAGGTAGAGGCTCTGCAGCTGTGTGCGCAGACCCCTGCAGCTGAGTGCGCAGGGCGGATCTGGATGTATTGAGGATAAGTGGAAATAAAGATGAGTTTCTTCTGAAATTCTGTGTTCCTTCTAATGCTGTCGTGAATCTGACTTGCATAATATCTGTTTAATTTAATTTGCTTATTGTATGAATGTATGTAAATCTGGGTTCATTTTAATGCGCAAATCAGTTGAGTTGGTTAAATGTTTGCTTAAAGACCCTGTTGATTTGTAACTGCATCCTCCAATAGAATAGCACACTAATAAGAAAGACAATCAATCTGGATCGGTGCGAATACCGAGCAGTGCGGAGCTGTAAAGCAGTGCGCGAAACCTCCAGACCACACCAAGACATCCCTAGGGTGCGAAAACCTGGTTCCAACACCCTCCCCTACTACCTCGGGTGAGACCTTAGTCCGCGCTCTGCGGGCTGTTGCCGAAAGGGCCGGTAGCTGTGGGATTTGTTTAGCTAAATAACTCTTCCGAACCTGGCTCAGGCCCAAATAAGCCAACAAGCATGAAAGGATCGCTGAAGTAGTAGTTTGCATTGTTGAAGCAAGTTATCTAGCAAGATAGAAAGATAGATCATCGTACATCATCATCACTAGAAGGAAACATTTGTAGAATAAGGATCATCAAGGTCCTCCATTGGAATCTTTGTGAGAAGGTTCACCTCTACTTAGAAGAAGCGAGTGTCTCACAGATAGTCTACATTCCACCTAGCGTGGAATCCACAATTTATAAGGATGACTGTATGATGACAGAGAAGTGTAGCTTGACAATTAAAGCATTTTTGAAGCAAAGAAAAGTGAAGCCGCTGAAGGAAGTCTAGATGATCACATGAAGGAAGAGGTATGCATATATTTGTTAACTTTGATAAGATGGATAAAGCCATGTCATCATTTAATTGTAGGTAGAATGGTTAGAATGCTCTATCTCATAAGCATGATTGAAGAAGAAGGGACTCATCCTTATGAATAATACATGAAGGCATGGATACAACCTTGAACCCTTCTATATGATGACATGATGAAATCAACATTACATGACCTCATGGAGAATATGAGGTGGTTGGCAACCATTGTTCCTATGATAAAGGAACTATGTATTGAGATCTTGAGGAAGCAATATATGAAGAAGCTGGAAGAAGAGTTTGTAAAGATGTACCAATAGTCACTTAAGATAAGATGAGTAATCAACATCTAATAACAATAAGCATTAGCTATGACATCTCCATAAAGAAGTTTTGAATAGCCTGATGAGTATGATGAAGAAGAACTAGCTTGGTAATGAATGTCTTGGAGATGGGTTCGAATAGTATGTAGGATGTTGATGTTGCAGAAGTTGATGCTATGACAAAGGGCCATCATGAAGAGGTAATTATATTTTTGAAGTTCACTTTTTGATTTTTGAAAGCAAGCATCTGGTTGTGTTGAAACAGGGCTACCAAAAGAGGTTTGTAGAAATTCACCTACAACTCGTACACATAGACTTGGATGGAAAAACTCTGAAAGGAACATGACTTGGAAGTGGTAGCAGTATGAAGTATAGCCAGATGATGACGAAGAAGGTCACTTCTCGATGAAGAGAAGGATGACATGACTATTGGTTGAACATTATGTTTCGTTAAAGGAAAGTGATGTAGATGATGGCCGAAGCCCTACGAAGAAGTTACAAAGAAGTTGGCTTCATGTTGAAGAAGTTGAATTTCATCCATGCAATGATGATACAGAAAGGAGGAGCCCTACAAGCAGTTGATAATACCATGATCTCCACCAAAGAGCAGATAATTGTTGTTGGAAACAAGTCCCTAATTAAAAGGGAGCTTGGGTATATTCCTTTTATAATGAGTAGATCCTCCCTGGTTGAGAGGGAGGGATAGACACATCATTCTTGTCTTCACATTATGAAGAAAGAAGGGAGGATTGGGTAAGCATCTGAATTCCGATACTCTTTGAGGATGAGGTAGGGCATCCAATAGGCAAGAGTAGTCGAAGCGGAGATTCCATGAGGTTGTGTAAATCCAAGATGGGAATGGTACTAAAAGGACATACCTTGTGAACATCTGGATGGGGTATGTGCCTTGAGAGACAATGATGAAGGTGTCTATAAGTCACCATGTCCACAACATTATGTTCTAATCTAGTGGAGAGATAGAGTTGTTAGTCCAGAGCTTGCTATATGACAATGCTGGTTAATATGATGAGATGCTCTGATATAAGCTGAATATATAGCTTATGAGATGGCTTACTAGTCCGACTCTTCTTATGAGAATTCTTCAGTATGAGAAAATCTATGTAGCTTGTATAGATAATGAATACCTCCCTAGTTAAGAGGGAGTGCTGAAATATGTAACTAGGTTCGGTCTTCATAAGGTCTTATGTAATCTTGATTTCATTTATTTAATGTAAAGAGAAAAAAAGTATTATTATTATTTATAGCATGGGTTTCATGCTCTAGGTCAAATTTGTTTTAGGTCAAACACCCATTGTGTGCTTCTAGGAAGTTGTCATAGAGTTAATGAAGTCAAAGAGTCATTGTAATTTGTAAAAGACCCTATTGTGCATCTTGTATCAAGTCAAAATAATTTATTGTAAGTCAAAAGAGTCAAAAGTCTCTCTCCAAGACCAAGTTGGCCTGTAAGAAGACAAGTCGGCATAATTAGGGCTCCCTAGAAGCCTATATATAAGAAGGAACTCGACTCCTTTTTGAGGATATCTAGGAAGTTCGATCAAGGACAAGAACAAGACCTCAAAGGTGAGTAAAGAAGAGGAGAACAAAAAGGAAGAGAAAGTGAAGTTTTTGAAGACTGTTTTGGGCTAATTCCTCTCACACGTGTGAGAGAATTAGGGCATTTTTTGTTGCAGCAAAGACCGAATTATAACCACCTCAAGAAGCCAAAGTTTGGAGTCAAGTAGATCAATTTTGGAAGTCGAATACCTAAGGAGAAAGAAGCCCCTAAGCGAAGGAGAGAGAAGGTCTATTTCACCATATTTCAACCACACATGTGAGCTAGGGTTTCTGCAATACAATTGAAAATTACAGTCAAAAGTTGCAGGTCTGAACTTGTGGAAGTTGCAGAAGTTTTGGAGAAGTTTGACTTGGGTTGAATTTGTGAAGGATAAGCTCATCAAAGGAGAAGTGGACTTCGTATTGGAGGGGTCTTTGTCTTGGGTTGTAGGTCTTGAAATTCTTCATTTGAAGATTCTATAAGAAGAGAAAAATTCTTGTGGGTTTTCCTCTCAAAGGGAGAAGGTTTGGCCCTGGATGGCAGCCTATATCTTGTGTCCTATTGTTCTATTGATCTTCATAGTTTGGTCGCTGTTTGATGATAAGAACACCATAATAATCATGTAAAGAAGAAGCTAACTGCAAGTACATCAAGTTAAGTAAAAAAAACCTCAGAAGCAGTGATCAAAGAAAGAGAAATCACCCTAATCTAGCTGCCCTAGATTTCTCAACAATTTGAAGATCACATTTCTGTTGGCATCCTTAAGAAGACTCATCTTCATTGTAGCTGGCACCACTCCATTTAAAGAAGATCATATCCTCTAAAACATCCTAAGGGTTTGAAACCTATACCTTCTGTTGAAGATCCGAGCTCAAGAAAAGGTTTAACGTATATGCACTCATACAAACTTGATCTAGTATGGAAAGGAGGACTCTGTGGTAACCCCAAAGATTCGATCCTGTAATCAAAATTGTATGATACAAGGGATCTGTAGAGACGAAGCATCGAATCGAAGGCTGCATTTCTTTAATTAATGCGAAGAAAATTTGATGGCAATAACACTTAATGGCTCACATTTCTACATAATGACTCGCATACATGACTATGGCTCGTATTCAACTCTAAGGCTCGCAAAGTGGCTTGCATCTCTCACAATAACTTGTATTCATAGTGGTTCGTATTGTATGTGGTTTGATATAGTGGCATACCCTCTTCTCTATGGTGGCTCACACCTCTCTGTGACACTCTATATGTATATATATCTCTGAGCCCATACTATGAGATCGCAACTCATCACAGTGGCTTGGATCAATGATCGCTTCTACACTGGCTTGTGTGATTTTATAATTGCTCATATGATTCTATGAATCGCTCTACATTGACATCATTCGTATACAGAAGCAGTGACAATGTTCATATCACAGTGGCATCATGGCATCACTACATTCTGTGGCTCGTACTTATAATATTTGTGGCTTGTATTTTATTATTGGTGATTCATTCTATGGTCCGCATATCTTCCCTATAAATCACATATTGAAGACACACTCATGATTTGTGGCTCGCTTATTTCTGAGGATCGTGTTTGCTCGTAACTCGCATTCCATAGTGGCCCTCATCTGTATGTGTCATCATCACTATACTCTATATGGCATAGCGATACAACAATCTCTGTGACACGTAGAAATGACATCGATACAATACAGTGATCTCTATGGCACACCACAGTGACTTGTATGTGGAACCTTATAATAATGGCTCGCTTGTGGCTCATGTCTTTGTAGCTGGCTTGTACAATTTTTATGGTTCGCATTTGTAACACACTTTTCTACATGGCTCACATTCTATATCTCTTCGGACTGCTCTCAGTAATTCCTATGTTACAAAGACAATGAAACCGCGAAACAAAAAATTATATAACAGTGTGACAGTCACCTATGGCAATTAGATACGCTGTTATGACGTTGTAATTGATGGCTTGTGAAGTGTTCTAATGATAATTGTGACAAGTATGTATTACAAATTTACAACCATGAGACTTTGTTTTCACCATGAAGCCGACCTGCTTAAGGAACCAAAACTCTGTTTGCAATACTTGAAGCACATATCTAAGGCACAAATGGACCGCGACTTAGTGAACTATGATGCAGCGAGGATCGTATCAAGTCTAATGAGAGAAGGACGAAATAAAAGCTTGTCTACCATGCAACAAAATTTAATTAATCTCTTGAAGGATAGACTTGTAGCATTTGGAAGGGACCGAAATTATAAAACCTATCTCAGAAGCATAAGTATGAAGAACAAAATATCCATAACTTGTTGCCTATATGTAAGGACCTAAGTCATAGGACATGTCCCTCAGGGTCACGTGTCTCATATTTCACATGTCGGACACAACATACGACCTAAAACATGTCGAAAACGATTTTGTTCGTGTCCTCCAACGTGCCCTAACGTATTTTTGATGTGGCGAAAACGTGCCCCAACGTTTTTGCCTCTTAGGACACGTGTCCCATGAAAAGTTACTCATAAAGCATGCATGTGGTTTATTTTTTTGGTTTTTTCGATCATTGTTTGCTGCCGAAGCTCGTTGCTGCGTTGGAACTTGGTCATTGTTTGCTCGCTGGAGTCGTTGTTGTTTTGTGTTGGAACTTAGAGTTGTGCAGTGCTCACTTCACATTGAGAGTGTAGTTCTTTGAATCCCAATTCCCAACTGTCAACTTCACGTCAACTTGGGTCTTGGAGAATAACGTTTGTGTGCTTTGGAGCTTAAATTTCATGTTTTGTAGTGCGTGGGTTTGGAGCTTAGATTCCCTGTAAGTCGTGGCCCATGGGTTATAATGCCATTATGCCACTATTAAAAAACCATATTATTATTATATCGAGAATGCCATTGTTGAAATTGAATTTGAGCTTGACTATTGGTTATAATGCCTTTCATGTTTCTATTGATTTTTTTGTGCTCAGAATAGCTTAATTGTTCCTGGATTAGGCATTCAAGAAAGTGTCCTACTATAAATTCTCAAAAAATGTCCATTGCAAAGCTTTCATGTTAATAGTTTGGTGGTGATTGTTAACAGTTTGGTGGGAACTTGGGAAGTAAACAGACGAAGCTAACATATATATTGAGTAAAATTTTTTGATGACACACACTACTCTTACATATACCAACCATTATAGGGCCCAGGGATGTGTCTACAGATTGTTAGTGCAACGTTGTATTTTTTAACTGCAAGCATTTCCAATAGTTATTTGATGGCAACAAAAGTACCTTAAGGACAGACTTGTAGGATATAGGACATAGACAAGCTTCTCTTCAACCAAAATCATGGCTTCCCATGAAATACATCCCTAAAACCAAGTGGTCAATAAAAGAGATTCCACGGGACTAGAATCCTAGGTTAATATCCAAAAGGGGTCTAGGGGACAAGAGCACGGACCTAGCCCATTCTTTCCGCTGAATCCTCCCATTAATTCATTCTCAAAAGTGTCCATGATAAGCAAACTACAATATTCAATTACCAAATGACAAGGCATACCTTTAGGTTCGGGAGACCCAACTTCAAACATACGATCATGACAGATGGGTGAGGGACCACATGGTTGGCTTAGGTGGCAGATAAATGGTATAATGAGCTAGTTGGTGGCTGCAAGGCACTGCTGGTGGCCGACTAAGGACCAACTTGGGGAAAAAATTTCTTTTAAGGATTTCACCCACAAAATGGTGGGTAACATTTGGCTCCAAATGGGACGTGATCTCTCGAAGAAGTGGACAAAGCTACTTGAACGAGAGGTCACGAGAACTCCAACAATCTCTTAGTTACCATAGACCTGTTACTTGCACATATAGTAGATGAAAAACACGGGGCAACACGCTTTTGCGGTGTCTCATGATCGGACATGCTTAATGTTAGGCCGTAAAATAAAAAATAAAATATGCAAATTTTAATTTAGATACATCTAATCTACCATGAGAAATATCATATGATGTTAGTGCTAATGCAAAATCAACATGCAATGCATTCTACTCTATCATGCATATGATACAATATCAAGTTTCAAGAAAATGGGTGATATGGCTTAATTTGACCGACTCGGGCCAAAGTTCGTCGTTGAGTTTGGCAAATGTAATAATAATCCTCCCCAACTTTTCCATGAATCTTGACAGGCATTGGATCCCTATCAACCAAGTCCAAGTCCCTGGCCTTATATTCCTTTTTAGGCTTCCACTTTTTGCTTGCTTTAGAAATTGGTCGTTCAAGGATACAAACTTCTTGAGATGGGAGAATAGGAGAAGGCTTCTCAATTTCATGTGCTTCATGGTATGGTCCAGGCTCAATCACATGAGATAGGTATGTGGGTTCCCTATAAAGGATAAAAGGGGTTCCATCAAATTGTGGAATGGTAGCATATGATAAGTCCATTTGAACATGACACCCAACAGTAGCCCCCCATTTCCTAGATAATAGCATTCCCCATACATCAGGAATATTAATGACAACAACATCCATGAGGAGGGATATGTCGGGATTCCTAGCCAAAGAAACCTTAAGGTCCTTGTTGAGACCTTCAACTCCCATAGGCTTGGAGTTAAAACCACACACCTTCTTATACAACCGAGTGATGTTGAGACCCAATTGCTTCATAACTTTTAAGGGCATGATATTCTCGGAAGCCCCTGAGTCTAACATACAATTGTGTAAGAAGAGGTCATTGATAGCCAAAGTGAGCATAAACGGTTCACACCCAAGGCTTCAGTCAAGAATATGAATGTTTTATAATTCTCCAGGTAATTTTCTTCCTTAATTCCCAAGGACTTCTTGATTTGTTGCTGTTGCTTGGGAAGCTTAGCAATCTCTTTCAAAGGAACGATTATGGTTATTCTTCCTACGACAACCCCTATGTCAATGTCAAGTTTAGCCTCTTTCCCTTTTTCTTTCTTCGTGATGTTTTTCTTCCTCGAAGGATCCTTTTTTGAATTGGCTTTGGTTGGCGGATCCTTCTTGGGAGGAATTTCAGTGAGAGACTCTTTGGGAGGGGCTTGCTTGGTCAATGAATCTTATTAGATGGTTCCTTAGAAGTTGTAGGGTCTTTGTTATTTTATTTTCGTGAATATTGGACCCCTTTGAACCTTCCCTTGATATCAGAGTTAAGAATGGATTCTTCTTTTTCCTCGTTAAGGGTGACCTCACTAATGGGAGGATGTGTGTATGATCCTCCTAGCAAAATGTTGAAGATGTTAGATTCCACAAGGCTAGCCTGTTCATCAATTTGTTCATCCTCACTTTCTTCCTCTTCACTCCCCTCATCCTCAGATGATGGGTCTGGCTCAACAACATTAGTTGGAGCCAAAGTGTTCGGGAATTGAGACGAGCTAAACCTATCTTCTTCACTTTGCTTTTTGGGAAAGAGTTCTCCATTTGGAATATAGCTAGATTTTTGGGCCCTTTCCAAGGTGGTGATTTTGTTCATGATAACCCTGTCATGTGTGTTGGCTTCTCCAGTGAACTTGCCCATTTTCTTGAGGATGACAAGGAGAGTTTCTTCATGTTGATCTTTGGACTTCTCCATCTTGACCTCAGCTCTAGCTCTAGGGTGGTCAGTGACATCTACCTTCGAGATTTGTAGGTTTTCTTCAACTTCCATTGCCATCTCTTTGGCTTCAGCCAATGTGGAAGGTTTCTTATCTCTTAATACATAGGTTAAGTGGCCACCCACTGCTTTTATGAATTTATCAAGAATATTAGTTTTGGATGGTTTCAAATGACTGGGTATGTCCTTGACTACCCTATGAAATTTTTGAACGAATTCCCGTACATCTTCCCTTCCCTTGGTTATTTGGTAGAATTTTTCAATGTTAAAGGTTCCTTGGGCATTGCATGACCACCTCTTCATGAATAGGTCTTTAAAGTAATTAGAGTCTTCTATGCATGCAGGGGGAAGGCTAAAGTACCATTCTCTTGCTTTTCCTTCAAGCGATAGAGCAAAAAACATCATGAGCCTATATTCATCAAAGATCATCCTAGGGGACATTTTCCAATAGAATTCTTCAATAAAACCATGGGCAGTCCAAGTAGCATCCCCTTTGAACTTGGGTAACCATTGGTTATATTTTTCAGGTAATGGTTTGGGATCATCACTCAATTTCAATGGGGCAAAGACACTAACCAAGTGTCTTTCACTTTTGGTCATCTTGGGTTGATCTTGTTTTGGGTCAGTGTTAGAACTAGATGGCATCTTTGGGGATGGATCACTGACTTTCTCAAATTCAGGGAAAAGGGTGGTTCCAACAGGGGATGGAGTTCGCTTTCCCCTTTTTGTAGCTTCCCTAGTTAAAGGAGGAATATTGTTTCCTTTAAGTAAACTAGGGGTTTGGACAATGAGTGGAGTCGCCAGAGGAATGTTTATAAATGTCGTTTAATGAATCAATTCCTCAATGTTTCACTAGGGAGGTAGACTGTCTTTCTCCTTGACAACGACGCCAAAATGTTACCGCTCAAACTAGCAGGGGGCCTAAAAGGGACTCCGAAAGGAACAATTGCTAGGTCAAGGGCAACAATAGAAACTTAGCCCATTGCGACCTCAGCTAAGACTCCCTACTCTTTACAGACTTTCATTGATGGGAGGAGACCCAATATATGGAAGTCACTTGTGAAGGATGAATCAACAAATGGATGTGAAGTGACCTTAATGTTCCTTTTCCTAAAAGGGGGTTAAGGATGGAGCTTACTTGCTCTTCAAACGAGGTACAAATATTTCTAGATATGGAAGTGAGGATTTAAGGGCTAGGTTAGAAGAATATACCTTGTAAAGGAGTTTCCCAATCCCTAAAATCCTTATTGAACTTAACTTCCCAAGTGGTTCTTGAAGAATTGACCTTTCAAAGGTATGTGACCACACAGGACCAAGTGTACCCAACCCAAGTTAAGGAGAGAGAATCTAACAACCAATGATGATCTTAACCTAGACAAGGAAGGGGAAAGGATCAAAGCAAGAATTTCCACTTAAAGGTGTCAAATTGATCCTATGAGGTGCTAGCCTAGGGAATACCAGGGAAAAGTTTTATCTTAGAGCTAGGGCTTGGGATATCTCGCAACTCCACCATCGGAATGGCTTCAAATTTGGAGGAGGCCTAGAGGACACACGAGCGCAATAGAGGCTAGGAGATTGAACTTTTTCTATGGCTATTTTGTCGGGAAAGTGATGCCCTAGGTGACCCAACTTGGATAGACCTAGAAGATAAAGGGAAGAGGTGGAGAAAAATGTTCTTTGAGTGATCAACTATTGGTAGACCAGTGCCTAATCCCTTGGGGAGAATGGAGTCTAGTAGAATGATGAGAAAGGACTTCGTATTTCAGTCAAGGAGGCTTTAAGGACTACTTCGCTTGGTCTTAAGGCAAGAAGAAGTGACCTCAAAGATTTTATACTTTGCTTTGCAAAAAGAGATGGCTTATCAAGATAAATTCACTGATAGTATTGTCCCTAGGAGGTTTCATTCAACATACATGGGCCATACATTGAGAGATGCTATATAGAAACAATAATTCCACAATTTCGTAATTATGCAATGCAGCGATTAGCCCTATTATAGCGAAAATCCCATTCAATGCATATGACAAAAGTAAAACAAGAATAACATTGAATGTGTGTACTTACATGTAATAAAACATATCCAACCATCAACAATTTGACAATAAAGAAGCTCCAAGATAAGATACTCCAATCCAAACATCAAAATTCATATATGCTCCAATTCATCCTCCAAGAAAAAGTGCGAAATTCTCAAGAGAGAAGAATGATCCAATCAAAAGTGATGATACAAATGAATTCATCTCTCTCCTATTTATACACTCATTAAGAGTTCGAATTACTTAATTTGAGCCTACTTTAGCCCATCAACTAAAATAATGTGCAAATAACTATCTATTGGTGACAAGCACACCAAACTAGCTCACAAATAAAATAATAAGGCTTCCAAGAGGTTGAATGATCAATAATTCATGTTGTTGGGCTCTCTAAGAGACCTGATGAAGTCCATAAGTGCCAAAACGATGAGTTGGACTTCCAAAAGTAATGGACAAGGTGTTGGCCCCTTGTTCTCCACATAATAGACCTGTGGTGCTTCCAATGGCTGTGAGGGCCCACAAGTGACCTCATGGGTCTCCAAGTAAGTCAAAGATGCCTGTAGACCATCTGTAAGAGCTCAGATGATGGTTTTAGTGATGCCACATCAACATACAAGTCTCAGGTCAGCTGCCATGTGCATGGTACATCTGTGGGGCTGCCTGGGCAAAGGTGAACCAGGTGCATCTTCCTCGCCTTCTAGGTGAATCTCGAGCAATCTCTGAACATCTTTGGGGATCCATGGAGTGCTGTCTACTGCTGTGGAGGCCCATGGCTCTCAACACACACCCTACATGTGCCAATGTAGCCTTCTTGAAGGTTAGAACCCCGTATAGGGAGACTAAATCCAAGATGCAGACCACCTGCAATCCTGCATAAGATCCAATGCGTCCCCTAGCCTTCCAGTACAACACGTCATCAAGGAAATCGAGTAAAAGACCTTACAAACCATGGACCACAAGTGGGGACTTCATAATGGCATGGTCTTCCATAATGGGCTTTGACATGTGCTAATGTCTCCAAAACTCCAAATGGGAGTATCCCATTAGGTGGTTTCTACTCCTAAAGGGGATAATATGTCTAAGGTACATCCTTTAAAAGGTGGTGGCATGTGACAAAAAGATGAATGTAGTAGGAAATGAGAAGGGGCAACCTTGGGCCACATGCTGGGGTATAAGGGTAGCTGACAAGAGGGAAGCCCACACTTGGGTATATAATGTATAGGAGGGAGCAATCGTGGTACATGAGGTGCCTCGACCTGGATTTTTTCCACTCTAATTTATATGGCTTTTGTCTTGTATGATTTTTCTTTAATTAACTGCTTGGGGCTCAAGGGGTAAGAGCATGATGTGTGAGATATAACAGTGGATACCCCTTTTTAAGGTAGGGCGGTTCGCGGTTCATTGCCCACCGGGGGTTGGGACAATCATGGGTTCCTAAATGATGAAGGAGGCTCATAGAACCTGTAGGTACCATGGTGATGGCCATGATGATGGGGTAAAGCACATGTATTGGCTTTTGCCCATGTGCTAAATGTGTTTGTCCCAACCATCTTTTGCATTTTGTGGTACATTTGCGTGTTGAATGTGGCCAATTGTGCTTTTACTTTTCTTTTTAGCTGTATCAACCTTTGGGGCATCATTCCAAGCATGACCCAAGCAGTGTTTTTAAAACCGGAACCGGTGACCGAACCGGTCCACCTAATGAACCGGTTTACCTACCGGAACCGGTCTAACCGGGACTGGTTTGGTCTAAACGAACCGGTTTTTAAAAAATACATTAAATAATTAATTTTTAATGAAACAAAACTATTTTTAAGATGTAAAACCATGATTCCAAGCCAATAGAGACAAAATATGCAAAGTTTGCTCATTTATATACCATGCAAAGGTGAATATATCAAAATGGCACCGAGTGCAATACATATCATCGACAAAATAGCAAAATACATAAGAAATGAGGCTCTAAATGGCCTATAAAGTCCAAAAACAATGCTGCAAGCTATGAGGCCATTGGCCTACTACAAGTCTACAGTGTACACATGATCAATCATCAAGTCCATCACCACTACTAGACACATGATCATCATCAGGAGCTACATAGACATCATCTGGTTCAGAGTCTGAGGATGCCTCTGCCTCATCTGCAACATCAGTATCAATGCCACCAATGACAATAGAAGTGGACCTAATGGAAGCACGAGTTTGTCGACCTGCACGACTAGTGCCTTCCATTGGTTCCTTGCCTTTCCTTGATGCCGCTACTGATCCTGGTTCTGATGCCGCCACATAATCTGCCTCATCCTCCGCTAAAGCCATGTCGATATCAAAATCAGCCTCAAACACAGGATCTTCAATCTCCTCCACCCATTCTGATGTTGGATCAATATCGTCCAACACAATGGGATCTAGATCAGGTGATTTGCTCATCATTTGGTTCCTCCTCAGTCGAAGGTTGTATTGCACAAAAACAAGATCATTAACCGTTTTTGTTCCAAACGGTTTCTCTTCTTCGTGTGTATGCGTTCAAAAACAGACCAATTGCGCTCACAACCTGAAGCACTGCAAGTTTGACTGAGGACTCTAATTGCAAACCTTTGCAATTGAGGACACTGGCCACCAAATGACTCCCACCAATGTGCTGCAAAGAAAAAGACAATAATTAGTAACTTAGTTTATAATTTGAATTGTAAAGAACGTAAACAATTTTAACTTGAAATGAAAAACAAAATGGAAATTGGAATTGCTTACCTGGTTGGTCCACATCTCTTGCCATCTTTGCCAAGTTTTTGCCAAAAGTACCACTTGCTTGATTGAAAATAGTAAGCTGTCTATGTATATCCAACTGGTCTACATGGTTAGGGACCATGCGCTCCAAGCAATCAATCAATCCAGCTCTGACCTCCCCATCATGCTGATCTCCTAGCCGATTTTTATAGTGATACCTTGGGTTCAAAAAATACCCGGCTGCATGTATAGGACGATGGAGTTGATTGTTCCATCTGTTATCAATGATCTCCCATATACGGCCATATTTAGCTAACCTGTCATTGTAAGCTGCCCGTATCTGCTCCTTTGCCTGATCCATAGCTTCATAAATGTAGCCCATGGCCAATCTTTCCCCATCCACCAACCTTAGCACCTTAACAAGGGGCTCGGTAATTTTCACAAGCTCTACAGACCTTTTCCAAAAATAAGTGTCTAACACTTTCTTTTTGGTGTCTTTTCCATCTGGTCTACGAGCCCACCGAGATTCAGACCATTCATCAGAGGAAAACATTTTCTGCAAGTTTCTATGTTGACCATTGAGACATTGCAACGTGAGGAAGTGAGTTGCAAATCTCGTAATTGCAGGCCTAACAAGCTCTTTGCCTCCAGTGTGTTTCCTCATTAGGCTCAATACCCATGAGTGGTTGTAAATGTATTTTGTAATGCACTTGGCATGCTCTACAGTGTTTTTTACCCACTCCACCTTGCCTATATCCTCAAGCATGAGGTCTATGCAATGTGCAGCACATGGAGTCCAAAATATGGTCTTATATTTGGCCTCAAGCATCTTTCCAGCAAGAACATAGTTTGAGGCATTATCAGTGATGACCTGCACAACATGCTGCTCCCCAACTTCCTGAATAATGTTATCCAAAAGCTCAAATAGAAGGCTTGCATCCTTTACCCTATCAGATGCATCAACTGATTTCAAAAACATGGTTCCTTGAGGGCAAGAAACAAGGAAATTAATGATAGTGCGGTTCTTTCCATCGGTCCATCCATCTGACATAATGGAACAACCTGTTTTGACCCATGACTCTTTAAACTCAACCAAATACTCATTAATGGAACATATCTCTTTTTGCAAAAGAGCTCCCCTCAAGTCATGCATACTAGGGCCTTTGAAGCCCTTTCCTGCAGCTATAACAGAGTCCCACATAGCTTGGTAATAAGGTGAGCGAGCAGCATTAAATGGGATATCTGAATCATACCACCATCTAGCAATGTATTGGTGAGAAGTTTCTTTGCATTGTTTTTTCCAATGCTGATCCAAAGTGGGTTGAGAACTTGGCTGGGAGGAAGTGGGATTAGATTTAGAAGAGGCAATGGTGGCAGAAGATGAGAAATAACTTTGGATGTTTGGTCTCTTTGTTCCTTTTGATGGTTGGCCAACTCCAATAGAAGGATGAACATAGTGAAAGGGGTCATTGGTGGAAGGGATAGAAGTGGAGTCTTGAATCTCATAATCATCATACCCACTCTGTTTCAAAACATTCATGGTTTCCATTAATTCCCTCTTCCTTGCAATTTCATCTTGGATGGCCTTCTCCCTAGCCTTATCCTCATAAAATTTTTCAAGCTTGGCAATGTATTCTGCCCTAATAGGACCTAACAGTTCTTTTGGTGCATCACATGGCTTTACTTGGCCTCTTACCCCAGCCAAGTGTTGTTTCAACCTAAGAATACCCCCACCTCCAATAGATTTATGGCATAATTTGCATATCATTTTTCCCTCAATTACATCACAATGAACCCATGCACTGTCCTTTCCTTTTGGAGACATGTTTGCTTGAAATAATAACAATTTGCAAATAAATCTGCCATTTAAAAAAAAAATTGCAGCTAAGGAACATGGAAAACCAATGATAAATGTAGGAAAAAAATGCACATGCAAGCTACAAAATTTGATAGCATAGAGCTAGAGAGTTCATAGGCTTAGCATAGATGATAGATCATTGAAGTGAGAAGTTTATAGCACAAAAAAAATAATTCATGGACAGCAGACTCAAATGAGGAATTATCAAGTGCAAATCCTTACCTGGAAATGCAAAGTAGCTCCCTTAGCCTCCTCTTGATGATGGCAACTCCACTGACAGCTACACACTATCTCCAAAATAGCTCCAACTCCAACTCCAAGATGACTACTTCAGCAAAAACTCCACACTCTCCAAGCTCACAAACAAACTCACAAACACTCACAAACACTCCAAATCAGTTGTGTGAGACAAATGAGAGTGAGAGGGGTGTCTTATAGCAAGTGTGAGTGTGTTTTTGGAGGGAAAATACCTTTCCCTCACCCCCAAAACCCCTAAACCGCCCTCATTTCCAAAACCGCTGCGCTTTTTTGCTTTAACCGGCGGCCTGTCCATAAACCGGCCGGTTTAGGACGAAACTGGCCGGTTTGCTATAAACCGGCCGGTTCCGCCCTAAACCGGTCGGTTTTTACCGGTTAGGGCCTTTTTTTGGGCACGAGGGGGTCTAAACCGGGTTAGAAGGGCCGGTTCGGACCGGCCAGGCTTCCAACCGGCCGGTTAGGCCGGTAACCGGTTTTTTCCACCGGTTTTTAAAACTATGGACCCAAGGTGTGGGCAAGGGGAAGGGGAGAGCTAGCCCTATGTGGACCCAGGTGGGGAGAAATGATGAATGGGGTAATAATGAGTGGAAAGGAGGCAATATATGTGGATGAGGGATTGGGACCACATAATCAAAACCAGGGCTTTCTATGAAATACCATCCATAAAACCAGATGGTCAATAAAAGAGATTCCACAGGACTAGAATCCTAGGTTAATATCCAAAAGGGATCCAGGGGACAAGAGCGCAAACCAAGCCCATTTTTCCGCTGAATCCCCCCATTAATCCATGCCCATAAGCATCCATGATAAGCAAACTACAATGGTCAATTACCAAATGATAAGGCATACTTTGAGGTCCAGGAGGCCCACCTTCAAACATATGATCATGACAGATGGGTGAGGGACCACATGGCTGGCTCAGGTTGCAGAGAAATGGCACAATGAGCTAGTTGGTGGCTACAAGGGGCTGTTGGCGGCCGACCGAGGACCATCTTGGCAAATTTTTTTCTCTTAAGGATATCACCCACAAAATGGTTGGTAACAAGTTTCATGCACAAGTCAAATTATTATTTTATTTAAGCATGTTATTCATGCTTATTATTATTTGTGTTGATCAAAGTCAAAGGCTTATTTATAGCTTAGAAAAATAATTTCTCAAACATGTAATTTGAGTAAAAGTTACCTCTAGATGCCAAGTCGGCCCTGCCTTGGAAGAGACATCTAAATCGAACCCCTCTGGATAGTATAAATAGAGTACATGTCGAGCATATTTGGGGACAAGCAATTTGCATGATCTGATTTGAAATAATTCAAGAAGAAGAGCAAAATCAAGGGAGGCTGAAATCTTAAGTTTGCACGTGTAAAGGAAGGTTTTCTTGAGCTTGGATATGTAATAGTTCTACCATGACACATCTCTTGTTGAAATATTGTTCTTGGTGTTGTACATGTTGCTGGTCTTCCCCCTTGTGTGGTTTTCGCCCTAGCTTGGAGCCTATATCTTGTGTTCTTTGTTTCTTGTGATCTTCATGTTTCGTATGTTTGATGAAAAGAACATAATAAAGATTAATAAGAAGCCAACAACATTCACAAGCAATTATCAAAGAAGAGAAATCCACCCTAATGTACAAACAACATGATTTCTCAACACTCTCTAGATATTAACTTTATTTTATAAAGTAAAAGTGAATTTTACTTTCTAATGATTAAAAGATGACTTAAGTTGTGTCAATGAGAGATTAAGTCACAACCATTGATCTCAAGTGATCAAGATGAGATTTTAACCGTCAATCACCTTGAAGATAGGGCTTTAGTCATTGGAAAGTTATAAAAACAAAACTTAAGGAGAGGAAGAGATACACATTGGATGAACAAGTAAGGGTTTGAGCTGAAGAGGAAGAGGGAAAAAGATTGCAGCAGGAGAAAATTACAGGGGTAGTATGAAGGGCAAGCTAGGGCACACATTTCAAGGCAACACATACATAGATTTTGGGCATGAAGTTCCAAGCAGTAGAGAAGCAGTTTTCAGCAATGTTTTTAAAACCGGAACCGGTGACCAGACCGGTCCACCTAATGAACCGGTTTACCAACCGAAACCGGTCTAACCGGGACCGGTTTGGTCTCAAGGAACCGGTTTTAAAAAAATACATTAAATAATTAATTTTTAATGAAACAAAACTATTTATAAGATGTAAAACCATGATTCCAAGCCAATAGAGACAAAATATGCAAAGTTTGCTCATTTATATACCATGTAAAGGTGAATATATCAAAATGGCACCGAGTACAATACATATCATCGACAAAATAGCGAAATACATAAGAAATGAGGCTCTAAATGGCCTATAAAGTCCAAAAACAATGCTGCAAGCTATGAGGCCATTGGCCTACTACAAGTCTACAATGTACACATGATCAATCATCAAGTTCATCACCACTACTAGACACAGGATCATCATCAGGAGCTACATAGACATCATCTGGTTCAGAGTCTGAGGATGCCTCAGCCTGATCTGCAACCTCAGTATCAATGCCACCAATGACAATAGAAGTGGACCTAATGGAAGCACGAGTTTGTCGACCTGCATGACTAGTGCCTTCCATTGGTTCTTTGCCTTTCCTTGATGCCGCTACTGATCCTAGTTCTGATGCCACCACATACTCTGTATCATCCCCCGCTAAAGCCATTTCGATATCAAAATCAGCCTCAAACACAGGTTCTTCAGTCTCCTCTACCCATTCTGATGTTGGACTTGGATCAATATCGTCCAACACAATGGGATCTAGATCATGAGTTTTGCTCATCATTTGGAGCTCCGATTGCATTTATTGTTTACCCCCAAACCATGAAATCCTGAAAACCATTAAGTCTGCTGAATTTTGAGTGAAATCTAAAATTCTAGTTTCTCCATATGAAATCCAATGAGGTCGAAACCACTCTCAAACATCCTGAGTCATTTCATGGTAATGTTAAAAATTTAAGTAAAAGTGACATTTCCTTGTCACTTTTACTTTAAGAATTTAACATTACCATTAATTGCCAACATTGTTAGGGTTGAAACACCCTTAGTTCCCCCCCAAAACCCTTGAAACACAATGAAAAATATGCTTTTTTAACTTTACGGTGGGCGTGCCTAAAACCAGCCGGTTTAGGACAGAACCGGCCGGTTTTCACCGGTTAGGGCAAAAAAATGGCGAAATGGCCTTTCCAACCGGGTTTTTTGGCCGGTTTAGACCGGCGGCCTTGCTAACCGGCCGGTTAGACCGGTAACCGGTTTTTAAAAACGGTTTTGAAAACACTGGTTTTCAGGCAGTGGGACAGCATCAACTTGATGTACCATATTGTACGGATTTCGTACAGTCCTTGTAGCCATATGGACAGGCTGCACAAGACTCGAAAACTGCACAGTGCAGAGCTGTTTTAACTTTTGGCACAGAGTTCAAGGAAGATTTCTGTGGGTGAAGTTCTCAGACTTCTGGGCCAAGTACAGGTTCATAAATTG
The DNA here is from genome assembly GCA_031772625.1 of Pinus tabuliformis. Taxonomy (NCBI): domain Eukaryota; kingdom Viridiplantae; phylum Streptophyta; class Pinopsida; order Pinales; family Pinaceae; genus Pinus; species Pinus tabuliformis. The sequence goes on from CM062813.1 coordinate 272,783,116, forward strand.
CTGTAATAATTTCCAAATTTATTTTCTCTATGGGATGAAATAAAATAATCACTTGTTTGCTGGTTTTCCCCTTGGGGTTTCCAGGGTAGATCACTGTGTCAAATTTTCTTTGTAAATGGTTTCTATTTCCAATGCATTTGAAGTTAGTGAACTCAGTGTATTGCTATTAATAAAATCAGATCTGGAAAAAAATTATTTTTCGAGTTTAAAAATCTGGGTATAAAATTTAAATTTTTATTTGAATAGTATATCAAATCTGAGTTCAGTAGGAAAATATCCTATCAAAAGTAGTAGCACATTACTGGGGAAGCTTGGACTTGGCTCTAGAGGAGGTGATAATTTTCATGGAATTAATCTAGAAATATTTGGAGACATTTGTTTGGTTGTCTGGAGGAACAATTCTGGAATGGGTAGGGCCCTTCAAATAGGAAGAAGGGCCAACGACAACCAATCAAAGACATAACAGTCCAAGTCTTTGAGGTGGCTAGAGAACGTGGGGTAATGTTGTACTTTGCTATAACTATGACTTCCGAAGAGCTAGCAGAAGTGAGGGGTTAGGGGGGCAGTTGGAGACGGGGCTTGGGGGATGGAGTGCATCCTTCCTTTGTGGTCTACAGTGTACATAAGAAGGGAAACTAATCAATCATGAGTTCATTCTTTTCTACTGGCTATCAGTATGAAGCAACAACCCTAAGAACTTTCATATCAACATTCATGCATCCTGTCCAATTTAGAAACTACTCCTTTTAAATAAAAGATAGGGTGTTCAAACTTTATACATGATATTTATATTTTTCCCCAAGTCTTCTTAGCCCAGAAAGGCATCTTTTAGTTAAGGCATAGTTATAAATTGTTCTTGCATTTTAACAATTGTGGCATTTGAGTTTACAAAACTGTGTTGAATGAAACTTTCATGGTGTGATGCTTGATTAACACTATTTGTATCAGGTATATATTTAAAGTGGATATGCTTTGCTTGATCTATTACCAGCCTAGATCCATCTTAACTCTGGATCTTGTAAGCACAGAGAGGGATCAAATCTCTTTTCACTCTAAAAGAGGTTTGCAACTCAAGAGATTTGATCCCTCTTGATGCTTGGTAGATCCGGAGTTAAGATGGATTTAGGCTGGTAGAATATATATATATATATATATATATATATATATATAACATTGACAAAACCATCGGCTGTCAAAATCTGGAGCCCAAAAACTGCCAACAGTAAATTGACTATTTTACTTCAATTTTATTTTAATTATTTTTATGTAATTTGACCAAGTCAAAATGTTCATATAATAGGACAGAATATTACAACATCTCTTCCATACTGGGCTGGAGTGGCGCAATGAACAGATTTTCTAGTAATTCGAGTCATCTTAGAGTTATATGCATTCACTTTTTTATATTTGATTGTAATAGAGACAGAATTCAACTTTAATAGTGCCATTTCAAGAAGTTAACTTCGACTTTAAAAATTTCCTTGAAGATTTTATCAAATATTGAAGAGCCACACCTGCAAGTTCATCTGAATCTCCATTGCATCTTCTCTTTCTCCAACCACGTGATTTGAATAGGACCTGCATTGCTTGTGTTTATGGTTGACTGAAAGAACATGAAGACTCTAATGATATTCTCATAATTCTCTACTTGCAGCAGAGATTTATCAATGCCATCGACATGATGTCTTAAGACTATACTAATCTTCTCGGCCGAGAAGTGCCAACGTTCTTTCCCAATAATGGAGAAAATATATTAGGGCTATTTTGGAAGTAGAAAGGCAAACAAATGTGTTTATGTGAAATTAAACATTGTACAGCACCCTTGGAGTAAGAGAACTTTAGAATAGTAGGTGAAGAAAAGTAACAAAATAAAGTTCATTGTAAAAACAATCATTTGTCCACATGCGAGAAAACATGAAAAATATTTAAATTGGCCTTTAAGATTTATGGTAGAGCATGATTTTGGAATGTTTTATTGTAGGTATTTTGTTAGAGTCTAAGTCACTTGTCAAGTGCAACATCTATATTGCTGTTGGAGACTCAGGGATGAGTTGTCCACCCCGCCTCAGAAATGTTATCTTTCATGTTATGTACTGTTTTGTTTTGTGGATATTCACATTCTTTTGCAATATCGTTCTTTGTTTCCAAATATTCCCAGTCCGCTAACCATTCAGGTTTCTCTTTCAAATTTTAGATATTCCAGAATGTTTTGGCTTGAATATATTTAATTTTCTTACTCATTTTGAAAACCTGTAACTGTATAACAGTCGGTTCATTTGACCGAAACCAATTTTTTTTCCATCCGTCTCAACAAAAATATATTTCAGTTATAACAACGGATTCCATTATTTGGGCAGGAACATAACAATAGTATCATAGCCACTTTCTTGGCTTTGTAAGGCCGAAACCAATTTTTTTTCCATCCGTCTCAACAAAAATATATTTCAGTTATAACAACGGATTCCATTATTTGGGCAGGAACATAGCAATAGTATCATAGCCACTTTCTTGGCTTTGTAAGGCAGACATTGGCAATGGATTTGTTCATAGGCACTCATGTTGAAGAGGATAATAAATACCATAGATGAAATCGGCCAAGTCCTATATCTGTTATTTGTGTAATTAAATAAGAGATTGATGAGACGAGAATATAGTGAAGTTGTTGGATACTCCGAGGTCGAAGAAGAGAGCATGCATCATGGCCCTTATTGAAACGTTTGTAGGAACAATAATAGGATAGGAGACAGTTGCATTATTAAAGGTAACTGGGTGTCCCAACAGGGTAATCTCACCAATCAGAAGATACTTGAGAATTTTTTTAATTAAGTTGGACAGAGACAATGAAGATATCAAGTTTTGTGCTTAGATATATGTCGTGATTTTTCTGTAAAATCCTGTAGAAGATCACCAAAAAACTCAATTTGCCATCTGACATTATCAATGATAGCAAATGGTTAAACATGAATGAAATTCAGGGATAACCACTTGGGACCAATGTGTGATTGCATTTATCACAACTTCAAGGCCTTGGCCCTAGAAAGCATGATGCAATAAGGTAGAGCGGCATACTACTCAAGGGAGTTCAGTGATGTAATGTTACTTATTTCTGTCCAACATAGATTTACATGTATATTGATGGCATGATAGAGTCCATCGAGGGGTATGTGATGGCTTTAAACCTTCCACCCTTGAGGCCATTCAATAAGTCGAAGCTTATTTAAAGGCGATTAAGAATTTCTTTGCAATAAGATTTTCCGAAAAATGGCTTTTGTTTTGTAAAATATGTTTTATTTATATTAACAAGATCATGTTTACAAAAAAGCTGAAAATATAAAATTAGAAGGGAATATATAATGACGTCATATATTGTCTTCCTTAGAGCTATTAAAGCCAATAAAATTAGAGTAGCTAATGCATTAAACATAGAATTGGCATGTAAGGTTACCTATTTATATCCAAAATAGAATTTCCATGTACATTGATGGCTTGGTAGAGTCCATCAAGGGGTATGTTATGGCTATAAACGTGCCATCCTTGAGGCCATTGAATAAGCTGAGGTTTATTTGAAGGTTATCAAGAATTTCTTTGCAACAAGATTGTCCCCAAAAAAGAGCATTTTTTTGGAAAATATTTGTTATATCAACAAGATCATATTTAAAGGAAAGTCGAAATAAAAGCAAAATGGAATATATAATGAAGACTTATATCGTCTTCCTTGGGGCTACTAAAGCTGCAATAAAATTAGAGTAAGCTGATGCATCCAACTCTATAGGCTCCTTAATTAGAAGATAGCCTTGGCAACAAATTGCATATGTACCTTTCCTTGCCAAGAGTGATAAAAAAATTGGATTGAATTGACCTTATGAGAAAACATGTTTGCATTGTAACTTCTTGATGGTAACATTTTTCGAGTTTTAGCTCTGGTGGTGCCTTTAAGTGGGTAATTACGAAGATGTGGGCTATTAGGAGGATAACCCAACCATTCCCATAAGACTTACTGGGTAGGTTGCATCAAAAGGCCTTGACCAAAACATTCATTCATTGTGAAGACTATAAAGAAAAATGTGATAAATGAATAGTTCTTTCGTTTCGAAAAAGCACTTCGGCCTTACAATCAATCACGAGGACTGTAGTTGAGCACCTTGATGGCATGATTTGTTCTCCTCTCCACTTGTGCTCAATTCCTGTAAAGGGACATGTGGGCCCATTGCGATAAGGCTAGAAGGGTAAGCACCCCCACTACAAAGGACATCTTGGCCCTTGCTAAGTCATAACTTGTTAGGCATTGGCTTGCGGGTTGCTGGCACTAGCCTAGGGGTTATAGTGGTAGTTATCAGCTTTGAACTTGGCGCTGACCTAGGTAATCTTGATGAGTTACCGATTCACCTGGATCAAAAAACAAAAAAATAAATTTGTGTATAGAAAATAATGTGTTAATATGAACATTGTGCCAAATGATCATGAAGAGATAAAGTACTATGGACCTAGAGTCACCAAACAACACTGCTTGCTAATGAGGTAAACCTTGAAATATAATTGAGTATTGATCTTGAAAATATTTCCAGCAAGTTGTAGTAAACTTGCACTCCCATAGAATGTGTTTCAAGGTCTTTGGTTCATTGCAACTAGGGTGAAGACCATCCTTAAAACTACTTTTAGCAAGGTGGGATTTAGATGGTGGCGCTTGGTAAACAACTAGTCAAGAGAAAAGTAAAAGATTACAACTAGGCATTGAGCCGCTAGGCCAAAAGATGTCCATCTAGCATTCAACATAGGAAGTAAAGGGTGCTTTTGATCGGGAAGAGAGTAAAAATATTTGGTATCATATTGTTGTCACTACTTGAATCTCCAACATGAATCCCACCACAGAGGGCTATGCGTATATGTATTCAACTTATATTACACTTCAGGAGTACTTGATAGTCAACTTGTTAGATGACAACAAAGCCTTGTGATGACCTAGCAATTTCCAATACATCTAGTCTCGTCTCAAAAATTAAAAGATCCCTCCAAAATAATAATGCTTTCTTGTTCAACCATTAGGCCTCTGCTTTAGAAGATATCTATTTAGCATCCAACATAGGAAATAATCGCATTTCTAATGCAGAAGAGAGTAAAGTTTTTGGGTATCATACTGATGAAGTTGTGTCTTGAATCCTCGACACTAACCTCACCACAAAGGGCCTTGGATATTTGTATTTAACTCATATGACTCTTTGGGAGGAATTAGTGCCACAATATCTCCGATAGTCAACTTGTCAAAGGACAACGTAGTTATTTGATGAGATGGTAATCTCCAGTCTACCCAGTGCTTTATCTCAAATTCTTAATCACCCCTCCAAAAAATATTCCTTATATCACAATACTTATCAAAGAAGGCCAACCATTGCTATTCATCTACTGTACAAACACTTTATCAAATAAATTCATCTATGTATACAAACATTGCATATTAGGTTGTTTAAGTAGCGTTGAATTCAAATTTTAATGATGATGAGTTTTCTAGCGAAAAGTTTGAATAAAATTTGGAGCGGTAAAATCTTATTCATGTCAGACACAATATCAATCATAGGGTGATGCTATTCAATGGTTACTGCGATATAGTTTTGTTGGAGAATGTAACTAGTTTTGGTTTTCATAATTTGTACGTATTTTATGTGAAAATAAAAAGAAAAAAAAATATTTTTATTCTTCTAGACAAGCATGTTCTTCATGCCTATAGGTTTCTAAGTCAAAGAGTCAAAGTCCTATTTGGACTTTTTGTAAAGAAAAAGAAAAAATATTTTTTAATATGTAATTTTGGGTCAGAAAACCCTCTAGGTGCCAAGTTGGCCTACATGTCAAGTCGGCCCTGCCCCAATGGACATGTATATTCGTACCCCTCTAGATTGTATAAATAGAGGGAAGATGGAGTTCATTTGGACACACACGCTGATGATTTTGGTCTGAAATATCGCAAAGAGGATAGAGATGAAAAGGAGGGCCAAAGTATGAGAGGAAGAGTTTCGTCGTGAGCATAAAGTTTGTGGAAGTTTTGCCTTGATACATCTCTTGTTGTTGGTCTCTTGATGACGGATTTGTTGTGTAGAAAGGAAGGCTTGACTTGGCATCTAAAGGGTGAAGTTTTCTGTGGTTATGGGTCTTGGATATCTCATTTGATCTTATTCTATAAGAAGAGAATTTTTATGGGTTTTCCCCTTGGAGGGGTTTTGCCCTGCTTTGAGCCTATATCTTGTGTTCACTATTTTCTTGTGATCTTCATGTTGATATTTTGGTAATTGTTTGATGAAAGAAACAAAATAAAAATTAATAAAAAGTCAACAAAATTCATAAGCAATTACTAAAGAAAGAGAAATCTAATGTTAACTGAAAACCTCTCGATTTCTCAACATTGTATTAGAGCTAAGATATGAAGTTAGAGGTCTAGAGATCACATTCGATTGGCTATTGGATCAAAGTCTTTGAAAGTTCTCTCTATGTTGGTGAACTAGACAAAATCCTGAGCATATTCATGTGTGGTTCTATATTTCGTGACTCTGCTTTGTTTTGGGATTCGTTTTGATTGGATTGCACTACTATGTGGCTTGACTTCACATCCTTGTGGTGGATCAATTTTTTGCTCGTTGAAGATAGCCCGCACTTTAACTCTCTGTGGTTCGCAAGAGTCACTGTGATTTACTCCTGTAGCTTGCATGTTTTGTGGATTATATTTGTGGCTCGACAAATTACTCAATGGCCTTGCATTTTTGTTTTTGTGGCTCGACAAATTACTCAATGGCCTTGCATTTGACATATTGTGACATGGATTCGCTTTGCATCACTATAATGTTCTCACTATATCACACAGTGGCTCAATCGCCATTTAGGCATGTGGAATTTTCTCAAATGAAAACAAAGATCCATGAAAAGGTTCCAGTTTTGATTGTAATAGTGTGAGATGTGTTCTAAAACATCCTGATTTTGGGTCATGTGCGAGGGTTCATTAAGTAACAAAGTGTTAATGACAAACTACAATGGCATTGAGGATCATTTATCTCTATGACACAAACTTGCACTCTATACGAGGTTCTTAAAGAGTGGTTCTATAATATACATGGAATTGTAAAGGCTTAATATAAGTGATGAGAAATTGTACGTCGAGGAAGGTTATTATATTAGTTCAATGTCTGTTACAAAGAATGATACAAACATATGGTTTTGACCCTGCGACATGAAGTCACTTTTATTATTATGGTGCAAATACAATCTAGTTGTTGGATTGGTGTCTGGTTATGAGTGAAGATATATTAGTTGGCTGCAAATAAATGAAGTTGTAAACGATATGGTTTGACTGGTTGGTTCACGCCCTAATATTTAATAGATAGCCAAGTCTAAAAGTGAGTGGGTTTACAACATGTGTTAACAAATGATTGGAAGGATCGCTCCTACATGTGGATGTTGAAAAACATATGAGATTAATGTAGAGACCGTCTTATGAATCCATCTTATGTGGGCAAACATAAACTACAAACCTTTTGGTGATTGGTCACAAGGGTTGAGACATAAGAATCAAAGATAATATCGATAATGAAACTACGATTCAATGAATACTTGTGATGATAATGACATATAACATTTTTGTTAAGTTGGCCTATCCTATGACCTTGGATCGAGAAGCTCAAAGCTTGAATTGTCTCTATAACTCTATGGGAAACATCGAATGTCTGTGGATTATGGCTTGATTTGTTTTTATGATCATTGATATTTGTGCTGGTCGACCTCTGTAGTATATAGTTCGTTAATCTGAGGTTGCATCAGTTCAATAATTCACGAAGTCTCCGTGATTCAAAATTGACTATGATAACTGTGACCTTGCTGACAACTACCTTGGTCATATGTATTGCAAACAATATCTAACAATGATGGTTGATGGATAAAACTGGTCCAAGAAAGGATAACCTGCAATTGGTTCTAGTTTTGTATCTTGTGAGAAGAACAATTATGACAAACTGTATCTTCATAAACGAAGAACTTACTCCAACTACAGAACTCTAAAAGGAAGACCAATATTTTGAGTTTGATGAAAATCATTTTAGCAAGAAGTAGTCTTGATAAAGTCAACGCATAATCTAGCTGCTTAATAGAAATGCTGCCAAGAGGATGGAAAAATGTAGGCATGCTAGTTCGAAAGTCTTTTTGAAGCAATTCCTCATAATCAAGAAAGACAGAGGTACATACTCTCTATTTGAGGTATGTATAATTGTTATATGCATGTCTAGCTTATGATGGATAAGGGTCTACATAATTACTAGAGAAAGTAATGACATGATGCATATTAGATCTTGAGAAGTAATGCATTAGGGTTTTACAACATACCTTACATGGTAAGAATCTAGGGTTTGTAGATCTTACATTTTTAAAGGTTTTTGGTATCTAGGGTTCATAAACCCTAGATGGGACTTAGATTGGAAAACCATAGAATAGTGAAAACCCTAACCTTAATTGATTGTTCCCTCTAAAGAAACCCTAGCTCTTAGGAAATAACATATGGGGTTTGCAAGATCTAAATTTGAAAGGATAATCTAGGGCATGTGGCAAAACCCTGGCAAGGGTTGAATTGAATAAAGCCTAGGGTTGATGTTTTCGCTGAAATTAAAAACCATAATAAGGGTTAGATCAAGAAATATAGGAACCCTAGAATTACTCAATGGAAACCCTAGATTGACAAAATTGACATCATGCTCTTGTCTTTGTATATTTTGCTTGGTTGTACTTGCTGTTGAGAATTGTAGGCACATAATGAAGGCTATCAAAATTATGGAAGCAAGATGAGAACGATGAAAGAAAAAGTAAAGCAACACTCGTGCTTGTTCATGAATCCTTAAAAATGATGAGCATGATGCAAAGAGGGAACCATAAGGACCTTGCTGGACATGATGTTGAAATTTCCATTGCTATTTGAAAAAAAGAGAGTGAAAAGAAGCGTTGACTTCAGAGGGAGCAAATAGCAGAATTTGATGCTTGTCTAAGAGGCTATTATAATTTGACAACTCTGATAGTGATGATTTGCTTGAGATGTGACTTGGCTCCCTGGTAGGACATATTGCAAAAATCATGTAAAGATATTGAAAAGAGAGCTATTTGATGATATTGATCAACATCAGATATGGTCTTCTAAAGAAAAAGAGAGAGTTAACAATGACAACTCCAAGGAAGAAGATATTGTAACTTACTGATTATTATGTTCCATGGGCACTTTGATTAAAAGGTGAAAAGCATGGAGAAGGTTTTTTGCACAGTATGCAAAAGGATGTTGATCTCAAAGGAAACAAGTAAGAAGAATTTGATATATTGAAAAAACACCATAATGTTGAGGCAATTATGAGATTGTTGTTGTGGTATTGGTTATTTGGTTGGTATAAGGTTTTACTACCCGAAAGAATTTTGCAGAAATGCATAATGGTAGTTGAGATAAGTGCATCTACAAGTGTTTGTTTTGAACTCAATTCATTGAATACATGGATTGAGTGGATGGCTTTGGCAACCCTTAGAAGATTATGTGGTTAAGATGTCTACACCATCTTGAGATTGAAAGGTAGTAGTACAAGAAGATAACTTGATGTGTATGTTTTGATGACAATGAATATCATTTTCATGATTAGAGGGATCTATGATTAGCTCTACTATGACTGGCTCAATATAATGCCTCTATTGATGATGACTAAGGGAACGTGATATGAAAGATAGATGGCTTGAATCTTGTCACAAATTGACTCCAGAAATATAAAATCTCTATATGATGAAAGAAAGGAGGAGCCATGCAGCTACACGAAGATCTCCATGAAGAACTAATAACTGATGTATTGATAAAGACACATGGTTAATATGAATTCCTAATTGAGAGGAGGTAAGAAATCTCCTTCATGTTTGAGGAGTAGGAATGTATTCCCTGATCTAGAGGGAATGATGATTATTTCATTGCTTAAGAGGGAGTGATAATGGACATTATATTCTCTTCATGTGTCATGCACCAGGCTAGGACTAACAACCATACGTCTAGTGAAGGCCATGGAGGAAGAATGGGGTCGGGAGGATTGGATAAGCATATGAGATTTCCTTGAGGATATAGAATCCAAGATAGGAAGTAGACCGACACTCTTTGAGGATTGGATAGGTATCCAAGACGAGTGGTCGAAGAGGAATGATATTCTTTGAGGATGGGTATTCTAAGATAAGAATAGTCCTAAAAGGACATACCTAGTGAACATATAGATGGGGTATGTGCCTTAAGAGGTAGTGTGGTGTCTCACGTAAAGTCTCCCAACGTTATGCTTTGAAATAAGAAGAGCTTGTCAATTAAAGGCCTTACTATGTTGACAATGCTGGTTATGATGTTGATGCTTAAAGATGGCTTATCAATTTGAATCTTCTTACGAGAATATTTCAGTTTGAGAGTATCCATGTACCAGTTGTACAATTATGAATACCTCCCTAGTTAAGAGGGAGTGTTAGAGAATGTAACTAGTTTCAGTTTTTCATAATTTGTACCATTATGTATTTTATGTAAAAAGAAAATGTAAAGAAAAATAAAACAATTTGTTTGTATTCTTTTAGACAAGCATGTTCTTCATGCTTCCAGGTTTTTGAGTCAAAGAGTTAAAGTCCTATTTGGACCTCTTGTAAAGAAAAAGGAAAAAGAATTTTTAAATATGTAATTTTGGGTTAAAAACCCCTTTAGGTGCTAAGTCAACCCACATGTCAAGTCAACCTTGCCCTAATGAACATGTCTATTCGCACCTCTCTGGATTGTATAAATAGGGGGAAGATGGAGCTCATTTGGACAAACACACTTGGATGATTTTGGTCTGAAATATCGTAGAGAGGACATAGATGAAGAAGAGGATCGAAGTATGAGAGGAGTTTCTTCTTGAGCATAAATTTTGTGGAAGTTCTACCTTGATACATCTCTTGTTGTTGGTCTCTTGATGATGGGCTTGCTATGCAAAAAGGAAGATTTGACTTTGCATCTAGAGGGTGAAGTTTTTTGTGATTATTGGTCTTAGATATCTCATTTGATTTGATTCTATAAGAAGATAATTTTTCAGGGTTTTCCCCTTGTAGGGATTTTTCCCTTGCTTGGAGCCTATATCTTGTGTTCTTCATGTTGATATTTCATCAAACAAACTAAAATTAATAAAAATCCAATATAATTCTTAAGCAATTACTAAAGAAAGAGAAATCTAATGTTAATTGAAAGCCTCCTGATTTCTCAACAAATTTCATTTTGAGAAGTTTCTAAATTGAACTTTTAACCTTGCAAAAATTTCAAAAATTGAGTGAAAGATGAGCTTATTGGTGATAAAAAAAATTCAAGTGAAAGGAAGAGCTAAATATACACTCCTTGGAAAGGTTGATAATATCCTCGATGCACTTATCAATCATGGGAAACAAATTAGTTTTCGATCATTGGGCTTTAGAAACTTTTTTTAGTGTTTGGTTTAGATCAAAGCAATCTTCTTCTTTGATCATTGGAGTGTATTTTTCACCTTTTATGTTGGTGGAGCGCACTCTTGACTTTCAATGTTAGAATTTGTCTTTTGATAGAGTTCAAATTTCACTTTTGTTTGTTATAATTCTACTTTCGATTTTGATTCAAGTCAAAGTTTAACCCAATGAAACATTTTTGGAGGATAGTTTCAACTTTCAGATAAATCAAAGTGCGTGGACTCCTTCGATGAATAAAACATTGAGAAAGAAACATGATTTTTGACAAAAAAGAAACTGGAGTCGTAGCTTTAAAAAAAAGTGAAATTTTTACTTTGATGCACGATTTAAAGGTTATTTTTTTGAATAATTTGTCATTGGAAATTTTGAAGTATTTTAAAGAATCAAAATGCAAAAGGTAAATAACTTATATAGAGTGAAATTTCATTTGATTTGAAGAGGGAAGAATTTCAAAAAGAATAGTTGAAAATGAAATAAATAAAAAGGAAGTGGTACCAAAAAATTCAAAAACTTTTAGGTTGTGTTGAGGTCTCAACACCTCCACACCAAGAGAAATAGTTTTCTTGGTTTCTTTGGCAACTATATAATTTTTGTGATTGCTAAGGTTGACATCTAGTTGAGGGTAGTGTCTCATGAGCTACTAATTGATAGTCGATTAAACTCCATACCTGATACATAGTACACATCAAGGAAATTGGCTTTATGCTCTTTTCCACCCTTGAAGATCGTTTAATCCTTGGAGGAACAAGCACTATACATCATGAGCCTATCCTATTTGTTGTTGAAGTGTCATGATGCACCTAAATTGACGTACAAATTAGACGATCTATGTTGATTTGTTGGTCATTTGGCCATAAATGCATTGAAGGCTAATTCCTTCTTCTTTATCTAATCTAGAGCATGAGCCTTTTGTTAAGGTCTTCCTTGGTTAGTTTTCTGATTAGCCGATTTTTTTTTGCAGTGTTTGTTCATATGGCCCACCTTGCCACAATAGTGACATGTGATGTTCTTTTGTGTAGGAATTTACAGGGTAAGTTACTCATACAGAACACCAAAGGACACTGCTCACAAACAGATCACAGATCAATACACCAGTATTGTTGACGTGGTTAAAACCCTCAAAGAGGGAAACAGTCCACGGCCTGAGCCAATGCGTCCACTTCAGGCAATTTATTAATAAAAGAATGAAAATTTACATAAGCTTCTCTCATGAACGGTTACCTTACAAATGACCCTCCATGCTCTTTAAATAGAGATCATGGACCAATCGGTTGTAAAGCCATGGATCAAGTGTTGGAAATACCGAGGAGAGAATGAACTGTCGAATCACTACATATGGTGACCGTCGGATTGTAAGTTACAAAAGTACATAGTAGAGAAACACACTTTATCTAACTCTACACTAGACCAAGTTATACTTAACTATTTCTTATGTGTCGGAATATCCTAACATCCCCCCTTAAGAACAACTTGGGATAGGATTGAAGGATGTACAAATATGACACAATAGGAGAAGGAAGGAGGCATTAGAGCCTATCCCCCCTTAGTGACAACTTCCTGAACTCCAACCATAAATCAAAGTTTAGTAAACTTCGCCTCTATGAGAGCCTTTGTAAAGATGCCTGCAACTTGATCATCTGTTGACCAATATTTCACTTCAAGAACATGGTCGTGAATGAGCTTTCTGATGAAGTGCATGTGCAGTTCAATGTGTTTGTTGCGCTGATGTTGGACTGGATCTTTGCATAGTGGAATGGCACTTTGATTGTCACACCAAAGTGTAGTCGTATGTTGCTGCTAAAAGCCAAACTCCGACAGGATCTGACGAAGCCACAGGGCTTCCTTACTAGCTTCTACGACACAATATTCTGCTTCTGCTGAAGAAAGAGAAATGGCACTTTGTTTCTTGCAAGCCCATGTAATAGGTCCTGAACCAAGAGTGAACACATAACTTGCAGTAGACTTCCGATCATCAGGGTCACTAGCCCAATCAGAATCAATGAAACCAACCAATAGAGGAGATGCTTCTGCACTGTAATGAATCCCAAACTGAACTGTACCTTGAAGATATCGAAGTATTCTTTTAGCTGCTTTTTAATGACTTTCATGTGGGTTTTGCATAAACCAAGCAATAAGGCCAACAACAAAGTAAAGGTCAGGATGAGTATGGGTCAAATACAAAAGTTTTCCTACAAGTTGACGGTATAATGTAGCATCAACTTCAGGGGAAGTACAAGTGACAGAAAGTTTAGCTCCAGACTGAAAGGGAGAAGGGGTTGGCTTACAGTCTTCCATGTGAAAATGGCGTAGAAGATCACATGCATATTTGGACTAGGAAAGGGAAATACCTTCCTTGGATTGCAAGACTTGAAGACCAAGAAAATAATGCAAGTGCCCTAAGTTTGTCATTTCAAACTTCTTTTTAAGGCTAGACTTCACATGGTTTATAAGGTTGGGATCACTACTAGTAAGGATAAGATCATCAACATAAAGAACAAGAATGATAAGAGACTTTTCCACTTTCTTGTGTAGACAGTATTGTCAGAATGACTCCTAGAAAATCCAGTTTCTAAAAGAAAGCTATCCATTTTGGCATACCAAGCCCGACAGGCTTGCTTGAGACCATAAAGGGATTTCTTACGCTGACATACAAGGCTGGAGTCTGTTTGTATAAAGCCAGTAGGTTGTTCCATGTAGATTTCTTCATGCAAGTCCCCATGCGAGAAGGTAGATTTAACATCCATCTGATGGACTTCCCATTTGAAAGAGGCAGCAAGGGAAAGAACAAGGCGGATAGAGTTCATTTTGGCAACAGGGGAGAAGGTTTCAGTATAGTCAATGCCTTCAAATTTTGAAAAACCCTTAGCAACAAGACGAGCTTTATGTTGATCAACTTTTCCATCTGGTCCATACTTGGTTCTGTAAACCCATTTGCATCTAACAAGTTTTTGTCCCTTTGGAAGGGGAACAAGATCCCATGTATCATTTGCCAATAATGAATGATATTCTTCATTCATAGCTGCGTCCCAATCTGGATGGCCTGAAGCTTCTGCAAAGGTGTCAAGATCATAATTAGCTGAAGCTTGAGCTAGTAAAGAAGAGGCTCTATCGAACTGAGAATGTGTACGTCACTAATCTGTAGGATCACCGACAAGAGCACCTGCTGCATCCCGAGTAGCACGGACCCATTTTGAAAGTTGAGGAGCTGAAGGAGGATCTTGAGAAGGTGGGGGAGGATTGTCATTTTCGCTGTCATCATATGATGAAGAAATATTTTCAGAAGTAGAAGGGATAGAGAGAGGTGGCACATCCGCCGCACTAAGCTCGTACGTCGATATATTTCCAGCAAACTTTACATCTCTTCTAATGATAACATTTTTGGACTTAAGTGGAATAAGTCTGTATCCTTTGACATCTTTAGAATATCCAACAAAAATACATTTTTCACTCTTAGGTTCTAAAGCTTTATGTTTCTCATCTGGAATATGGGCCCATGCTTCACTTCCAAAAACACGAAAGTGATTTACATCTGGTTTAATTGAGCTTCATACTTCTTCTGAAGTGATATTCTTTAAAACCTTAGTAGGTGTGCGATTTATTATGTAATTTGCACAATTAATTGCTTCTGCCAAAAAATTAAGACTAAGTCCTTTAGATTGAAGCATATAATTAGCCATTTCCGTTAAGGTGCGATTCTTCCTTTCAGTTACACCATTTTGTTGTGGAGTATATGGAACAATATGTTGCATTTGAATTCCATTCTCAGCGCAAAAGTTGATGAATTTGTTGTTAACATATTCTCTGCCATTATCAGATCTTAGCTTAAGAATTTGATGTCCATATTGTTTTTCAACAAAGGCCTTAAAAGCCAAGAACATGTTAAATACTTCACTCTTGAGTTTTAAGAAGTATACCCAAGTGTGTATGGAGAAATCATAAATGAAAGTTAAGAAATAATTGTAGCCAAAGAATGAAACAACTGGAAGTGGACCACATAAATCACTATGCACACGCTGGAAAGGCGCTGAGGCATGCCAAGAGGCACGTTTTTCAAAACTACTCGATGATGTTTAAGAACATGTTAAATACTTCACTCTTGAGTTTTAAGAAGTATACCCAAGTGTGTATGGAGAAATCATAAATGAAAGTTAAGAAATAATTGTAGCCAAAGAATGAAACAACTGGAAGTGGACCACATAAATCACTATGCACAAGCTATAAAGGCGCTGAGGCATGCCAAGAGGCACGTTTTTCAAAACTACTCGATGATGTTTTCCAAGTACACATCTGGAACAAACACCATCTCTGCAAGATACCATTGGAATACCTGTTACCATATTTTCTTTACATAGATTCTGAAGGGAGCGATAGTTTAAGTGACCAAATCGCTCATGCCAAAGTTTTCTCACTTCATCATTATGAGAAACAAATATCGAGGGAAGATTTGATGACCCAAAGTTGTTAAACTTATACAACCTTGTAGAATCATCAGCAATGCCAGTAGCTGAAATATATCTAGGATCTCTTAGGTCCTTAATTACAACATCGTGAGGTGAATATTCAACGTTTTACCTTCACCTGAATGAGTTATTTGATATGCAGATAGAAGGTTGCAGGATAAGGTTGGAATACATAATACATTATTGAATTGACCATTGTCTATATGAACAGTTTCAGTCCCTACAACACTAAGAGATCTATCATCACCAACATATATATTTTTGGTGTTACAATCATTTAAAGAAGAAAACATGGCTTTGTTTTTGGCCATGTGATAAGAAGCTCCAGAATCAATGAGCTACTCATGAGAATGAGAAGAAGAAGATACATTTAGTGCATATCTAGACCGAGATGCTTGACAACCACATGCAGAAAGTGGTATTCTTGAAGATGAAGTTGAAGTTGTTGAGTGCTCCAAATGGATGTTATGCTTCTTAATTCCTGCCTCCAAGGCTTCCATTTTCTTAAAGCATTTGGATCCTAAGTGGCCATCTCGATTACAAAAGTGGCATTGTTTATCAGTCTTCTTCCCTTTGTTTTTATTTGCCTTATCATTTTGTTGAAATGATTTTTCATTTTGAGACTGAAATGGCTTAGGACCTTTGTTTGGTTTAGGATCATTCTTTTTAGGATACAACTTTTTAGGATTCTTTGAATTTGGTCGCTGCTGGGTGGCTAAGGCTTTCTTAGAAGAGTTTCCAAGCTTAAGAAGACCAAGATGTAAGAGTTTTTCTTGTTCTCTTATTAAAGAATCACAAAAGGCATCAAAGGAAGGGGACTTGTAGTCTTGTCCTTGAGAAATGAAGGCTTCTCTTGTAGAATGGAAGGTGGAAACAAGCACAGAGTAGGCTGGTCCCAACATAGTAAGAATGGAATAGATAAGGTTACCATCTTCTTTATTTACCTTAACACGTTCCAAGAGAAGTCTAAGGGTATTGAACTTGGACAAAAAATCTTCAGTGGAAGAAAAATTATTGGGGTCCAATGTAAGCAACCCATTTTCTAGTTGATGGGCTCTAAGTTCATTTTTAATTCCAAAAACTTTAATGATCTGTTTCATTGCTTCATTAGGAGTATCAAGTTTTGCGATATCGAATCTAAGGTCTGGAGAAATAAACATCCCTATCAACCCACGTGCTTGATCTTGCCTATTTTCCCATTTGGCTGCCTTATCTTCATCTTTCGATTTGGTTTCTTGGCTTGAGGCTATTCTGTAATGACCTTTACTTCTAAGTAAATCCACAATGTAGACCCACCATTGGAAGTAGTTGGTGTTGTCAAGAATAACTTGGCATGGGCTTTCCATTTTAACAGAAATTGAAGCTATAGATGCTGAAACCAAGTGTTCCAATGGAAAGATCTCGAAAAATTAGGCTGATTAAAAAAAACAACTCTGAAAACGGCTTCCGGATGAAGAAGTTATGGCTTTTTGAAGAAAAGTTGTTGAAGATGCCGACGAAGTGTGAGAATGTGCGGAAATGAATGATAATGTTATAGTTAAAAAAATTCTGACCCCTGTCCAAACTTAATCTAATTAGCTCAACAAAAAGATTGACTTGAACTCAAGACCTCTATTCTCATAAAGTAGCTTTGGACCAAGTGAGCTAGATTAAAAGGTTAGTAATTCTTGAAAAAGAGGAAGGTTTTTTATTTATTTATTTATTTTTATTTTTTATTTTTTATGTCATTAAAGCTTGGCATGTGTGCTTATTTGAGAAAGCTCTTTTTTGCCTACAAAACAAAAAACACAAAACTCAACATGGACGTACAAAAAAAAAGCAAACCTTACGGCTTGAAGTTAGCTTTAGCCGAAAACTAAATATTTTTCTCAGTGTTTCTGATTTGCTGAGATCACACGAAGGCGCGGCGGAAAAGAGCATACGCATGAGAAAAATCTTTCCTTTTTGTTTCTGATTTTCCCATATCGCATAGAGTCGTGGGGCAAAGAGCATATGCAGAAATGAAAGGTATAGATCTGGTAATAAAAAAAAACAAAGAGCTAAATAAACCGAAATAAACAGAGAGAAAATAACTAAAAACTACAAGTAAATACTATATATCTCCAGATCTTAAAAATGACGTAGCTAGGGCTATCAGAAACCTTTTCGTGTCAAACGAAAGGGGTTCCTCACTAGAACAGATGATCCTAACACAATAGAGTAGTCATCTCGGCCCGAAAGCAGCCAGTATCAGTAGATCTAGGAAATGACAGTCAAATGCAGTTCTACCAGCTTCAGATTTGGATCACCAACGGATGCGGCCCTCAAATAGCTCTGATACCATGTAAGAATTTACAGGGTAAGTTTCTCAGACAGAACACCAAAGGACACCGCTCACAAACACATCACAGATCAATACACCAGTATTTTTGACGTGGTTAAAACCTTCAAAGAGGGAAATAGTCCATGGCCTGCGCTAGCGCGGCCACTTCAGACAATTTATTAATAAAAGAATGAAAATTTACATAAGCTTCTCTCATGAACGGTTACCCTACAAATAACCCTCCATGCTCTTTAAATAGAGATCATGGACCAATTAGGTGTTAAGCCACGGATCAAGTGTCGGTAATACTGAAGAGAGAATGAACCGTCAGATCACTACATATCTTGACCGTCAGATTGTAAGTTACAAAAGTACATAGTAAATAAACACACTTTACCTAACTCTACACTAGATCAAGTTATACTTAACTATTTCTTATGTGTTGGAATATCCTAACATTTTGAATTTTGGTTGCATTGTCATTGTTGCCTTAACCTTTTTTCTTTGTTCATTTGGTTTTTACCATGGCATTGGTTGCAAAAGCTTGTTCTAAACCCTTTGCCCCATTGCTTCTATTTGTATTGCCTCTTCCGTTTTTCATGCTATAAGAACATATTATGGGGTTGATCGAAATTTAGGTCAACATTGGTGATGTTCATAGTCTGAATAAAGTGCTCATAAGCTTGTGGTAAGTTTTTTCAGTGTGATTACCACAGTGTCCTCTTCTTCCATTTTTCAACAATAAAGGACAACTATTATTTGATGTCCTTGATCTTGAGTAATTTTTTTGGTATTGATGCACTTTCATTCAAT
This sequence comes from Pinus tabuliformis, assembly GCA_031772625.1. NCBI lineage: Eukaryota > Viridiplantae > Streptophyta > Pinopsida > Pinales > Pinaceae > Pinus > Pinus tabuliformis. The sequence goes on from CM062813.1 coordinate 272,802,175, forward strand.
AATAAAAAACAACATTTTCCTAATGAAGAAGGCTCTACCCTTGTTTGAAGTCTCATGTAAGTCCAAAAAATGCTTGTAAATCTTTGTTGTCAACTGGCTTGTTTAGCCATCAAGCAACATTTCGTATCTCATAAATAACTTAGTCAACAATATTGATTCTTTATCTCACTCATCAATCTTATCCTAGTCCTTACCTGTAAGCTGTATTTAGGTATCATTATATTGGATGATAACAACCAAGCACCTCTAACATATATGACCAATATACATTACTTCCACATATTGTGTTACTTCCTAGAGAACCTTTGGCTTCCTTGAAACATGATGTTGGGTAAAGAGGTCATTGGTACAAGCCATAAAAATAGAAATATAGTAAAATGTTGAAATGACCTATTATTCATTCTCTCAATCTACGGATTTGAAGTGAGAACACTTGGATATTGGCTTTAAATAGTGGTAATAGCCACACATTGATGAAAAATATGCATATTTATGATAAATTTGGAATATAAAACTAAAATTCAATCAATCCTATTCTCTAATGATCCAAAACCCTTTGGGTCCTTTGATGCGTCACATTGGTGATCTCTCAATCCATCTCTGCTTACAACAATCTCTAAGTTATTACATTTGCATAGATTCCATGGCACCCAAACTGTTGAAGTTGCAAGAGTGGAGACCATGTCCTTTAAAGGCCCAAGACTCTTGATACGACTTCAAGAATGTTGTGCTTTGATACCATATATGATTACGTGAACATAAAGAAAATAAAGATTGCATACATAATGGGAAAATGAAAGCTTTGATATGAAGGTTACATGCTAGTCGTTCCAATCCACTTTATGAATGTGGGAGAAATTGAAATAAGGCATAAAAACATAAAATAACGTAAAGTTAAAGTGACTTTATTGATGCCTATGTCTATATCATTGAACATTATATTATAATATTTGTTTTAACAAAATTAAGTCCATCTTCTTTCTAGTGCTACTTTTGACACTTGATTTGAATCCTAGAATCTTTAGATATCAATGTTTCCTCCAAACCCCTTGTTTAAGCCTAGTTTGAGGGCTAAAGAAAAACTATAATTTTCATAGGCTAGCACTTTGAAGTTCCTTAATATACTTTTCTCCTTTGTCTATCTTGAAAATTTCATTCACTAAAAATAGTTTGAAAAATTTATAGGCAAAATGAAGAGATGTCTCACTGAAAGCGCCTAATCGACGATCTCCAACTGTAATGCCAAACCTTTAAAATAACATAATAAAATAGAGTTAATGTATACAATATGTAAGTGTGGAGAACAATTCCCAAAGAGACAATAAAGATGAGTTACATAATATCCCTTGTAGAACAAGAAAACCTCTAAATAACCACAATATATTTCAATATCAAAATCATATGTTTATTCATAATTAATACATTGACTCCATAATGACCACATTTACAATACATATTCTCACTTATTGAAAAAATAATATAATTGGTTGTGAAATTATATATTAATGATAATCAAACTAAAATATAGTAAGTCCAAACGATTACATGCAAGCACAAAACAAAACCCAAGCTTATGAAAGAATGTGAGACAAAAAAAGAGCCTACAATCTAATATTTAAACACATATTACATTGGGAAAAGTAAAATGCTTGTAATAACCCCAAATAAAGCACAAGAGACTCATGGTGATACATTTGGAGGGATGGATTTGTCGCAATAGAGTGGGTTTTAAAGCTACTCTTTAGGAGGGTCCTTTGTCTCCTTGCATCCTTAAACTCTAAATCTTGTTGGGAAGAGGCAAGCCCCCTTTGCAATGAACACTGGTGGAAGCTAGCTTGTATATAGGAAACTCTCAATGGTAGAGAGAAAATAGTGATGGTTTCAAGTCTCTATAAGGCAATTTTGACAACATAATCTTACTCTTTTGTTCTCTCTTATCAAATGCAACTTCAAGGCTTTTATATATAGGTGAATAGTGAAACCCCTTCTTAGATCTAGTTTCTTTGTGATCTCTATTAATGTACTTGTGATTTTTTTAGTTTGTTGGACATTGTGGGAGACTAAATCAATGTTATTAGTAAAAATGAGGGTTTGAGAAGGTCTACACATCCACATTGTGCCTAAACAAGCACACATGCTTTAATGGGGATATTGATTAACAATGTTTACATTTAAGAAGAGTCACATAGAAATTGAGAGATTTTTTGGCTGCTAGTGTAGAAAAAGAAGAATAATTTGCGCGTCTTAGAAAATTGTAAAGTAATAAGTTTTTAGAAATTTGCTTGTATTGTGCTTTTTTCGATTTCATTTCAACACTTAGCAACTAATATTTTGATTGAATTAAGTGAGGTACCATAAGACCATATGATGATGAAGTGGAGTGCATAATGTAGGTTATCATGACAATAGTGATGTATCTAGGGAAAAACTACTCACTATATAGGTGAGTAAAATTACACTAATAATCATTGCCTCTTGATATGTGAGGTTAGGAATAATTTATAAATCTGAAATGCATTACAATTCCTTACCCAAACAATGGAATGGAGTAGATGAGAAGTTGAATTAAAAAAGGAGGGAGGACCATCCACATATAGGCTCAAGAGAACCATTAGAAAACTATAACCCTCAAATGAGGTTTATACATGATCCAAATATCAACAATACATGCATACCCAACAAATAGGATTTGCTCATTATGTATAAGCTAAATACATAAGTTAATGTCGGTGATGAAAACGTGGAGTCAAAGAAAAGTACATAAGCATGATTAAAACCATAAAGTTGTCATAATACAAGACAACGTGGGGCTAGATTAGTGTACATGATCATATTGAATATTGCATCTTGTCTAAACACATGTGAAGGAACATTGAGACATTGGAGAGGGGGTCAATAACTATAGGAGCACAATTGAACACAATGGGGGCTTGGGATTTGTGAAGATCTCACTAGATGAAAGCTCAATCTAGAGGCTTAGAAACTCTTGAGTAGAGCCAAATATATATCGGGATCTGAAAACTAGAGCTGCAAAACCTAGACTCACATTGGACCATCTAGGGTGGCTCTAACCTAGGGGACCAAAAATATATTGGTAGGGGTCATACATGTTTGATGGTCTTAACTAGAATTATTGATGTGCAAGAATCACATTCGTTTAATAATGAGTTTGAGTCAAGCATGTGAGAAACTATCAAGTCAAATAGTAGTTATCAATGTCATCACCTCGTTTGAATTGACCCACCAATGAGCTAGATGGAAAAGGTACACAAATAATTTAAACCAAAACCTTAGAATAAAGGTATTAAGGTCAATAGTGTTGGAAAATGGATAGTGGCAACTATTAATCTTATTTTCCTCAACCTTAATATTTGCTTGTGAACTTATTAGCTTTCTTGTGTTCTTTTAGTTATATCTTTCATCAAACAAATATCAAGAACATAAACTGCAACAATAGAGGACACAAATGTTAGGCTCATAGCCAAGGAAAAACTCCTCGAAGGGGGAAACCCAAAAACTCTTATCTTCTTATAATCTACTTCAAATGAGATACAAAGACCCAAACCATAGAACGAGTCCTTCTCCTAGTACCAAGTCAACCCTTCCTCAAGTCCTTTCCTTGATTCTGCACGAAACTGCTACACCCCACAACTTTGACCTGCCAACTTCGATACTGCAACTCGTCCTGCAACTTTGACCCTTCAATTTTGGCCTTGCAGCTTCTTTGGAAACCCTAATCCAACCTCTTCCCAAGACCTCCCTAGAGCAATATAGCTCTCCCAAAGTCAACAAGGTCAATATAGGGTTTTTCCCTTTTCCAACTACAAGATTTTGCACTTCGTCCTATTGCAACTCGAACCTGCAATTTCAGCCTCTCCCTGCAACTCATAAACCCTAGAATTTTGCACGTGTGAGAGAGAAATCCCAAAAGCAATATATTTTCGTCTTTCCTTGCCTCCTAGACCTCCACTCTCCTTTTTTGCTTCCCCTAGCTATAGATAGAAATTCTTCTTGAGATATCAAACTTGTGGAGTGAGTGTTTCCATATGAGGTCGAATTACGTCTTTATATATCCTTCTCAAGGGGTCGAATTCCCTCCTTTAGGCCGACTTGATGATATTGGGGTTGACTTGTACTTTTGGAGCTTCCAGGGTTTTCTAGACTAAAAAATAATTCTTTTTACAAATATATTTTTTCCCGGAAGGGTCTTATAAACATGATGTTGACTCCTTTGACTCATGACAATAAATCCTAAGACCTAACAAACCCTATAAGCACGAAGAACATGTTTTTACTTAGAAGACCATCAATAATGAGCATGAAACCCATGCTTTAATAATAATAACTTTTCTTTTTCTTTTCTTTTTTGTTACATAGGATACATATTGAAATGAGTATAACAATTATGAAGACCGAAACTAGTTACATTTCTCAACACTCCCTCTTAACTAGGGAGGTATTCATATTTGTACAGCCAGTACAACATCATATCTCAAACTGAAGATTTCTCACAAGAAGAGTCAGATTGATAAGCCATATTGTAAGCATCATCATTATGACCAACACTGTCCCTGAGGTCCAACTAGACAAGCTCTACTTTAATCAAGAGCATTATGTTGGGAGGTTTTACAAGGTACATACCCCATTCGAATGTCTACAAGGTATGTCCTTTTAGGACTATTCTTATATTGGATCTCCAATCCCGAGTCCTTAAAGAATATCAATCCTTTTCAACTACTCTCCTCTTGGATACTTGTCCCATCCTCAAAGAGTGTCAATACCTTTCCTTTCTTGGATGCTATATCCTCAAGGAAACGATATATGCTTATCCAATCCTTCGTCATTCTCTCTTCATCACCTGAATAGGAGAATGCGCATGTGATGTCCAACATCACTCCCTCTCAAACTGAGAGGACATCCATATTCTCCATTAATATTGAGAATAGAACCTTGCTCTTATACAAGGAGACTCCTTTACTCCATCTCAAAATAAAAGAAGATCTAGACTTCCTTTCTATTTGGGAAGTCAGCGGTACAACTTTCTTCATAAGGGTATCAACTATCAATTCTTCATAGTTGTCTGACTCCCTCTTTCCATTGCATTATCAAGATTTTTTTCTTTCACGGTATCGTAGAGCCACCTTCTCTCTTCAATATTGTGACAGGTTCCAGGTCACCTTTCTTGCTCATCACTTTCATCTTCAACATGAAGTCATTGTATTGAGCCTTTTCCAAACTTCAAGCTAATCAGAGCTTCGTTTTGAAAGTGATCTTCCTTTGAACTTTAGGTTATCTTCTCGCATTGCTACATTTTAATATCAAGATGTCTATATCTTGAATTCATAGTTGCTAGGTACTATAAATTGAGCTTCCCTCAATATTCTTCATCCATACAATTGAACTTGCCTCAATTGACATCATATATTCCTGCAACATTCTTCTGGGTAACAAAATAATATGTTAAACAAATAACCAACAATAATGAAAATCAGACTTACCTCATCATGATGACCTTCTCATTCCATCAACATCCTCATGGTCCATCTCTATATGACTTTTCCTTCATGCATCAAAGTGCTCAAGGATCAAACTTGACTACCAAGTTACAGATTTTCTTATACTGGATGTTAATCATTATCTTACATATTCTAGAGAAAGTATTAATCTTTATATATCCTTAAGTCAAATCCTATTATTCTCAAGCATCATATATCGATATACCTAAGCATATTCAACTTTCTTTCCACAAGATTCTACAAATATGTATCTCATCCAAAGTTTTGTATCCAACATGCATTCCTATTCTTTCATCCGATCATCTAACTATCTATATATCTCACAAAGAACCTACACCTTGACCTATTGCATTCTTTCATCCCTTTACCAATATTGATTCCACATTACATGGAATCTCTACTAATATTTGTCATAGTGCTTCTTCCAAAAACCTTTCATAATTATGGTTCTTCCAGGATCATGATGATCCACTTAAGCAAGATGGCTTCCTCTAACATAATGTTAGATAATTGCTAGATGATCAATCCACAAAACGGTCTATTTATCCATATATCCAGATGATCTCTACAAAGCAACATAATTATGTAAATTCTATACATGCTACTATCATATGCTTCTTTCTATGATGCTATTTATAACATACTATCCTAAAAGAAAGATTAATCTTCATAAATAACCTAACATTCATTGAACCTTCTTTAGTAGTAAAGATCCTTCACTTCTTCCTTCTTTGCCTTTTTCTAAATTTCTCCCACTGCCTCGAGCTTCACTCCTTTCCTTTCTCTTGTTGTTTTGATTTTTTGGACAATCCCTCTTAAAGTGTCAAAATTCATTGCATCCAAAACATTTCACTTTGGACATGTCTTTATTTTTGGACTTACCAAACTTTCCCTGCTTCAACGTCTTGACTTGGGCTAGAAAATATTGAGATTGCTCATCTGATCTAATATTATCCTTGACCTTGATCCTTGAATCTTCCAATATGCACCGCACCCACAAATCATCGAAGGGAGTTGAATCCTTCTTGGAGTAGATGCTTGTTGCAACGCTGCTCCATTTGGGTGGCAATGCATTTAGTGCACATATGGTTACTTCATAATTAGTGATTGGTTCCCCAAGCCCTTGCAAATGGTCTCTTAGTTGAGAGACTCTTGTGAGACAGAATGCCACATCCTCATCTTTTTATTTCTTCATTCTATACAACTTGTTCCTCAATGGAATCTTTTTTCCCATTGTACTTACTGAATACAAATTCACTAGCTTGTCATACATGGCCTTGGAAATCTTTAAATTTGCAGCAAATGGAACAAAAGAATCCTTGATTGATTAAACTGTGATCCTTTGAGCCCTTACTTCTCCTTTCTTGTACTTTGCTAGTTCTTGTGTGTTATCCTTCTCAGGTTCAGTAATTTCCCCAGTAACATATTCCATTACTTCTTATTCTGTGAGTATCAAGTCAATTCTTTTTTTTCATGCTAGCTAGTTTGATGCCCCAATGAGCTTGTTGCTCTCTTTGTAGAAAGAACCCATATGAATTGAAGATTTAGGCATGATGTAATAATATGTAACTTGAGATCAAGATTCTCCTTGATGATGTCTTCAACCTTCTTTGATGCCTTCAAGATTCTTGAAGAGTCTTCAACAAAAAAATTCCAAGATCCTTGATGCCTTCTTTAAAGATGCCTTCCAAATATATATTCTTTCAGAGAGAGATCAACACTCTTCTTCAGATCTTCCACTGATGTAGTCTTGATCTTCTTCCTTAGATTCCCTACTTTTGGGTCTTCTACCAATGTGTCTTCAATCCTTCTTGAAGTCTTCTTCTTTAGTCCTTTCTTGAGAGTTTCCTTCTTCCCTTCCCCTTGACAAGTAACTCCTTCTAGTGTCCTTCCGGCTGCCTTCCTTGTTCACGTTAGCTTTGATACCATGTTGGAAAATGGATAGTGGCAACTATTAATCTTATTTTCCTCAACCTTAATATTTTCTTGTGAACTTATTAGCTTTCTTGTGTTATTTTAGTTATATCTTTTATCAAAAAAATATCAAGAACATAAACTACAACAATATAGGACACATATATTAGGTTCTTAGCCAGGGAAAAACCCCTTCAAAGGGAAATGCAGGAAAATCCTCTTCTTAAAATCTTCTTCAAAAGATATAAAAAGTCCCAAACCCTAAACCAAGTCCTTCTCCTAGTACCAAGTCAACCCTTCCTCAAGTCCTTTCCTTGATTCTGCACCAAACTGCTACATACTGCAACTTCGACCTACCAGCTTTGATACTCCAACTTGTGCTGCAAATTTGACCTTGTAATTTTGACCTTGTTGCTTCTCTAGAAACGCTAATCCAACCTCTTCCTGAGACCTCCCTAGAGCAAGACAAATCTCCCAATGTCAACGAGGTCAATATAGGGTTTTCCCCCTTTCTAGCTACAAGATTCTACACTTCATCCTATTGCAACTTCGGCCTCTTACTTCAACCCATAAACCCTATAATTTTGCACATGTGAGAGATAAAGCTCAAAAACAAGATATTTTAGTCTTTCTTTGCCTCCCACTCCTTTGCTCTCCTTTTTATGCTACTCCTAGCTACAGATCAAAATTCTTCTTGAGATATCGAACTTGTGGAGTGAGTGCGTCCAAATGAGATCAAACTGCTTCTTTATATAGCCTTCTCAAGTGGTCGAATTCCCTCCTTTACACTGATTTGATGATCCTAGGGCCAACTTGTACTTTTGGAGCTTTGAAGATTTTCTACACTAAAAAACAATTAATTTTACAACTATATTTTTTCCTGGAAGGGTCTTATAAACATGATGTTGATTCCTTTGATTCATGATAATAAATCCTAAGACCTCACAAACCCTAGAAGCACAAAGAACATGCTTTTAATTAGAATACCATCAATAATGAGCATGAAACCCATGCTTTAATAATAATAATTTTTCTTTTTCTTTTCTTGTTTGTTACATAGGATACATATTGAAATGAATACAACAATTAAGAAGACCGAAACTAGTTACATTTCTCAACAAATAGGAAGAAGTTTTACTAGAATCAAGTTATAAGGGAACTCCTAGAGATTAGTGTGAGGTGCAACAAATCATGTAGCAAAGGTGAATGATGTGGACTGAGATAATGCATGATGAAGCCAATGAGAATGGAACTCAAGAATTTCCTTTTCTTGAGAAAATTGATAAAGACTAAATTGGAGTAACTGTAAAACCCCAAGAGTGATGGTAAAAAAATAGGTAGAATGCTTATAAATGACAACTGAGAAGGTAAACATAATTGATGGTTAGAAATGTCAAACTAGGATGAGTGTTACTTGATGAGACAATTAAGCTATATCAAGATTAAATGGGTTATTGAGATAGATAGATTGTAAGGTATAAAGCGGTGACTCCAATATAAGATGCTCTAAACGAGGGGGATTGAGACTACCACAATAAAAAGAGACCATGTAGCATAATGGCGCCAAAGGAGTACAATAATTTGTTTAAAAAAGAATAATATATATATATATATATATATATATATATATATATATATATATATATATATATATATATAACGAAGAAGGAGATAAGTGTCTTATTACCACAAAATATAGCATGCCCTAGAGAGGGAAAACTATATGACAAAAGCTAGACTAAGTGTTAACAACGGGACAATGGTCCACTCACCACAACCAAGGTCCCCTTTTCTTTAAGAAATTTCACTAATGGGAGGAGTCTTGGTAGGAAAATAATCACCTTTGATAGATATTTCTATGGTTTGAGGTGTAAGGTGATGGATTAGGACCTCTTAAGGAAAACCCAATACTATGATATAATGCTTGAAAAGGTGCTTCACTCCTTTAAAGAGACCTAAAGATGAATCACACAAGACCTAGAGTTTTGTGAATAATCATGGATGATGGCGCTCCCAAGATCAAGGAAACAAGAAGAAAGGGATTCTTATGATATACTTTACCAAGTACTAAGTGAATACAACCCTCATAGAAGTCCTCAAGTTGAGGAAAAACTAGCTAGGGTTTCCCTCTTAGGGATATAGTTACGTCTCGAAATTTTATGGATGAAAATTAAGTGGATTCCCACCAAAACTAGAGGTCTTATAGCCAAGACCTAATACTTGATGTTTAGGCTCTTATTTTTCCACAATACGTCTCCCTAAGCAAGTCGCTCTAAGCCCTAGTTGGTCATCCTACCTAAAGAGGATTGAATTTTTGGTGAGAGAATTTATGGGGAAGAAAAATGTTCAACAACCAAAGACTTGGACTAGTGCCTTGTCCTTTGGGCATATGGAGTCTTAGGATGTTCAAACTAAGCTAAATAGTCTCTAAGGAGGCTTAAACATGATGCCCCCAGTACCAAGTTTAAGAATTTACCCACTTCAAGAAATAATGGAGTTCATGGAGAGTTCAAAGATTTTCCTCCACTAGGAACATTCATTACATGCCATATATTGAATAACATATGCAATGCTTCTACTAGAAATCCTTTCAAAAATGAATTTTCAATAATTAGGTTACAATTAGCACATTCTAGAGATAATAATTCCATACACAAACAAATTCAAGAGAGAAATTCCATCAACATTAAACAATTACAAGATGACATGTAATATATCCATCCAAAACTCAGGGAGTAGCTCCAAATAAGAAGTGCGAATTAATTCGATACATCAAAATGCATCCACAAGAGTCTCCACTAGCCAAAGAAACAAGTGTGAAAATATCTCAATAGATTGAATCCAAGTTTGATGATGTTAAAATAGGAAACTAGGGCCAAATTCCACATTGGACAACTCATTTGATGGAGATGATGATTGTATTTCATTACTCTGTTCAAGAGGACCAAAATCAACCTAAAGATCATGAAATCTGGACAAGCACAAATGTGTTTTTGAATTTATACCCACACGTGCAAATTGTGAAGGTCGGCCACATCACCATGTAGGCACATGAAGCCTAAGAGACATGTCAGTTCACCCTCAACAGCTTGTATAAATATAAGTGGCCTCCAACTTCATTTTGCACCTCACTCACTCACACATTCTTCTCTCTCATTCTCTCATTTGTTTGTACAACTATTGGGCATATATTTTCTCTCACACATGTGGCAAGGAGGATGATTTTCAGGACAAAAGTACAGGGCTGAAAATTTTAGAATTCTCTTGCAGTTTGACTAGTGTTGACTTTAACTTGTTGGGCAGAATTTGAGTTCGATCTCTTGGGAAGTTTTCTGTTTGGGAAGGCCGTACTATTTGGCATAGAAATCGAGGAAGTCTGGGCACTTTGACCGCACACCAATTGAAAACTTTGACCACAAGCCTCTTCTATGTGTTGACCAGATTTGACTACTCAAAAGTGGACTGCTTTGACTGTTGTTTGACCAAATAAGGAGGCTGAATTTGATTGCCTTTGACTGAGCTCCAAAGAGTATGTTTTACTATTGCGTTGACCATATTTGACTTTCTGGTTAGGGCTGAAGTTGACTGCAGATTTGAAAAGATTCTTTTGACTTTGATTGGTAAGTCAATTTTGACACTATTGTACTCTCTCTCTCTCTCTCTCTACTGAACATTTCATATAATAGTAAGAATAATTGATCAAAGGGTTTTCCCCATCTTGGGGTTTTTCCTTGGCATCTGCCAAATCTAGTGTTCTCTTTTCTTGGCTTGTTTTTTGCATTTTATTGTTCATGTTCTATCTACAATTATTGTCAATGTGATTAATGGTTAATGTGATTTCTATTGGAAAACTAAATTGGAAATTTTCATTGGTCTACTAAAGGACATTGGAGTAATTGTGCTAAGCATAGAACATACGATTGCTAACTAAAATTAACATGGTACCATATCCCAGGTGAAGACAAAACCCAAGCAAGAGAGATAAAAGCAATCACCAAGAAAGATTTATTGGACAAGTTTCAATGGCTTCTACATCCTACTTTAAGATCGAGGATAAGCTCAATGAAAAATTTGACTATCATGCACAAAAGATGATGTTGGACCTGATTTTGGAGGAGCATGAAGTATTTGACTATGTTCAGGGAAAAGTGGTGGAACCTCCTTCAAATGCATCGACTGCTGCTAAGACAAAGTATAGAAAAGGTGAGGTCAAAGCAAAGAAATGTTTGGTTGACTCCATTCGAAACAATTTGGTTGCCTATATTTCTGATTTGGGAATTTCTAGGAGATATATGATAAGCTGGTTGGGATGTTCAAAGTGAACAATGAAAATCAAATCCTCTTTGTCAAAAACAAGTTGAACGATATCAAGATGGATAAAGGGGAGTCTGTTCAATCCTACTTCATGAGAATAATGCAAATCAAGAATGACTTGCTATCTATTGGAGAAGTTATTTGTGATAGGGAGCTCTCGCTCATTTCTCTTGGATGTATTCCAAGACCATGGGATGTATTTGTCACCACCATTCTCAACAATGACAAGATACTTAGTTTCGATGAGTTATTGGCTAGAAGCACTCAAGAGGAGACTAGGATGATGGAGAAATAAAAGCCCTCAAATGGAAATGAACCTACTTCTTTCTCTACTCGTGCAAAGAGAAAGAATAATGCTAGTCCAAGAAGACACTGTTAAGGATTCAAGAAGGGATTCAAAGAAGGAATAAAATGAAGGTACTACAATTGCAACACGTTTGGTCACTATGCTTGAGAATGCCCTCACAAGAATAATTCTCCAAGGGACGATGAAAACAAAAACCACAACAATTTTAAAAGAAATGGAAATCAAAGGAACAATAGGTTCAACAACAAAGGAAAGAGAAATGCTCCCGCTGCTTGAAATGGAAATGGTTGACCTCCCAAAGGGACAAGAAATACCAGGTATGATGAAAGTGATTTTGTAGAAAAACAAGATTGATTTTTTCCGATCTCCGCTCTATCTACTGCCTCTACTTTAGATACTTTGGATCATTGGTTTGTTGATAGTGGAGCCTCAAGGCACTTCGCTGGGTTCAAGGAGGCCCTCTCAAATTTGGTTGAAAAGAAGACTAATTTGAAGATCATACTTGGAGATAATGCCACCTACCCCCTGAAAGGGATAAGAACTATCATTCTTCACTTGAATCAAGGTAAAACCATTCATCTACAAGAAGTGTTGTATGTACCTGATTTGAAGAAGGACTTGGTGTCTATTTATACGATGGAAGATAAAGGCTTCAAGGTACCATTCATTGATGGAAAGGTATGTATTTGGAAAAGAAACCCTAAAGATACATTTTCTCTTGGATTTAGGGTTGATGGTCTCTATCAAGTTGGAGGAAGTCCTTTGGGACCTTTGGCCAGCGATACTTCTCTTCAATCCGAGCTATGGCACCAAAGGTTCTCCCACCTTCATTGCAAAGCCTTACCTCGGTGTTGTAGTGGCTACAACCACCCTCCAAAATTTTGGCTTGCATGAAAATTTCAGAGCTTACCTTGGATCCTGCGATCGATCATCCTTGGTCACTTGTTGTTAAGCTGATGATCTCAAACTTCCCCTCCTTGATCTTAAAAGTTGTTCATGTTCTCATATTTATGTAGCATGTGTCATATTTGGGCATACGGATTGCTGTTTGTCATGCGAAGGGAATGTTGTTTTTCTTCAAGGGAAAGCATGCGCACATGAGTTGTCATCATCACATAGACATGTTTCACACTCACTTCACGTAATCTTGTCACGAAGGTTGTTGCATCAATTAAAGTATGTTTTATACATTCTAGATGGTCTACATTGTATCACTATGTGTTTGTGTGTGATCATAGTCGAGTCCTATCAATGTTTACATCTATGTCATTGATCTCACACAAACATTTCTCGAGCAACTTAGCCTCATCCAGCTTCCCGGAACTGTGCACTTTGCTTCTACAACCCTCAAGCTTTCTCCCTTTCTTGTTGGAAATGTGTAGTGCGCAGAGACCCCAACCTCACTTGGCACCCAAAACTGCGCAATGGTTTCCCCCAATGTCTTTCCCCCATCCGAAACCCATTGTCTCTAGAGATTGTGTAGTATTGTCCCTCAGCTGCTCAGCCTTCCTTGCAACCTGAAATTGTGCAGATGTGTCCTCCTGAAACCCATCTTGCAGTAGTGCCTTGCATCCAGAAACTGCTCAATATTGCCTCTCAGTTGCTCAGGTTGCACTGCACTCAGAAACTGCGTAGAGGTGTCCTCCCACGACCCCCCTCCTGCAGCAGTGTCCTGTGCCTCAAAATTGCGCAGTGTTATCCAAGATGCCCTGTCTGTCTTGCATTCAGAAACTGCATAGATGGGCCTGCCAGGGCCTCATTCCGGAAACAGTAACTTCCCACTGAAACGATGCTTATCTATCTCTCAGTGACTACAGGAAAAAGGTGACATGCTGAGATCACTCTCGAGGAGTTGAGGAGAAGGTCCAAGAGACTAAGTGATGGCAAAAGATCAATACCGCTTGCAAACTTCGTTAGATGCATGATCATATCAAGGGTAAGTATGGTAAGTAAAGAACACCTTTCGAAGTGCACCTCTTAGTTGAGTTTGTAGGACTGCTTATATTTGTCATATCATCCCGTCTTTAGTAACATGCATGTGTAAACACAAAAGGTCATTTCATGTATTTCCTCTACATGTCTTGCTTTCTTTTCGCTTGTTTGACCAACTGTCGTCTTCAACATGTTGATTGCTATGTCATGCTTGCGACCTTGTTCTGGCGATGTTGAAGGTTTGTCTTTGTGTGTATGAGTTGTGTTCTCTATGTAAACATCTATCGCACTCACACATAAAGTTGTAAACAATGTAGCGCAAGTGTCGTCATAGTCGTTCAATGATCTATCTCAAGTGTCGCACTTGTTGCTCTTTAGACAGTCACATTGAGACATGTTGTCTTGTTTGTTTGAGGTGTCTTGTCATCGAAACATGTTGAGTGTGTGTACGCAAGGTCGTGTATACACGAGTTCACTCACTCACACACTTAGCCATTTTTCTAAAAATCTGTCGACTGAACCACCCTCCATCAGCCGAACCTCCACTGAGCTACACTGCGCAGTCTTAGCCCTTAGTGACCAAGCACTATTGCCTAGAAATGCACAGATCTTGGGGCTTCCCTCCAAACAGTGTGCACTACGAAATTTTGGAATCAACCTAGTTGAATCTAACCTAGAATAACACAAAAGTTTCCCAAGAAGCCATCTCAGTCTATGCTCCCCACAAACCTATCCATCAAGCCTCCTTCTAATCAATTGAAGAATTTGACTTAAGGAGTGACCCAAGGCTTCAATCATGTCCAAAAATGCACAGAAGTTGTCCAACCTACTTGCCAGCACTTCTTGAAGGAACTGCTCATACATGAGGGACAAGCACCCGCTTCCTGTCACTAAACTGTCCTAGGAAATTGTGCAGTTTTTCCAGGCAGTCCCCTTGCTGGCTTGCTCTCAACTCCTCCTGAAAACTGCAGAGTTTTCAGTGATAGTCCACCTACTGCCTGACACTCCGTCAGCCCGAAAATTGCGCAATCATGTCCTGCTTTACTGCCTCCCAGAACTGCACAATTTTGACAAGCAAACTCCCGCAACCTGATCCCAGCCTCCTCTGGAAAATTGCGCATTTTTCACTGCCAACGCTCCCTGTAGCCCTCACTGATTTCCTTGGAAAAACTGCGCAATTTTTCCTTCCAGTTGAGCCATATCACGTAGATTTCACTACTATCTCGAACTGCTTATCCCAGCCTCCCAATGACCTTTGCGAAGTTTTTCCTGATAGTGTCTTGTAGCCTCGCATCGTAGCCTGACATGTGCTATGCGTTGTTTAAGAGCTTTGTCCTTTCTCCCGGTCACCTACACCTAAAAACGAAAGACAATGCATTATGGTAGATTAGGGGATTTCTGGATTTGATGCCGTCTCATCATGAGTGATTGCAGAAACAGGTACATGGATGAGACATGGCGTGACGACGAACAAGATGAACAAGGAGCGCACGCTAGAAGACTCACTCGCGGTTGGACGAACACATGAAGCATACCAAGTAGCAAGCGAAGGAGACACATGCGCATGCATGAACCATCAAGCGAAGACCAAGACCATTAAAGACTCCACGCACTTTTCCATGCAGATTTAAAGCTATGGTACACCACAGGCACACTCATCACTCAGCAACATAGCAGCTTGACACGAACAACACAACCAACATGTGCATACCAACAGTGTCATGTCGAGTTGTGTCATGAGACGCCTCATCCACGTAACTACTTTGGGTCATACTTGTGTAATCAATGTAATGTAATGTGGAAGTCCAAGAGACCCATGGATGAAGTTAAAGAGTCATGTAAGTCAAACAATCATGAGAGAAGTCGAAGAGTCACAAGGGCTAGTTTCATCTTTGGCTATATATACCCCTCATTTGTACATGCAAAGGACTTTTCACTTTGGCTCCTCCTACATAGCCTTGAGAGTCTATAATCTTTTATTTGAGGAGCGAGCAGTGGCTCCAACGCTCCACTACTAGGGCTAGTGATGTATGGTGTACGAATGTGTCTTGGAACTTTCTTATAACTCAGAAGCCTATCACAAGAAAACACATTTTCACACATGTATTGTATTCATTTGTAAGACTATTCTTTGGACGCTTGTAATGCATGTTGCTTTAAATTGTACTAAGATAGTTGAACTATTTCAGTTGATTTAGTGCATATGTTGTTGGAAATGTGTTGTGTCAGTTGTTATTGTTGTCTTTCCTGTGTGGACTACTCCATCGGACACTAGACAGATTCATTCTTGTAAACTTGTTATAACGACCGTCACACTCGTGTGGACTACTCTGCTAGGTGTTGTCGGTGCTATCTCTAACTTTGTGTTTATGATTTCCCCATCCGTTTGGACTACTCCACTGGAAGCTGTGCAAATCCTGCTATGTTGTGTACCTCTATTCTTGAAGGAAATGTAACTAGATTCAGTCTTCATAAATTTACTTTTGACAATTGTATTTATTTAAGACAAGAAATTTCATTTTTATAATATATGTCAATGAGTTTCTTTCTCATTGAAGTAGGTCTAACACATGTCAAAGTGCTATAGGTGAGTCAAAGAGTCAAAAGAATAATGTTGAAGACCTTAAGGGAATGTTACATTATGTATAAAAGTAAAAGAAGACACCTCCAAGAAAATTCAAGTATCCTCCAAGAAAAGACATCATCAAAAGAAGCAATGGCACCATTAAAAGCACCTACTGTAGCAAAGAAAATCAAATCGGCCTCAAAGCAGCAAGTCAGCCTTCAAGTCGGCCTAAAGGACGGACATACCTCTATATATAGAGGCTGTCCACTCCCTCAAAAGACAACGTATTCCTCTTTGAAATCTGCGAAGGTACAAGGCAAGAAAAGGGAAACAAGAGGATAAGAAAAGGGTCTCCAAGGCAACAAATAAAGGAAGAAGAAAACCGAAGTGTTAAAGGGCTAGCTATAGCCACACGTGTGAGGAAAGGAGAGATGTCTCTGCAATTATGACAACTGTAACTTACAGTTTACCATATCTCATTGTTTAGGGTTCAAACTAGGCCTACAAGGCCTCTGTCTCAAGCATGGAAGAAGGGTATCCAAGCGAAGGGAGTAAGAGAAGTCTAACATAGTTCTTGTGAGGAGATTCCCTCACGCATGCGAAGAATTAGGGTTGCATTACTACTGCTCTAAGTCTGCAATCTTTGTGAAAGAGAAGAAGGCTCAGTTGGGAGGAAACAAGGTCATATTCTCAAGTTAGGAAGGCTCCATCTCAAGCGAAGGAAGAAAAGGTCAAGGTTCATCCTAGAGCATACAATCTAAGGTCTCTACAGTTGCCGGAAGAAGTGTCGAAGGGAGGAAGACAAAGTGCTGGAAGGAGAAGGACGAAGTGTTGCAAGAGAAAGTAATCTTGAAAGGACTTGACTTGTGCTTGGAGGATCTTCTTATCAAGGGTCTAGGGTTTTACATTGATCAATAAAAGCTTCAATAAGATAAATTCACGAGAGGTTTTCCTCTCAAGAGGAGAGGTTTTGGCCTTCGCAGAGAGCCAACATCTTGTGTTCTTGTTATTATGTTTTGGTAGCAGTTTCATGAAGTACACACACATGCATTAATAATAAGACGAAGAATATTAAGCTAACAAGAAAAAGGAAAAAGACTCCACAAATTGTTATCAAGTAACGAATAATCACACTACACTTATTTTCCCTAAATTCTTCAACATGATACCAGAGGTAAGGTGACACATCAAGGAAAGGGTAACTGAAGAACACTCATCAAGGAAAGTCATCTACAAGGATTCAACATCAAGCCAAATCTACTTGAGGAAAATAATTCCTATCACCTATCATTCATCAAGGAAGACTACATAGCAAGAAGAAGAGCCTTACATAAAGGCACCTACAAAGAAGAGTAGATTGAAGTAGGACCTACATGAAGATACAAGTCATCAAACAAATCTCATCATCGAGCAAGTCCACTTGGAGAAGGCAACTTGAAGAACATCAAGATCCCAAGAAGGCAAGCCATCAAGTTTTCAAGGAGAAAGCAAATCCACTACATCTCAAAATCTATCAAGTATATGTCCCCTTATGAATATACATCAATGTCTTTTTGCAAGGAAAGCAACAAATTGGTAGGTACCAATAACTTTCTTGCATGGAAGAAGATGATTGATTTACTTCTCAAGGAGAATGGTCTCCTAGAACATGTCAAAGGGAATATCTCTATCCATGCCAAGGAACAAACTCAAGCCTTAGATAAGTACAATAAGTACGGGACACGAGCTCAAAGGATTCTAATAGAACCAATCAAAGACTCTCTCATTCCTTATGTCTCCAAATTTGAAACATCAAAAGAAATTTATGATAAGCTAGTAGAGCTATTCTCGGCATCCACAACCGGACAAGTAATATCTATAAGGAATGAATTGTACAAGATGAATATACCAAAGGAAGGAATAGATCCCTACTTCATGAAAATATTTGAAATGAGAGATCAACTTCAAGAGCATGGGGAAGTCATGTTTGACAGAGAGATGACAACTGTAGTACTCAATGCTCTACCTGAGGATTGGGGCAACTTCACATCAAGCATATATGCGAAGAATAAAGCAACCACACTTAGTGAAATGTGGTCTCTATGCAGGACAAAGGAAACTACACTTAAAGCAAAGGAAGATGTGGGATCAAAGGAGCAAGAATTTGCTACCATGGCCAAAAGAAAGGGTAAATTTGGAAAATTTGGTCCACGAAGAACAAACAACAAAGAAATGTCCAAAATCCAATGTTTTGGATGCCAAGAATATGTACACTACAAAAGGAATTTTCCTAAGCTTAAGAAGGACAACAACAAAAAAAGAAAGAGGGAAGAAACTCACATGACTCAAGAGGTGAAAGAAGAAGGAAAGAAGAAAAAGAAGGAAGATCTGTCGGATCTCTACTATGACTAAGACAAACTATTTACTTCAAGTCTTCTTTGAAGGTTTTGAGTAGGATTGGAGCATGTAGGAATAAAATAAAATTGCATGACTAGAAACATCTTCTAGAATCTAGAAGGATGAAGTACATAGAGTTCTAGATACTCATGAATATGTAGCATTTATAATGAGAATAAAAATGCATGGGTAGAAATATCTTCTAGAATATAGGAGCATGGTAGATATAGCTCAAGATATTCATATAGAAGGAGCATACCTAGTATGGGACCTCATCCATGATAACAAAATATTGATCATGATTAAGAATCTTAGAATACCTCCATCATCAAAAGAAAAGAAACATTTGCAAGGCAAGGGTCTTTAAGATCCTATAATGGAATCTTCAAAAGAACGTTCATGAACCAAAGGAGATGTCTCATCGGGAAACCCATTCATGGGATTCAAGAAAAAGATGATATGTAGGAAAGCTAAGATGAAGCAAGAAGGGCCACACCAAGGACAACCAAATGAAGCTAAGATGATCAAAGGAGAATCAAGATGAGGTATGCATGCATTAAAGTTTAGTTGTTTTATCATTGTATATTATTGAGTCATGGGAATAGTTCTATAAAATGATCATACGAAAGAATCTCTTTCACCAAGGACATGCTCGAAGGCATGTACTATAATGCAATGAAGGTCAACAAAAGAATATGTTCACATAAGGAGTATAAGATTGCTAATTAAGAAGCAAGAAGAAATGCTGACTAGTCCAGGAAGCAAGCAATGAAGAGATTCTCTCACAAGAAGCATAAGATGGTTGACCCATATATCTAAGAAGAAGAAAATAAAGAAAGAGATGAAGCATGTGAAGAACACCATGATAACTGAGAATCACTATCTGACAAGATACTTTGAAGATATATCCCGAAAGAAGGCAGGACAACTCTGACAAAGAAAGGAAGGACTCTTGACACCTATGAAGGCCTTAGAGATATAAAATATGTAGATAACTGATTCTACTCTACAAATGTGTCATGATGAAGAAGCCGTCTAGCAAAAGAAAAAGCAATGTTGAAAGCAATATCAAAATAAAGTCATGATGGGCTACTAGGTCAAAGCATGTAAACAAGAAAGTACAACGAAGCATCCATGAGAAGAGTATTCTGAAGCATGGAAAAATGACAAAGGAGCAACCAGATGACAAGAAAACCTGATGTATGGCAAGAAAGACACTTTCCATGAAGGAAGCAATGACATGACAAACCAGGAAGGAAAGTGATCGTTGGATGGTGCCCTACTTAGAAGAAGTTCGAACAAAGACTTCATGACATCAAAGAAAGGAAGGAGATCAAGTAGCTGAAGGACCCACGAATAAGAAGTTGCTAATGAATGAAAGAGTCCCTAGTTAAGAGGGAGCTCTGACAAATCCCTAATCAAAAGGGAGTTTTGGATCACCCTCGATTACAAAGGAGTGACATTTGTGTTTTTCCATCTCATGGGTCATGCACTAGACTAGGACTAACATCCATAAGTTTAGATGAAGGCCATGAATGGAAATGTAGACACAAGATAGACACACCATTATTGTCTTCACTTGGGAAGAAATAATGGTAGGATTGGGTAATCATTTGGCATCCGATACTCTTTGAGGATGTGTAGGGCATCCAAGAGAAGAGTAGGAAAGAGGACCGATATTATTTGAGGGCTGAGAACCCAAGATAAGAATAGTCCTAGAAGGTCATACTCATAGAACACTCGGGTGGGTATGTACCTTGAGAGAAAATGATGAATGTGTCTATAAATCATTGGTCTCGCCAGCATTGTAGCTCATGATATCATGAAGAGATGTAGCTATTAATCAAGGCCTTACACTATGACAATGATGATTGATATGATGCTATAACAAATGGATTGCAAATCTGGTTTCTCTTATGTGATTTCTTCAGAGATTGATAATAGCAAAACAACTTGTAATGTTGTATGAATACCACCCTAGTTAAGAGGGAGTGTTGAAGGAAAAGTAACTAGGTTAGGTCTTCATAAATGTACTTTTGACATTTGTATTTATTAAAGAAGAAAATATTATTTTTATAATATATTTCAATGAGTTTCTTGCTCATTGAAGTAGGTCTAGCACATGTCAAAGTGCTATAGGTGAGTCAAAGAGTAAAAATAATTATGTTTAAGACCTTAAGGGTATGTTACATTATGTATATTTATGTATAAAATTAAAATAAGACACCTCCAAGAAAAGTCATCCTCCAAGAAAAGACATCATTGAAAGAAGCAATGGCACCATTAAAAGCACCTATTTTAGCAAAAAAATCAAGTCGACCTCAAAGCAGCAAGTCGACCTAAAGGAGGGACAAACCTCTATATATAGAGGTTGTCCACTCCCTCAAAAGATAACACATTCCTCTCTGAAATATGCAAAGGTACAAGGCATGAAAATGGCAACAAGAGGACAAGAAAATGGTCTCCAAGGTAGCGAAGAAAGGAAGAATAAAACCGAAGTATTAAAGGGCTAGTTACAACCACACGTGCGAGGAAAGCAGAGGTGTCTCTGCGGTTATGACAATTGTAGCTTACAATTTACCATATATCATTGTTTAGGGTTCAAACTAGGCCTACATGGCTTCTCTCTCAAGCGTGGAAGAAGGGTATGCAAGTGAAGGGCTTAAGAGAAGTCTAACATAGTTCTTGTGAGGAGATTCCCTCACACGTGCGAAGAATTAGGGCTGCATTACTGCTTCTTTAAGTCTGCAATCTTTGTGAAAGAGAAGAAGGAACGGTTGGGAGGAAACAAGGTCATCTTCTCAAGTTAGGAAGGCTCCATCTTAAGCGAAGGAAGAAAAAGTCAAGGTTGATCCTAGAGCATACAATCTAAGGCATCTACAGTTGCCGCAAGAAGTTCCAAAGGGAGGAAGCCAAAGTTCTGGAAGGAGAAGGACGAAGTGTTGCAAGAGGAGGTAACCTTGAAAGGAATTGACTTGTGCTTGGAAGATCTTCTTATCAAGGGTCTAGGGTTTGGCATTGATCAATAGAAGCTTTAATAAGAGAAATTCACGAAAGGGTTTTCCTCTCAAGAGAAGAGAGGTTTTGGCCTTGGCAGAGATCCAAAATCTTGTGTTCTTGTTCTTATGTTTTGGTAGTAGTTTGATGAAGTACACAAACATGCATTAATAATAGTAAGAAGAATATAAATCTAACAAGAAAAAGTAAAAATACTCCACAAATTGCTATCAAGTAACAAAGAATCACACTACACTTATTTTCCCTAGATTCTTCAACATCTACCTAAGTTGGGACTATTCCCTTTTGACTTGAGACTCACTCTCACCCTCTCCGTTTGCAGTGAAAGAAATTGGACACAAATTATACTAAGCACTTACCAGGCACACGAACCTCACTGTTTGAAGACTAAGTGAACCACTCTCATGTGCTGAAAAGCAAGAGCTAAGGCATATCTTTAAGATCATGGGAACCTAACCATCGTACCAGATGAGACTCCTAATGGTGTGGGGTTTAGTTAGGACTTCATACCGGGGATATCCCTTGAATGTTGGCGGGTCCAGCACCATCAACATTTCTGGTGCTAGAAAGAGGGCCAGATGACAAGTTGAGTCCTCAAAGTCTGTTTTGAATCTTCCCACATCTATCATGTCTTATGTTACACTTCGTCCTCTGAGATGTATGTCCTATGGAAATGACTTTGAAATCCCGAAGGATTTCTTGAATGACTTGTCACAATACGCATATGAATGTGAAGGTGGAACAACGTGGCAGAGGCATAGTCTTTCCTTTTCCAATCTATGTTAAAGCCTTGAAACCCATGAGAGTTACATAATTTGCATGATGTTTACATTCGTGCTTCGTGGGCACCCATTGCAATGGCTTGTCACTCTGCCCGAAAAATATATTCACTCATTTGGTCACTTTGTTACAAAGTTATTTGATGCTTTCCATAAGTTTGACCAACAAGCACTTAATAAAAAAATTCTTGAATTACGGAAAGCACTTGATGAATCCGTTGAACAATTTCACATACACTTTTGTAATCTTGCATATCGATTTCCTGAAGGTGAAATTGATTGGTAATTCCTCGATGAATGATTTAAGTATCTTATTTACATATACTAAAATCCGCAATTCTTAGAATCATTCAAACCCATCCCACCATACTTTGGTGTTAGAGCTTCCATATCTAAGACGGACAAGTTTGCTATCACAAGTGACTGTTTGTCATCTTCTCATCTAACAACTCTAGCTCCGTAGTGCGAGGTGGGAGAAGGTGTGCGCACACCTGTTGAACTATCACATCCTCACACCGCACCTGCTCTCAATGTCTGTGCAAATTTGGCTTGCAAGCATGCTGGTTGTCACGTGGACTCGTTCCCTCAACCTCCTTCCACGCATTCCATTGATCCTCCGGATTGTACTGTGTTGTGTTCTCCCGTTCTAGACTCCACACCTTGTGTTCACCAGGATCAAGTTGTCGACAGAGTTGGTGTTGAACAACCAACCTGCGCTATCATTCATGATGAGTGTGTGCAGGAATCTGAAGAAGAACCCACAGTGAAGGATGACTCCCTTCTATCCACGCCTCATCCGCTCTGTGTTGACATCTCTTGTGATTCTGCCACTATTTATTTTCCTTGTGAAAACTCATCTCTAGATGTTTGTACTTCCGATCATTCACATGACACACTAGATGTCAGCCTATCATGACATTGCGGAGAGGACACATCTTCCTCTGAAAATCTGTCCCATCTATCATCTGTCATTTATGAAAACATAGAGGGTGAACATCCTTGTTTCTCATCAAACCCTCTGCAGGATTCATCAGATCATGAGGATGCTAGTGAACATCCCAAATTTTATGATCGTGGTTGTTGTGATCTCTATACTTCTTCATTTGATCACGATGTTGACTCACTCACTGTTAATCTTTGTAAGACACTGGTCTTCGATGATCTATTTGCTGACTAAGTGGAAACCCCCTACGATGTCAAGGCACTTCATCCTCAGATGATGGTTATGTCAGGCCCTCCCTGTCCTAAGGTTAGTTCCACTCCCGATCAGAATTTTTTTGAAACACCCAAGGCTCCTCATCACTCTCTACTTCACATTGAAAATCAATCTAATACACAAAGCTTACTTCCTCCACTCGAATCACATGATCCCATCGCACATGCCTTGGAGGAATCTTATACAACAAGCACACTTGCAATGCATAAACCGTCTGTCTTTCTCATGTTCGCTCGTGTGTCACAGTCCAAAGAGTGTATATGCTTACCTTCACGTAGTACGTCACAACACCATGGTACATCTGCAAAATGTTTGTTTTGTGCATTCACTCTTTTCTTTTCTGTGGATGCCTTAGAACTCAAAGCGTGTTGGTCTTTGCTAATCTATCTTTCTTATTCATTGCTTTACATGCATATTTTTCTTATTTACCATGCCTTCACCAACATGGGCTAGCCAATGTGCCGGTGGCTGCATTGGAAATATCACTTCACGTGAGTAGGCCCATGCACTGTTTAGCGTAGGAGTAGGAGTAGTGTTTTCTTTCTTGCTTTGATTTGCTTTCTGGTGTGCATGTTTTCTTTTCTTTCTTACTTGATTTGGTTTTATTGCTTTCTTGCTTTGCTTACTTGTTTTACTTTCACTTTACTTCTATTTTTTTTCTTTTTTCTCTCTTTTCTTACTCGTGTCCATAGGTTAGCCCTACATGAAACCATGTTTGGCTCTCGAGACAAGCCAGACATGTATAAGATGACTTGTACAACTATCAACATCTGGTTATCTGTTGTCCTCTCTCTTTATGAAGAGATTGTTGTCTTCACTCGATGATTCCTTGATGGAAAATACGTTCTGTTTAGGGTGAGTCTTGGTGAAAACACAATGCTTGCACTGTTAACTAGTACCGCCTACTCTAATTGGTTCTTTTGGGTTAACCCTTTTCATCTCAGTCAAGTAGAGTAAGGTGAGGGGGAAAACCTTAACAAGTATGTCAGAGATATATATAACATACTTCTCTAAAGGAACAACATCTTCTGCTCTCAATAAGTCAGGATCCCTCTTTTGCCTTTGAAATAAATAAGTGTCTGTGCACAGTTCTTTGAAAAATGAAAAAAATGAAAAATGAAAAAAATGAAAAATGAAAAATGAATAAGGTGAAAGAAGAGAAAGGATTCTTGCACAGAGAGGTAATACAAGTAACTCTGTCGAGGTACTGACTAGGCTCACTGGCAGCAAAGTGATGCTTGTGTTCCTGTGTGACTCCACCGGGGTACTGTCCAGGCCTGCTGGCAGCGGAGCAACACCAGAGATGAAACTTAAACTCTGACAATTATATTAATTGTGCATGAATATACCCCTCATCCCCTATCTAAACAACTAAGTTGACTTCGTTTGGAATGTGTGCTGACCGATTAAGAGAATGGTAGGGACTACATCTTTCACACAAGCTAGTGCAGAAGCCATCACGATCAAAGAATCGAACAATACTTCCGGAAGGGTTAGACTCGCTTTTCATGAAACAAGGTCCATACAAAGAGCTGGAGTTCTACCAATGTGTCGCCAATGTTGTAGCAGTTATAACCACCCTCCAAAATTTTGGCTTGCATGAAAATTTCAGAGCCTACCTTGGACCTGCAATCGATCATCCTTGGTCACTTGTTGGTAAGATGATGATCTCAAGCTTCCCCTCCTTGATCTTAAGAGTTGTTCATGTTCTCATCTTTATGTAGCATGTGTCATATTTGGGCATAGGGATTTTTGTTTGTCATGCAAAGGGAATGTTGTTTTTCTTCAAGGGAAAGCATGCATGCATGAGTTGTCATCATCACATAGACATGTTTCACACTCACTTCATGCACTCTTGTCACGAAGGCTGTTGCATGAAGCAGAGTATTTTTTATACATTATGGATGGTCTACGTTGTATCACTATGTGTTCGTGTGCGATCATAGTCCAGTCCTATCACTTTTTACATCTATGTCACTAATCTCGCACTTAGCCATTTCTTGAGCAACCTAGCCTCATCTAGCTTCCCGGAACTATGCACTTTGCTTCTGCAACCCTCAATATTTCTCCCTTGCCTACTGGAAATGCACAATCTGTAGAGACCCCAGCCTCCTTTTGCATCCACAACTTCACAGTGGTTTCCCCCAGTGTCTTTCCCCCAGCTAGAACCAACTGTCTCCAGAGATTGAGTATTATTGTCCCTCAACTGCTAAGTCTACCTTGCAACCTGAAATTGTGCAGATGTGTCCTCCCGAAACCCATCTTGCAGTAGTGCCTTGCATCTAGAAACTACGCAGTATTGCCTCTCAGCTGCCCGGGCTGCACTGCACTTAGGAATTGCGTAGGGGTGTCCTCCTAGGACCCCCATCTCGCAACAGTGTCATGTGCCTCAAAACTGCACAGTATTGTCCATGATTCCCTTTCTGTCTTGCATTCAGAAACTGCGCATATGGGCCTCCCACAACCTCATTCTAGCAGCAGTCATTTTCCGCTGAAACGACGCTTATCTATCTCTCAGTGAATATAGGAAAAATGTGATATGTTGAGATCACTCCCAAGGAGTTGAGGAGAAGGGCCAAGAGACTAAGTGATGGAAAAATATCAAGACTGCATGCAAACTCCGTCGGATGCATGATCATCTCGAGGGTAAGTATGGTAAGTAAAGAACACCTTTCGAAGTACATGTCTTAGTTGACTTTGCAGGACTTCTTGTCATTGTCATATCATCATGTCTTCAGTAACATGCATGTGTGCAAACACAAAAAGGTCATTTCATGTATTTCCTCTACATGTCTTTCTTTCTTTTCACTTGTTTGACCAACTGTCGTCTTCAACATGTTGATTTCTATGTCATGCTTGTGACCTTGTTCTGGTGATGTTGAAGGGTTGTCTTTGTGTGTATGAGTTTTGTTTTCTATGTAAACATCTATCATGCACACACACAAAGTTGTAAACAATGTCGCTCAAGTGTCATTACAGTTTTTCAATGATCTATCTCAAGTGTCACACTTGTCGCTATTTAGACAGTCACACTGAGACATGTTGTCTTGTTGGTTTGAGGTGTCTTGTCATCGAGACATGTTGAATGTGTGTTCGAAAGGACATGTATACATGAGCTCACTCACTCACACACTTATCCATTTTTCCAAAAATATTTCGATCGGACTACCCTCCATCAGCCAGACCTCCACTGGGTTGCACTGCACAGTCTCAACCCTTAATGACCAAGTACTGTTGCCCAAAATTGTGTAGAGATTGAGGCTACCCTCCAGGCAGTTTGCACTACATAATTCTAGAATCAGCCCAGCTGATTTTCACCCAGAACAATGAAAAAAGTTGCCCAAGAATCCATCTTAGTCTGCACTCCTCGCAAACCTATCCATCAAGCCTCTCGATGGTCAACCGGGGAATTTGACTTAAGGAGTGAGCTAGGGCTTCACTCATCTCCAAAAATGCGTAGAAGCTATCCAGCCTACCTACCTGCATTGCCTGAAGAAACTGCGCAGACAGGAGGGACAGACACCCGCTGCCTGTCACTACAATGTCCCAGGAAATTGAGCAGTTTTTCTAGGCAGTCCCCTTGCTGGCCTGCTCTCCACTCCTCTTGAAAACTGTGCAGTTTTCAGTGACAATCCACCTGCTGCCCGTCACTCCGCTTAGCTCGGAAACTACGCAATCATGTCCTACTTGAATGCCTCCCAGAACTATGCAGTTCTAACCAGCAAGCTCTTGCATCTCGATCTTGACCTCCTCTGGAAAACTATGTAGTTTTCACTGCGAGTGCTCCCTACAGCCCGCACTTCCTTCCTCGGAAAAACTACACAATTCTGCCTCCCAGCTGAGCCATATGCAACAGATGTCACTGATGTCCTGAGCTGCTCATCCCAACCTTCTAGTGACCTCTGTGCAGTTTTTCTTGATAGTGTCTCGGAGCCCACATCCCAACTTGACATGTGCTCTGTGCTGTTTTAGAGCCTTGTCTTTTCTCCCGGTCACTTGCACCCGAAAGCGAAAGACAATGCATTATGGTAGACTAGGGGATTTCTGGATTTGATGTCATCTTGTCATGAGTGATTGCAAAAACAGGTACATGGATGAGACCTGGCTTGATGACGAATGAGATGAACAAGGGGCGCATGCTAGAAGACTCGCTCGCAGTTGGACGAACACATGAAGCATATGAAGTAGCAAGCGAAGGAGACACATGAGCATGCATGAACCATCAAGCGAACACAAAGACCATTTAAGACTCTATGCACTTTGCCATGAGGAGGTGAAGCTATGGTACACCACATGACACTCATCATTTAGTAGCACAACAAATCGACACGAATAACACAACCAACATGTGCATACTAGCAATGTCATGTCGAGTTGTGTCATGAGTCACCTTGGCCACATAACTAGTTTGGGTCATACTTGTGTAATCAATGTAATGTAACGTGGAATTCCAAGAGACCCATGGATGAAGTTAAAGAGTCATGTAAGTCTAATAGTCATGAGGGAAGTCGAAGAGTCACAAGGGCCAGTTTCACCTTTGGCTATATATACCCCTCATTTGTACATCCAAAGGACTTTTCACTTTGGCTCCTCCCACATAGCCTTGAGAGTCTATAATATTTTCTTTGAGGAGTGAGCAGTGGCTCCAATGCTCCACTACTGGGGCTAGTGATGTATGATGCATAGATGTGTCTTGGAACTTTCGCTTAACTAAGAAGCCTGTCACAGGCCAACACGTTTTCACACACGTATTGTATTCATTTGTAAGACTATTCTTTGGACGCTTGTAATGCATGTTGCTTTAACTTGTACTTAGATAGTTGAACTATTTCGGTTGTTTTAGTGCATATGGTGTTGGAAATGTGTTGTGTTAGTTGTTATCGCTGTCTCACCTAGGTGGGCTACTCCGACGAACACTAGACATATTCATTCTTGTAAACTTGTTATAACGACCATCGCACTCATGTGGACTACTCCGTTGGGTGTTCTACGTGCTATCTATTCACTTTGTGTTTGTGGCTGCCGCATCCATGTGGACTACTCCGCTGGAAGCTGTGGAGATCTTGATGTGTTGTGTATCTCTACCTGAGTTGGAAATATTCCCTTTCGACTTGAGACTCACTCTTACCCTCTCCCTCTATAGTGAAAGAACTTAGACACATGTTACACTAAGCATTCACCAGGTACACGAACCTCAATATTTGAAGACTAAGTGAACCACTCTCATGTGCTGACAAGAAAGAGATAAGGCATATCTGTAAGATAATGGAAACCAGGCTATCATACTAGATGGGATTCCTACACCAAACGGTGTGAGGTCTAGTTGGGACTTCATACCGGGGAGATCCCTTGAATGTTGGTGGGTCCAACACCATCGATGCTCGGGTAAGGAAGATGGTCATATGTATGCTAGAGTTTAATATGAACCATGAAGGTGTTTGTCAGGGTTGTGCAACTAGGAAACTTTCAAAGGCACCATTCCCTTCTAGTGAAATCAAGACTACTGATATTCTCCAATTGGTTCACTCTGACCTGTTTGGTATGTTACCTGTAACATCATTGGGAGGATACCTATATTATGTAATATTTGTGGATGACTTCTCACTCAAAACATGGATCTATTCCTTGAAGAAGAAAGATGAAGTGTTAAAATGGTTACGTTCTTTCAAAGCATTGGTGGAAAATCAAACAAGGAAGAAGATCAAGATATTGAGGACCGACAATGGAACTAAATATGAATCAAATGAATTCAATGACTTTTATAGAGAGGCCAACATCAAGAGGGAGATAATTGTTCCATATACTCTCGAGAAAAATGGAGATGCTGAAAAGAAGAATTGAACAATCATGGAAGCCACCTGTGCCATGCTTCATGATCAAGGTCTACCAAAGTTCTTATGGGGAGAAGCTTCCAACACTCCTGTGTATGTTCAAAATAGGAGCCCACATAAAGCATTGGATTTTAAGACACTTGAGGAAGTCTTCACTGGTAAGAACCCTGATATTTCTCATTTTAGAATATTTGGTTGTCTCGTGTATTTTCATGTGCCTAAAGAGAAAAGAAACAAGTTGGAAGCATCCACGAAGAAGGGTATATTCGTTGGCTACAGTGAAAATTCAAAGGCATATAGAATCTATGTGCTTGGTCAAAGAGATGTGGAAGTAAGTCGTGATGTCAACTTTGATGAAGATACTACCCTTGGGAAAGCCAAAGATCTTCCCATTCCAAGGAAGGACAATGATGATGCTGTGGAAAAACGGGATGAATCTCCGACAAATTAACCTATGGCCGATGTTGATGGTCTGATGGATCCTATTGATCCACCTCCCGGTGATCCCTATAACTCAAGGAAATGACCACTATGCCTCAAAGATACTCTCGAAGATGTTGAAAGACATACTGCTCCAAGAGGGAAATTCCGCAAAAGTAAGAAGCCAAACGTGTATCAAGGGTACTTGGATGCTATGAGTACTATCGTTCAAGCTGAACCATGCATGTACAAAGAAGCCTTAAATCAAAAAGTATGGAAGGATGTGATGAATGAGGAATATGAATCGATCATGAAGAATGATGTACGGGATGTGATGCCTAGACCCAAGGAAAAAATGGCTTTACAAAATCAAACATGGTGCTGATGGGAGTGCTGAAAAATATAAGGCCAGGTTCATAGCTCTTGGCTTCTCTCAAAAAGGAGTGGACTATGATGAGATATTTTAACCAATTTCCTCATATACCACTATTCGATCTATTATTTCTCTCGTTGCGACTCAAAGATGGAGCCTACATCAAATGGACGTTAAGACTGCTTTCTTGCATGGATCACTTAAGGTGGAAGTCTATTGAGAACAACCTCAGGTGTTCAAAGTACAAGATCGAAGGACACATGTATGAAGGTTGAAGAAATCCCTCTATGCGTTAAAGCAATCCCGTAGGGCTTGGTATGGGAGGATTTATAGCTATCTTATAAAGCTGACATTTACAAGGAGCTATGTTGATCCAAACCCATACTTCAAGGTTGAAAAGGACGTGCCTCTCGTTCTGGTCATTTTTTTAGATGATCTCGTTCTAACTAGTGCAGACCCTCTCATTTATCATTGCAAGAGGGAGTTGACTTCTGAGTTTGAGATGAAGTACCTAGGAGTGATGCACTATTTCCTAGGCTTGGAGGTCTTGCAAAAGCCGGGCAAGATTTTCCTTTCTCAAGGAAAATACATTGTGACGTTGCTAGAAAGATTTGGGATGGTGGATTGCAAGTTTGTGTTTACTCCGATGGAACTCAACTTAAAGAAGCTATGTGGAAGTGTCACCGGGCCCAAATTGGCCAACCCTTCCGAGTATCGACAACTTGTGGGGGCCTTGATGTTCTTGGTAAACTCCTGTTTAGACATATGCTTTGCTATGAATACATTGAGTCAATTTATGGTTGAGCCTCATCACATACATTGGATTGTTGCTAAGAATCCCTTAAGATGTCTCCATGACATAATCAACTATGGGCTTAGATACACTGCCGGGAATTTGAGGCTACATGGATACACTGATCTTGACTAGGCTGGAAGTGTGGTGGATAGAAAGAGTACACCAATATGTTGCTTCTCATTTGGGTCTGATTCGATTTCTTGGATAAGTAGGAAGCATGAATCAATTTCTCTAAGAACCACCGAGGCTGAATTCATTGCAGCTAGTATGGCTTGTTGTGAAGCTATTTGGTTGAGGAATCTCTTTAGTGAGTTATTTGAGCACGTGATGGATACCACCATGATATATTGCGACAACCAAAGTGAGATTATCCTTTCAGAGAATCCCGTGTTCCACGACTGCTCCAAGCACATTGATATTAGGTACCAATTTATCCAAGATATGGTACAATGGGGTGCAATAAGACTCCAACACATCAATACCGATAAGAAGGTTGATAAAATCCTCATGAAGCCCTTGAGGAAGGTCAAATTCTTAGCCTTTCGAGAGAGACTTGGAGTCGTGGAAGGACCCTCCCATGAGAGTCCGCCTTGACTTGGACATTGAGCCTTGGGAGCTCTGGGGGATTGGGGTACTTATTAGAGTTATGAAAGACCTTAGGGTGAGTGGTTCACCTTCCCTTATAGGTGCGTTGTGTACAGGGTGAGTGGTTCACCTTCCCTTATAGGTGCGATGTGTACAGGGTGAGTGGTTCACCTTCCCTTGTGATACCCCATGATGGTTGACATGTGTGTAGGGTGAGTGGTTCACCTTCCCCCTACGATTGATGACACATGTGTATGGTGAGTGGTTCACCTTTCCTTACGATTGATGATATATGCATATGATGAGTGGTTCATCTTCTCCTATGGAATATGAGGAGGATGAGTGGTTCACCTTCTCATGTGGATGCCCCAACATACATCCTACCCATGTAGTCTGAGACTCATGGGAAGTACCTCTCATCTAGCCAATGAGTTGGGGAAAGTGGATAGGACCATAGCACTACAGATGGACACACTGTGTATTATTGTACTTCCTATGTATATGATGCATGGTGTTCAACAACTTCATATGGGATCAAGTTTGATTGGGTTCTACTCCTGGACTAACTTTTGTTAGTGGAGAGTGGTAAGGTCTTGTGACTCACTCTTGATCGATTATTCTTAATTAAATATATCAGTGTTTAGAAAAACAGAGACAAGATACAAAGATGGTACGTGATGACAAGATGGCATGATGATTGATGATGATGGATGGATTAGCAAGTGGAATTCTCCCTAGTTGAGAGGGAGTGTTAAAATTGGAAACTATGGCCAAAGTCCACTTTGGACAACTCATTTTATGGAGATGATGATTTCATTAAATTCCTCTTTTCGAGAGCTCCAAAATCAACCTAAAGATCATCAAATTTGGACAAGAATAAATGTGTTTTTGAATTTATGCCCACACGTGCAAATTGCCAAGGTCAACAACATCATCATGTAGGCCCATCAAGCTGAAGAGACATGTCACTTCACCCTCAACGACTTGTATAAATATAAGTGATCTCCAACCTCATTTGGCACCTAACTCATTCACACATTCTTCTCTCTCCTTATCTCATTGGCTCATATAACTATTGGGCACATCTTTTCTCTCACACGTGTGGCAAGGATGACGAATTTCAGGACAAAAGTATAGGGACGAAAATTTCAGAATTCCCTTGCATTTTGACCAGTGTTGACTTTAACTTTCTGGGAAAAATTTGAGTTCGATATCTTGGGCAGTTTTTTGTTTGGGAAATCATACTATTTGAGATAGAAATCAAGGAAGTCTAGGCACTTTGACCACAGATGAATATTAGACTTTGACTGCAGGCCTCTTCCATGCATTGACCAGGTTTAACTGCTCAATAGTGGACTTCTTTGACCAGCTAAGGAGGACAAGTTTGACTACCTTTGACCGTGCTCCAAGATGATGTTTTGCTGCTGCGTTGACCATCTTTGAATTTATGGTTAGGGCTAAAGTTGACTGCAGTTGACTACAGTTTTGATAGGACTGTTTTGACTTTGATTTGGAAAGTCAATTTTGACTCTATTGTACTCTCTCTCTCTCTACTGAACATTTGATATAATAATAAGAAGAATTGATCAAAGAGTTTTCCCATTCTTGGGGTTTTTCCTTAGCATCTGCCAAATCTGGTGTTTGGTTGTTTTGGCTTGTCTTCTACATTTTATTGTTCATGTTATATCTATAGTTACTATCAATGTGATTTATGGTTAATGTTATTGCTATTGGAAAACTAAATTGGAAATTGTCATTGGGATGCTAAAGGACATTGAAGTAAATTGTGCTAAGCATAGAACATACCATTGTTAACTAAAATTAATAGATGATGATGAGAAGCTCAAATGAACTCTCATCTATTTATACACGATCTATCAAGTCTAATCTAGCCTAGAAGCCCCTTTTTAATTGTCAAATGAAGGGAAAAGCTAATTGTAGTTAGAAGGAAACCACATAGAAAATGAAAAATCATATAAATAAACCCACAAGAGGGTTGAAATGCTGATGTCATCACTACGTGGGCCTCTTGGAGGCATGCGTTGAGCTATCTCTATGCTAGAATGAGTTCAAAGGAATCCATAAATGATCTACTAGGGGTTGGCCCCCAGACATGCATGCAAATCATCAAGTGGGCCCAAATTTTGTGTTTAGGGCACAATATGGGTCTCATGGGTCTCTTGGTGGAAGAATAGACTATATCGTCTCCAACGTTCAGGGCTTAGAGGATGGTGCTAGCCCTCCTAAGTCTTGATAGTGAGACAAACCTCACTTGGGCCTTAGATCAGTTGCCAAAACCCATATATACTATTAAGCTGGATGGGGGCATGCTGGTCCAAGTGCATCATCTCATGAATAATATGAGGAAAAGTGCAGATTGCTATGGTGATGTAGGTTCCCATTGAGTGAAGTAGTGATGCTATGCAAGTATAGGAGTCCTATGACTCTCAATGCTTCACCCAGAGGGTGTCATATGCTCCTCTAGTGGTCTTGAGCCCTAGTTAAGTTGCCTAGCCCATGATAAACCACTTGCAAGTCACGTATAATGTCCAATGCTTCATCCTCACCATCATGTACAATAATTCATTAGTGCATCTAATTGAGCCAAGCCTGTTAAATAAGGGAATATTGAGACTTCATATGGTGCTCATGTTCCGAAATTGGGGCTTTAACCTCGTAATAATGTTACCTCCTTAGGTAGGAGTGGTTAATAAACATCCCTATTAGGTGTTCGTATCCCCTAAGGGGAAAGACAAGTCCTTGGTACACCCTTCAATTAATCGGTGGCATGTGAATGATGATGAAATGGATGGGGAAATAGGTGTCTCAAGGCCAGATTCCATGGGTACAAGGATACCAATGATGAGGGATGTCCACATGTTGGGTATATATATGTAGGAGTGAGAAATCATGGATACATGAGTTACCCCAACCTTTATTTTTCCACCCCAACCTTTTTCCTTTTTTCTTTTTTCTTTTGTATTACTGTTTAGGGATCCAGGAAATGAGAGCACACCGTGAATGATATAAAACACTTATTACCCCCTTAAGGTGGGGCAGTTCATCACTGAGTCCCTACCAGGGACTAGGATGTGCATGGGTTCCTTCAATGATGTGAGGATAACTCATGGGCCCTAGGGACCGAGATGATGACCATAATGTAAGGGGTAGATCTCATGTTTGGCTTTTTCCCACGTGCTATAATAAATGTCCTGACTGTCTTTTTCATTTTATATTCTTTTTGTTTTGTTTTGTTTCTTGGTTGTGGCCATGATGTGGTTTTAACCTTTTTTTTAGCCGCATTAACCACTAGGCAACATTTACAGGCCTGAACCAGATATGTGGACAAGGGGAGGGGGGGTGCTAGTTCCTTGTGGGGCCAGAGAAGGAAAATGATGAAATAAGGCTTGTAACGTGCGGAGGGGGGTGAAATATGTGGAACAGGAAAACAAGACCACGCTACCAAAATTGGGGTTTCCCAAGTAGTTCCCATCTTAAAGCCATAGGCCAATAGGGGAGATCCCATGGGACTAGGATTGAGGATTAAACCCCCATTTAAGATGAGGGAAAAAAACCACGACTAAAGCTTTTCCTTCTTACAAGTTACCCAATAATCCATTCCAAAAATTCCCAATGAAAAATAATCATACGCTCTTGATTGCACAATGAAAAACATACCTTTTGGGTTGGATTTCCCACCTTCTAACATATTATCTTGAAAGATGGGCATGGAAACAAATAATTGATGTAGGGAACAAATATAAAGTGGCACATCACATCAGCTATGAGGTGGCTCTCAGGGGCTGTTTTCTATCGGCTAAAGAAGATGACTAGGAAAGAAGCTCTCCTAGGGGTCCCCACGTTTTGGTAGGTAACATGCAAAATAAATGAAACCATGATATGGTGGAATGAGAAATGGCAAATGGAAGTGACCGGGGATAGGGGACTGAAGAATATCCTTGAGGGGGTGGTGGGCCAATGACATGTGATGAGGTATTGCATAATATGCCATATTAATATGAATCACATGAAATTTTGGGCGATAAGCCAACAAAACATGAGAAAAATAATGAGGCTATATCTAAGGTGAAAACTATAGGGATTTTTGATCCTAAATGGAGACAAAATGACATGGGTGCTAATATACAATGGGGTATTGATTCAGGGAAATCCATGTAGGTGGAGTACTACTACTCGGTGAGGGAGAAAAGAAATATTGATGGGCTAAACCACTTTCTCCAACATTGGGAATCGTAAAGATGGAAAACA
This sequence comes from Pinus tabuliformis, assembly GCA_031772625.1. Taxonomy (NCBI): domain Eukaryota; kingdom Viridiplantae; phylum Streptophyta; class Pinopsida; order Pinales; family Pinaceae; genus Pinus; species Pinus tabuliformis. The sequence goes on from CM062813.1 coordinate 272,838,387, forward strand.
AGGAAAATGTAGCTTAAATGGATGGGATATGGTATCTATATGGTAGTTTTAAGAAATATACTTGAAGGGATGAAAATGGGATACATGAAAAATGGTGGAAAAAATGGCTCTTGGGTGAACTACCCACACACATATAATAAATACCATGGTATAAGAATAAACATGAAATCAAAACCAATAGTGTAGATGACACGATAAATGGAGCTTATGACTTCTCTATGAATGAAAAATAACTGGATGGAAAAATGGCACCCATGTAAAGCATCTAATAATAAAATCTAATTTCACCATGTGTGAGTTCTTAGAAACACAAATATTATGACAAAAATGGTGTGATAAACAAAGATCATATGTGTTAATGTGAGAGAAATAGCATTTAGGATTAATTCTATACTTAGAGCATAATATAAACTTTAAGAATAATTTAAATGAGTTTGAATTTGTATCGTGTGAAAAATCCTAAACCTTTCAATGTGGACGAATTGATTATTAGAATATGTTTTTGTGGTCGCTAGGTTAGAGATCTTGGCCTCCTCTTTCATTTGGTTATTTCTTAAATTAGGTGTTGTTTGGCCCATGTGGGAGTTTGTTAGGGTTTCACTTGGTTATGCAGAAATTTAAGGGATATTTGTGCACCATGTGCAGATATCCCTTCGAGAATTACACCCCTCATGCAAGGGAGACAATCAAATCTGCATGCAATCATTAGCTGAATAGTTGTGCATTTTCATATAAATTATTGAACTTTCTACATGATGGTTAATGCAGAATGAGAAAGCTGAAAAATTGAATTGATGGCAAGTGTTTAATTTGTGTTTTTGGTAAGCACTTATAAGGATGTGTGAATGAGAGTGAGAATTTTCAACCATCCAAGATGTTGTGGTGAAGGCACTACATGTGAGGAGACAATTGGCTTACTATGCATTGTTAATGTTCATGGAAAACTTGATCATGGTTGTGGTTAAGTTGCCTCTATAAAGGATTATTTATCTTTAGGACTTTAAACTATAACCTACATAGTTCCCAATTTATTGGCTTTGAATATGATAAGTGTTGAATCCTCCAAGTCTCATAGAGGATACAAGGAACCTGGAAATCCTGTCCTCCTCCAGTTATGTTGTAGCGGCTGCAACACCCTCCAAAATTTTATCTTGCACTCAATTTTTAGAGCCTTCCTTGGTTTTTCCCTTATGGTTGCAAACACTCGAGCTCATTTCGTGAGCTCCCTTTGAGTCTTTTCACCCCTTTTTCTTGTTTGACCAACTATCGTCTTTTGGCATGTTGATATCTTTATCATGCTCGCGGTCTTGTTCTGGTGAATTTGAAGGTTTTTCTTTGTGTGTTTGAGTTGTCCTAGCTATGTATACATCGGTCACACTCATACATAAAGTTTTAATCATTGTCCCCAAGTGTCATCATGGTCGTCCAAAGGTCTATCCCAAGTGTCACACTTGTCACTTTTAGCTCTAAACAGTCTCACAGAGGGAAATGATTTGGCTTGTTATCCCAATGGTCAATGTTGTCATGTTGTCGAAGCATGCTAAGTGTGTGATCATAATGTCGAGTCTTCATAGGTACACTTGCTTCCCACACTTAGACATTTTTCTGAAATCCTTTCGACCGGACAACCCCCCTCTCACTGGACCTTGACTGGGCTACATCACGCAGTCCCAACCCTTAGTGATGTTGCTCTGTTGCCTGGAACTGCACAATGCTTGAGGCTGTCCTCTAGAACAGTTGTACTGCGCAATCCTAGAAGAGAGCAGCCTACCTTCCTTCTTAGAATTGTGCAGAAACTGCCTCAGAGCCCGACCTGAACTGCGCACTTCGCAAGATCAGTCATCAAGCCTCCTCCCTGCCTGTCGGAACCCCGTAATGCGCAGAGACCTGATGCAGGAGCATTCAACCCAAGGAAAATCATTGTAAATAGTAGACATAGGGGGTCATGCATTTTTGGAATTAGTTTCCTAAGCTCCAAGTCAGTTTAATATTTAGGCTTTTGAGTGTGATTTAATTAGATGTTCTCAAAATAAATAAATGAGAACATAGGAACTAGGGAGAGCTTTTAGGCATAAAAGGAATGGATGTGGACCATTAAGTGATAAGGAGGCTTTTCTATTTTAAAACAGGGAAAAGATGGAATAAAGCCTCAAGAGGCTTTTTGTCATCTATATGCATTGCATGTAGAGCTTTAGAGCTTTTATTTGAGTGATTTAGGGAAAGGATGGGATTAGTAATCCAATCCCAGTTCTATATAACCATATGTAAGCCTACGGGCAGGAGAAAGGCCACTAGTGTTGATAATCAAGCCTGTGAGAGAGGAAGGCCTTGCATAATTGAAATTTAGGCCTGTGCGCCTGTGCATGCGTGTGAGCGAGACCGAGGAGTCTCGAATGTAACCCTGCTTTTCCATTAATAAATATTTTGAGTTATTTCCTATCTATGTCAATGTATTTAAGAAGTATTTCGTGAATAAATTGCTATGAATTCGTAGGCTCTGCAGGTTGCAGACAGAAATTCTGCAGGACACAGGGAACGAAGTGATTAAGAGGAATCACTGTGGACATTGAATCCAAGTGGAAGACATAACAACCTTGGAGGAGGAGTTGTAGTGATTCAGAAGAATCGAACGGGAGCTTTGAATCCATTAAAGGAGGGAAGTACTAAAGTGATGCTTGACTGAAGCTCGTCTTCATTATATTGATGCACGTAAACTACCTGTGAATAACTCTATTTACACAGAGAATTCACGATAATTCCTTAGTGGAACACTATTCCGGAATTGAAACTTTATTAAATTGATTCATGGGATATCGGGTCCGACCCAAATATCGCATTGGAGGAGTGTAGAGGAGTGGCTGCCTTTGGAACCGCCGAAGTGTAAGCTCCAACATTCCGGAGCCGAAATCATTATAAAGCAGAGTATAAAGGGCCAATGGGTCCGTAGAACCCATCGCATCGCAAACCGTAGAGGTTACGATAATGACATCACCGATATTCCGGACCCGATATCGTTATAGGGTAGCAGCATAAAGGGGCGTCGGGTCCGTCAACAGTTTAGACCTCGCGATAGGGAATTGCGACTATCGCATCGGAGAAAAAGGGAAGGAGAGTTAAGGGATTATTGCGATGGCCGATAGTCGGACCCGCCGATATTTATAAAGGCGGGTGTATTAATTTTGAGTTCCGGCCAAGGGTTCGAAGGAGGATTTTATGTTGTTTTCCCGTGTATTCATATTATGTGTGGCCGCGGGTTTTAAGGCTTAATACATATATTGTAATGCTTGCGAAGGGTGTTTAGGCTCCGATAAAGGCATGGCTCTAGTTTAATGTAAGTCCATTGTTTATAAAAGGCTCAAAGCCTAGAACACTTCCGATAAGGCCTGTGGGCTATAACCCACAGGTCAAGGGTTGAGATTTATTTAAGAAAGGGGGTTTTGGCCTATAACCAAGATCTCTTTTCATCAAGACCTGAGCCCACTTCTCCTACCAGAACTATGCAGAGGTGTCCTCCCAATGTCTTCCCTTAGACGGGACTCACTGCTCTTAGAAACTCTGCAGAACTGTCCCCTCTGGTCCTGTTGCTGCCCTGTCTTGTCTTCCCTCATAAAACTGCACAAAGGTGCCTCCCAGGGTCCCACCTTGTAGCTGCCATTGGTGACCTCATCTGTGCAATCTTGTCTCTGAGTCACCAATGCGCAACTTTTCCCGACAGTGAAGAATGTGCCCCAGAGTTCCTCATCCAAGCTTGAGCCACGCTCTATGAAATCTTAGTGATCAGTCACCCTCCCCATCACCTGGAATTGCGTAGTGCGTAGTTACTGGGCCCTCTTCCAAACCTATCATCTATACCGGTCCCGGACCATGGAAGACAATGCATAATCTTAGACTAGGAGGTTTTGTATTTGATGTCATCCCATCATGAGTGAATTGCAGGAATAGGTACATTGATAGGTCATGGTGAGACAAAAAATGGGATGAAGGAGCACACATGCTAGAAGACTCACTTGCAGCTGGATGGAGGAAAGAAGCTCATCAAAGAGCAAGAGAAAGGAACACATGCATGTAACCATTTTACAAGACCAAGACCATTGAAAACCCTGCAACATTAAAACATGCAGAGGGGAAGACAAAGCACATCCAAGAACACGTCCATCACTCAACAACAATATCAACTTGACATTGCCACCATAGCCAACCAGTCCACATCAACAGTGTCATGTCAAGTTGTGTCATGAGTTTTCAAGGCCACATCACTACTATGGGCCATATATGTTGTAACCGAGTGTAATTTAAAGTGAAAGTCCAACAGACATGCACATGAAGATGAAGAGTCATGTCAGTTGAAAAGTCATAGAAAGTTGAATGGTCATGAGGGAAGTCAAAGTGCCACAAGGGCCAAGCATCACCCTTGGCTATATATACTTGTTCCATTATATGAGCAAGGACTTTTCACCTTGGCTCTTCCCACACAGCCTTGAGAATTTTCGGTATGTTCTTTGAGGAGCAAGGAGTAGCTCCAATGTCCCACTACTAGGACTAGTGATGTATGGTGTACAAATGTGTCTTGGAACTTTTGCTTAATTCAAAAGCCTGTGAAGACCAACACGTTTTCATGCATGTTTTGTAGATTTTTGTAAGACTATTTTTTCAGAATTTGTAATGCATGTTTTTTTCACCTGTACGAAGATAGTTGAACTACTTCGGTTGTTTTAGTACTTACATGGTTGGGAATGTGCTGTATTGGTTATCACTTCTATCTCATCCTTGTGGACTACTACGAAGGATATTAGACATACCTTTCTTTCTTATTGGTTATAATGGCTGTCACATCCATGTGGACTACTCTGTTGGAGGGTGTATGTGTTTTCCTTTGTACTTCAGTTTTAACGACTGCCGCATACGCTGTGGTCTATTCTTCTAGATACTGGACATACCTCTTTTGGTTCGCGTGTGTCTCTTGCTGGGTGGTACTACTACCTCTCACTTAGAGGCTCACTTCACTCTCCCATTTTGTAGTAAGAGAACCTAGACACAAGTTACATTACGCACTCACTAGACATACTCACCTCGCTTTTCGAAGATACCAACATAACACTTTCATGTGATGAACAATAAGAGCTAAGGAAAATCTCTAAGTAAATGGAAACTAGGCCATCGTATCGGATGAGACTCCTACACCAAACGGTGTGTGGTCTAGTTGGGACTTGATGCCAGGGAGATCCCTTAAATGTTGGCGGCTCCAGCACCATCAACATTTCTGGTGCTAGAAGGAGGGCCACCGATAGTTTATGGCTGATTGTCCCACTAACCCCACTCATCCATCATCTATTTAAGGCAGTAGCATTCACTCCCTCTCCCTTACACACAATTATGAAGTTGGTCATTTATCACCTCCGAGACCCGAATTTGAAATCCCGTATCATCATATCCGAGCTGTCCATTCCATCACCCGTCAATTTGAAAAAGCCGTTAGACTGATTCTGGGAGTGTACGCTCTTCCATATTCTCAAAGGAAGCAAAAGACTACCCCCACAGGATTGGTAATTTCATCTGTGGAAGAAGCGATCTTCACCATTATTGAAAAGATGGCAAAAGCTATGGAGAAAGAAGAGGAACCCCCAATCTTTCTAAAAGAAGAAGAAGACAACCTCTTACTCTCGGGCTCGAGTTCTGGTGGAGGAGGTAGAGGGGAAGGAAACGAAGGAGGAGGAGAAGAGGAAGAAGAACCAACAGATTCAGAGGAAGAACCATTAGATTTAGAAGAGGAGGAGGAGGATGATGAAGAGGACAACATGGCAGAACAAAATCTGGAATGGATGACTCAGGCCCATTAGCACTCCTGGGTGTCCTGCATAAGATGCCGAGACATGCGAAGAAGATCTTGATGAAATATGACCTTGACAAGATAATGAAGGCAAAATATCACTTAGACATGTTCTACCTGCATTTGCAGAAACTCGAGGTACGTTATGATGATGTTTCATGCAGATTGTTTCCATGTACCTTGGATGGCAGAGCAGCTGTATGGTACCACAACCTTCCACCAAATTCCATCTAGAACTGTGGGGTGTTCAAAAGGATCTTTCTTGAAAAGTATGCTGAAGACAAGAACCCCACCATGTTGTTGAAAGAGTTGGGTAGTCTCAAGATGGAGCAGAAATAAAATGTTAAATATTTCAATTAGAGGTTTAACCACATTCTGAACAAGCTCTCAGTAGACACTAAACCTCATGACTCCATCACCATCGACTACTACACATTTGCACTGTCGACCAGTATTACGCAGTTTGTCAAGCGAGCTGTGAGACCAACATTGGCAGAAAATTGTGAAGAGGCTATTGCCGTAGAGAAAGACATGTGTGCTATTGGAGTCATTATAGATTATTAATTTGCTAAGGACTCCAAAGACATGGGTAAGAGGTCTCAAGCCTCTATGAGTAAGGCTATGGAAAAAGAAGAAAGTGACATTGAGAACCTTCCTCGTCTCCTCAAGTCCCTAACCATTGAAGTTGCTGAATTCAAACAACGAATGAGTGAGACAATAGTGAACAAAAAGTCTCCCAGGTACCCACAGAAGAAGAACATAGCTTCAGGCAACAACAACAGCCAATCGGACAAATATGTGCAGAGTTCCAATATGGTTCTGAACCTTGATAAGCTCGTGACATATTCATACTACTCGTTCCATCGCGAACAAAATTTAGAAAGAACATGCCTGGAATGGAACCTTGTAATGAGCATCATGGCTACACAATTGTCCAACAACTTCGCGACTAATGAGTATGACGAGCCCAACGATGAAGAAGAAGAAGATGCTACATATAATGAAGCCCCAAGTACTGGGCATGTAGTAAACATGTATCATTTTACTCGCACAACCCAAAAGACCACCATCGAGAAGGAGCCTCTGAGTGATGGTCCGGCCTAAAGTAAAACAATTGATATAACTTGAGAATTCGAGGGGTCCCCACTGTCTTTGAGATAAAATAAGCCTAGATATGTTAAGGACAGTAGGTCTGCCGGTTAAGTCGACACAGAAAACTCAGAGCAAGTCCGAGAAGACAACTTCAATGAAAAGTGTTTCCATGAGCAGCAAAGATAAAAGCAGTCCACTGGAAACCATGAACTCAAGTCCACCCCCAGACACCTCGGTGAGTCTCCCTGCTTTGGACTATAACATTGTGGAAGACATGAAGAAGACTCGTGAAAACATATCTCTGTATGAGCTAACCAAAATCACGAGTGAATGTGAAATTCTTCTCCGAGAACTTAGGAAAACCTCTACTGGTGATGCTACCTCTTCCAACAAGGGATCAAGTAAGTCTCCTGACACATTCACATTTGTGCTCAACGCGCTCCACATGGAGGAGGTGAACTCACTCTGCCCACCATTCTTGTTATCATTTGAAATTTTCAACTTAAATGTTCACAACTTCTTGTTTGATTCTGGCGCGTCAGTAAATTTCATGCCACTCTCCATCACTAAGAAGATCAATTCTCAATGGAGTAAGACAAGTGCACAGATCATCCATCTAGACTTGACATGTGTACCAACTATTGGTGAACTCAGGGATGTGATCATCCAGTTATCGTCTGGTGGACGAGTTCATCAATGCATCAATATTGTAGTTTTGGACATCCTAGAAGCAAATAGGGTATTTATTAGCAAAGACTGGTGAAGAAAGCTGCAAGGATACTTTTCCACTGATTGGTGACACTTATGGCTTCCGTACAAGGGAAAAAACAACCATATCTAAGTATTGTCAAAGAGATACATGAAGCACAACATGACTCACTTGAATGGAGAAAATGAACCGTTGGCTTTGCATAACTTATGTTTAGAAATTGCTTTCTAGAAACAAAATTGGGGTGATATCTTGCAGAGCCATCCCCTGCCCTACTAGACACACATTTGGGCCTCCTTCCATGCCCAACTGGCAAAAATGAAACTTGTATAGTAGTTTGTAATAGTAGTAGTAGTAGTGATAGTAGTACTAGTGCAACAAGCGGTCCTTGTACAAATGACATGTGGTACATGTACTTTGACGGATCCAAGACGCAGAAAGGCTCTGGAGCCGGTTGTTTTTTAACATAACCGCTGTAGAGAAAAACTTAATCTCTAGCCACTTGGAGTTCGAGTGCACGAAAAACATCACCGAGTATGAAGCACTCGTCTTGGTCTTACAAAAATCCATCAGCCTCAACGTTGCTTTTCTAAAAGTGGTAGGTGACTCAGAGATCGTGTTGTGTTAGGTATGTAACACCATACACTATGTGTCAACCCATCTTAAGAGTTATAAACAAGAGGCATGTCAACTCATCTATCAATTCTAAGCTTTTAACATTATTTCAGTACCGAAAATGCGTAATGTAGTTGCAGATGCCTTGGTGAATTCAACTGCTAGGATGTCACGTTAAGGGATAAAATTTATGTTGAGATTTTTTATAAACCATATGTCCCAGACAAAATCACTAATTTACTCGTTTTTGATGATGATCAACAAATACTGCATTTCATGGCTAACATTGACATATTCAAAGATGCAACGATAGATGAGGATGAGCACGAGCAGTTGTTGCAGGATGCAGTCGATGCAAGAGAAGGAAACCTCATCCCCAAGGGTGTGGTATCAGTTGAGACATTATATGACTTGAAGAACAGCTTTCAGGGACCCATGATTGCCAAAACCCACAACTCTACATTGTTGCACGAACATATTACTATGGGAATGGAAAAGGATCCAAAGTTTGTAAATATTGGTACATGTTGTATATCACAAGAGAGGTAAGTTTTCATATCCACTTTGAGATAGTACTGTGATGTATTCGAGTGGACGTACGATGATCTTAGACGTATGACACACGAATAATCCAGCACGTCATACCAATCAAGGAAGGGGCCAATCCTTTTCAACAAAAGATAAGGAAAGTTCATCCATCACTTGAGCCCCTCATACAGAAAGAACTGACCAAGTTGTTGGATGCTCGGATCATCTACAAAGTGCGACATTCGACATGGGTTTCCAATTTAGTCCCTGTCAGAAAGAAGTCTGGGGAGATCCGCTTGTGTGTAGATTTCTGTAACCTTAATTGTGCCTCAGACTAGGACAACTACATAGTGCTGTCCATGGAACATATATTGCAAACATTATCTAGAGTAGAGACGCTTTCTTTTCTTGACGAATTTTAAGGATACAACCAGGTTCTGGAAGTAGAGCTTGACATACTCAAAATAACTTTCGATACCAAGTGGGGTACGTTCTCTTTCCACCAAATTCCATTTGGGTTGGTGAAACATTTCAATGTGCAATGTACATCGCCTTTTGTGGGCTCATCAAAAAGAGCATAGTGGTCTACCTCGATGATGTGACAGTATTCTCAAGACAATAGTCAGACCATTTGCGCCATCTTAAGAAAATTTTTGAGCGATGTCGAAAATACGAGATATCCTTGAATCCCAAGAAGAGCATCTTTACAGTGTCCGAGGGTAACCTTCTTAGACACATCATTGCCAAAAGTGGGATCAAGTTAGATCTGGATAGAGTTCATACCATCACACAGATTCCTCACGCCATGAACAAGAAAGACATGTAGTCTTTCTTGAGGAAGATCAACTTCCTTAGAAAGTTCATCTCTGATTATGCGCAAATTGTAAAACCCATTCAAGAGATGATCAATAAGGACGTAGTTTACAATTTGGGAAAGAGGGAAAATGACTCGTTCACCTGTATCAAGCAAGCAATAGCAGAGGAACCAACTCTATACAACCCAAACTTCGACAAAGATTTATTGCTCTATACTTTTCCTTCTGACACTTCACTTGCTGCAGTGCTCACTCAGAAGGACAAGTTGAACAATGAGCGACCCATCTCCTTCATGAGTGTGAGCCTACAAGGACTGGAAATCAACTATCTCGCTATGGAAAAATAAGAATATGTAGTATACAAGGGAGTGAAGCATTTCAGACCCCACCTATTGAAAAACCATTGCATTATCTTTGTGGCACACCCATCAGTCAAATTGTTGCATGTTTAACAAGATATGGGTGAAAGAAGGGCGAACTCGAGACAAGACTGCAAGAGTATGATCTTGACATCAAGCCAGTTCACACCATCAAGGGTCATGGCCTTTGTATACTATCAGCGAAAGTAGTACATGCCCAGGATGACGAAGAAGAGCTCGTAGGCTGGGAGCAAGAAATAGAAATGTACAATGTTGAGTGAGCCTCTCCCACTTCACACAGAAGCTCTTGGTACACAGAAGTGCGCCAATACCTTGACCATGGCACTATGCCCTCCCATTTTTCTATACGGCAGAAGAGGGCACTTCGACTCAAAGATCTATCCTACCAGCTGGTGCATAGGGTGCTTTACAGAAAGCACCATAATCGTATCTTTCTCAGGTGCCCGGAGGCACAAAATTTGGAAAAGGTTTTATGCAATCTCCATGGCGGACTAGCCGGGGATACTTTGCAGGTAACACAACAACGCACAAGGTTATGCAGACCAATTTCTATTGGCCTACATTGTTCAAGGATGCATATGGTCATGCCCGCAAGTGTATGGTCTATAAGAGATGCACCAACATAAATCGAAGGTTAGCAATCCTGTTGCACCCTGTTGCAGTGGAAGAACCCTTCCAATAGTGGGGTTTGGATATCATTGGGGAGATTTTTCCACACTCATCAAAGAAACACCACTATATTCTGAATGCTACAGATTACTTCAAGAAATCATCAACTTCCTACAATAGAACATCATCTCCAGGTTTGGCATTCCTACATCACTTGTTTTTGACAATGAAATGTAATTTTATTCATTAAAGCTTTATGACTTTGCATTGGAAAATGGTATTTTTTTGAAGCATTATGCTAATTAATCTCGTAGGGAAATGGTCTTGCCGAATCTACAAACAAGAATCTCATTTGCATCATAAAAAAAACCATTTACTCTGAACAGTGAAACTGACACTCCACTCTGGTGAATGCTTTATGGGTTGACCGAGTCACACCTAAGCATTCTCTGAATACCTCCCCCTACTTCCTGGTATATGGAAAGGAATCCATCCTCCCGATAAACATCTACTTTCCTACTCTCCAGTTGTCCCATGAATGCCAAGGCAAGCCGTTTATTTTAGTTCAATGTAGGATGGACGCACTACACAAGTTACTGGAAGAAAGGATGAAAGAAAAAGAAAAATTTACACTCCACAAGAACTGTATCAAGAGATGATTCGATAGAAAGTCTACAAGGAGTACTAGCTTCAGTGTGGGTGACTTATTCTTAAAGTGGGACAAAGCCCAAGAGGACAAATGCAAGCACACAAAGTTTCAATCCCTCTGGATTGGTCCTTTTACAATCCACAAGAAACTTGGCCAACACATGTATCATCTTCAATCACTTTATGGGAAGATTGAATCCCTCCCTGTCTGGACAAGACTTAAAATGTTATTTTCAATGAGATCTGGGGCCGCACTCCGCGCTATGTACATAGTCTTTTGATTGCTTGCTATGTTGTTTTGGTTTGCTGTTTTTTTTTCTTTGCTTCTCTGTTGTTTTTGTTTATGTAAATAAGTGTTGTGCCTCACTGCATTCTGGCTTCTGAATGTGTATGTGGCTGAAGTTCAAAGAGTATTGTGACACTGTAGCACTTGGCTAGTCCCATGTCTGTATTCCTTATGTTTGGTTGTAAATTTTGGCTGTGAAGTCTTGACGGAAAATACGATCCATCTGTAAGGAGAGCTTTGGTCAAACCATTAACCTATGTTCAAACCGAGAAACCTCATGGCTACACTCAGTTTTTTGCTTTGGCGTGTTCAAGCTCATCCGGCTAGTAGAATTGGAGAAGGGGAAAATCTAAACGAGAAAACCTAAATCATATGTATTTATATACTTCTCTGAAGGAAAAACCTCTCATGCTCTCAATAAGTCGGGATCCCTCTTTTGCCCCAAAAATAAATAAGTGCCTATGCACAATTCTCTTTAAAAAATAACAAAGGCGAAAGAAGAGAAATACTTCCTGCGTAGAAAGGTGAAGCAAGTAACTCCAACGGGGTACTTTCCAAGCTCGATGGAAGTGGAGCAATGCTTGTGTTCTTGTGTGATTCCACTGGGATGCTGTCTAGGTCTGCTGGCAGTGGAGCATCACCAGAGATGAAAAACTATACTATGAAAATCTTAAGCTCGCGAGCCAAACTACCCTTCCCGATTCATAACACTATGATTTTGTTGAATCTTATGTTGTGTTCAACTAAGAAGAAACAAGGTGAACCATGTATGTCCATGGGGTAAGTGGGGAAGCCGAAGTAACCTGCACAATGAATCAATACTGCCCGAAGGACCAAGGCCCTGCACTAAAAATGAACCAAAACAGAGAAGCTGGTGTTCAACCAGTGTGTTGCCAAGTGTTGTAGTGGCTGCAACACCCTCAAAAATTTTAGCTTGCACTCAATTTTCAGAGCCTTTCTTGGTTTTTCCTTTATGGTTGCAAACACTTGAGCTCATTCTGTGAGCTCCCTTTGAGTATTTTCACCCCTTTTACTTGTTTGACCAACTTTCATCTTTTGACATGTTGATTGCTTTATCATGCTTGCGGTTATGTTCTAGTGATTTCAAAGGTTTGTATTTGTTTGGTTGAGTTGTCCTAGCTATGTATACATCAATCACACTCATACACAAAGTTGTAAGCACTGTCTCGCAAGTGTCGTCATGATCGTCCAAAGGTCTATCCCAAGTGTCGCACTTTTTGCTTTTAGCTCTAGATAGTCTCAAAGAGGGAAATGCTTTGGCTTGTTGTCCCAGTGGTAAATGTTGTCATGTTATCGAAGTATGCTAAGTGTGTGATCACAATGTTGAGTCTTCACAGGTACACTTGCTTCCCACACTTAGCCATTTTCCTGAAAATCTTTCCAATCGCATAACCCCCGTCTCATCGAACCCTGGCTGGGCTGCACTATGTAGTCCCAACCCTCAGTGATGTTGATCTTCTTCCTGGAACCACACAATGGTTCAAGCTATCCTCCATGATAGTTTCACTGTGCAATGCCAGAAGTGAGCAGCTTGCCTTACTTCCCAGAATTGCGAAGAAACTGCCTCAAAGCCCGACCTAAATTGCACACTTCACAAGATCATCCATCAAACCTCCTCCCCGCCTACTCGAACCCAAAAATGCAAAGAGACTTGAGCCTGATTTTCCTCCCAGAACTTCACAAATGTGTCCTCGCAATGTCTTCCCTCAGCTGGGACCCACTGCTCTCAGAAACTGCACTAAACTATCCCCTCTGGTTCTGCTGCTTCCCTATCTTGTCTTCCCTCAGAAAACTGCGTAGAGCTGCCTCCCAAGGTCCCACCTTGCAGCTGCCACTGGTGACCTAAACTGCACAAGCCTGTATCCTAGTGGCCATTGCATAAATTTTCCTGACAATGAAGACTGTGCCCCAGAGTTCCTCATCCAAGCCTGAGCTGCGCTTTGCGTAGTCTCAGTGACCAATCTCCCTCCCTGTCACCTGGAACTGCATAGTGTGCAGTTCTGGGACATCTTCCTAGCCTGTCATCTGTCCCGGGCCCGGACCATGAAAACAATGCATCATCTTAGACTAGGAGGTTTTGGATTTGATGTCGTCCCATCATGAGTGAATTGCAGGAATAGGTACACTGATAGATCATGGTGAGATGACGAATGTGATGAAGGAGTGCACATGCTAGAAGACTCACTTGCAGTTGGATGGATGAAAGAAGCTCACCACAGAGAAAGGGAAAGGAACACATGCATGTAACCAGCTCACAAGACCAAGACCATTGAAGAACCCACAACATCAAGCCATGCAGAGGAGAATACAAAGCACATCCATGAACACATAAATCACTCAACAACAATGACAACTTGACATTGCCACCACAACCAACCAATCCACATCATTAGTGTCATGTCAAGTTGTTTCATGAGTTGTCAAGGCCACATCACTACTATGGGCCATATCTGTTGTAACAAAATGTAATGTAAAGTGAAATTCTAATGGACACACATGAAGATGGAGAGTCATTTCAGTTGAAAAGTCATAGGAAGTTGAACGGTCATGAGGGTAGTCTAAGCATCACAAGGGTCAAGCACACGCTTGGTTATATATACCTCTCCCATTTTAGCAACAAGGAACTTTTCACATTGGCTCCTCCCACATAGCCTTGAGAGTTTTTAGTCGGTTCTTTGAGGAGTGAGGAGTGGCTCCAATTTCCCACTACTGGGACTAGTGATGTATGGTGTACATATATGTCTTGGAACTTTTTCTTAATTCAGACGCCTGTTATGGCCAACACTTTTTCATGCATGTTTTGTAGATGTTTGTAACACTATTCTTTCGACATTTGTAACACATGTTTGTTTCAAATGTAGTAAGATAGTTGAACTACTTTGGTTGTTTTAGTACTTACATTGTTGGGAATGCGCTGTATTGGTTATCAATGTTGTCTCATCCTTGTGGACTACTGCGCAGGATATTAGACAAAACTTTCTTGCTTATTAGTTATAATGACTGTCACATCCGTGTGGACTACTCTACTGGAGGGTGTACATGTTTTCCTTTGTACTTCAATTTTAACGACTGCCGCATCCGTTGTGGACTATTCCGCTGGATGCTGGACATATCTATTTTGGTTAGCGTGTGTCTCTTCCTGGGTGGTACTACTACCTATCACTTAGAGACTCACTTTACTCTCCCGTTTTGTAGTAAGAGAACCTAGACACAAGTTACATTATGCACTCACCAGGCAGACTCACCTCTCTTTTCAAATATACCAGCATAACACTCTCATGTGTTGAACAACAAGAGCTAAGGAAAATCTCTAAGTAAATGGCAACTGGGCCATCGTACCAGATGAGACTCCTACACCAAATGGCGTGAGGTCTAGTTGGGACTTCATACTGGGGAGATCCCTTGAATGTTGGAGGGTCTAGCACTGTCAACATTTCTGGCACTAGAAGGAGGGCCGCCAGTATGTGACTTGGAATCTCTCCTCGCTTAGCCAAATCTGAAATCCACAACAACATGGCCTAAATTTTTGGTGTTATATTCACTCGAAATTTCCAAGGTATGCTTTAGATTGATCTAAAGGCCGATTCAATGATAAAGCTAAGGTAATGAAAGACAAAATTTCACTGAGGTTGCATGGCTATAATGCTATGCTTTCATAGTAAAATGAAAAGTTGTTGAGTATGGTTGCAACTTTTGTGAGCCAATGTCTGCATTCAATATTTTGTAGAAGCTGGAAAGTTTTGTTTCTTTATAGTGCTAATGAAGCATAATACAAGCTATATTTGCTTGGATTAATATTGATAGCTTAAATTATATGAAGGATTTCTTGAGTGACTATTAATATAAGGGTAAGCAAAACTCTAGAAATTCGAGTTGTAGGGCCAAGTTTAAGCTCAAATGAGAACTTACATGTAGGCCTATTTGGGCAGCTTCAAACAACTGTGTTGAATCTTGTATAAGGAAAGATAAGACCTGGAAGAATAATATTATAGAATTGTTGTCCTTAACAAGTATATCTTGTATATGCCGTTTGAAAGAGCCAGAGGGTGCTGCGATGAAAGGCTCTCTCATTCTTGGAAGGGATAACAGACTTAGGTTTTTGTAAAACCCTAGAAGACTTGAAGGATAAGACTTGATTAAGGGTTTATGAAGCCCTAGAAAAATACTTATTGACATAGTTTCACGACATAAGTATGTAGGGCCATCAATATTACCTTCTTGTAGGGTAGAATCAGTGGCCAAAATTCTTATGATTCACTTGACCAAATTGTATTCTTAGGCTATCCCAAGGTTGTGTGTGGTGAATAATGAAGTGTGGCATCAAATATTGAGTAGATTTCATTATGGTTTGAGAATCAACAATTGATGCCCACAAAAACAATATGAATGCTAAAGAGAGCATGTGTTCATTTGTGGATGAATATGACTATTTCCTTGCATATGCTACTAATATTGTATTGTTTAGGTTATGAATGTATTGGCTGCGATATGTTGCTGGTGCTAGGTTTCCATTGCTTGCTACTTGATGTTACAGATTGAACCAAAGGAGAAAGGGTTCTTCACCTATAAAGAAAAAATTCCAATTAACACATTACAAAGTTTGTATTTGGAAGTCCTAGGGATTGTAAACCCCAGTGGACTAGAAGGCTTGGATAAGAAAGCCCTCAAATTTTTGGATAAAACCCTAGAGCTAGACCTTGATCAATGTTTCTGTTGAAAAGGAAACCCTAGCTCATGTAAGGAAGGAAAGGAAAGAAACATGCTAATGATGAGAATGATGATGATGATTTTGAGAATGGGTTTCAATGATTTTTGTAAGAAGGCAAGGATCAAGAGGGAGTTGTTAAATCCATCCAATCCTCGAAACAAAAGATAAGTACTCTATATCTCTCTCTTCCTTTATTATTATTGCCTTATTATTAGTTAGCCTCTTGTATTTGTTTATTTTGTTCGATTATAATCGTTTCTTCCATGGCCTCCTAATGAGGTTTGAAGGTACATCGTGAAGGCCGCTAAGGCTCTAGCAATAGATGGAAGCATCGGGAAGAACAAAGAAAAGTTTTTGGGAAGAGGATTCTCCCAAGATCAATCATAAAATAAACTAGAGTGATTTGTACTCAAAAGGGATAAATTGTCCTCACATATAGAACCATGCCAGATGATCAGAAGAGCTCTTACTGTAGAGGGAGAAGACATGCCAACAAGTTTGAAGGATGCCTTAATGGAGGAAATTGTGTTGAGACCCAAAGGAAGTCAATGGTGACTTACAAGTGGATCTACAAGATCAAGTATACGGTAACCTGGGAGCATAGAAATGTACAAAACGAGATTCATGGCAAGAAGGTTCTCCGAAAAAGAGAGAGAGAGGATGATGAGAAAATGTTTTCACAAATTGTTAGGTACACTTTTGTTAGAACTATTATTTCTATTGCTTCTGTTGAATGCTAGATCAGATGGGTGTAAGGAACACTTTCCTCGATGGAGTAATTTAGGAAGAAGTGTACATAGAGAACCTCAGGGCTTTGAGGTACATGAGAAGAAGTCTCATGTTTGCAAACGAAAGAAGGCTTTGCACGATCACAAACAGGCAGTTCGAGATTGGTATTTTTGGATTGATGGATACCTGATGAGTCTTGGTTGTTAAAAGTAAGCTTGTGATATTATATGACTTATTTTTGACAAGAGAAAAATGACTTACATGATAGAGGGAGCAAAAGTGGTAGGAGGATTTTCTTCCGTGATAGAGGAAGCAACCAATATTACCACAGGAAGCCCTGATTTAGTGTTAGAGGGAGTTGACCCTTGATTTTGAGATGAAGAGTGTAGATTTCATGGATTTATTCCTTGGTTAAAGGAAGTATACTAATGAGATCCTATAGAGATTTGGGATGATGAGTTGTCATGATATCAATATTGAGATGCTCATAGATGTGAGATATCTAAGAGAAACATGCCTTCTATGAGTGGACCATGCTAGACAACAGATATGCTTCAATGACTAGAAAGCAAGAATGATAGAGGGAGCAACTACAATTTCGCCTTCTATGAGTGGACCATGCTAGACAACAGATATGCTTCAATGGCTAGAAAGCAAGAATGATAGAGGGAGCAACCACGATTTCCACAACAAGGTCTATTTCAGTGTCAGAAGGAGCACCCAATTAGGGTGACTGGAAAGCAACTATGGTGATGGTTCCAGTGAAGGAAGCAACTGTAGGGATATAGATCAGGCAAAGAGTGCAGAAGAAGCAACTGTAGGGATATATAGATTCAGATCAGGCAAAGAGTGCAGAAGATATGAATAAAAAATCATGATGTTGTTTCAGTTTGGGTTCTGCTATGGTCTCTTGGATGATCAAGAAGAAGATATCTATCGCATTCAACATTGTAGAGGTTGGGTATATTGCATCTAGTTTGACAAGTTGTGAAGCAAATGTAAGCTACTCACAAGATTTTTTGATCTAGTACAAGAGATGACCTCGATGACATGTCAAAGCACATTGAGTACCACCATATCTAAGACATCGTATAGAAGAGAGAAATGAGGCTCCAATGATTTTTTACAAATGCTTAGGATGCTAACATTCTCACAAAGCCTCTGTCCCAGGGTGAAGTTTGTATACTTAGGGACAAGATATGGGTGGTTGAGAATGCTTCCCTTGG
This sequence comes from Pinus tabuliformis, assembly GCA_031772625.1. Taxonomy (NCBI): domain Eukaryota; kingdom Viridiplantae; phylum Streptophyta; class Pinopsida; order Pinales; family Pinaceae; genus Pinus; species Pinus tabuliformis. The sequence continues at coordinate 272,856,580 of CM062813.1, forward strand.
TTAAAGAGAGTATTGATGTTGTAGCATCAAGGGGTAAACATTCTCCATAGGCCAGGATATTGACACATCAAAGGTGTTGACTAGGGGCCATGTAATGTGGCTAGGGAGAATGGCCTAGATAACATCAAGGCACAAAGTTCTCCCCCAGTCAGGGGTTACTTGCCCATATTGCTAATGGTTATTTGGCTAGTGGGTTGAGTGAGTACCTTCATAGTTGGAATGCAAGAATGGTAATAGCCCATGGTTTCACCATTCCAAGTGACGACTTGGATACTTGGTGAATGAGGACCAGTATTAATCACAGAAGGTAAAAAGGCCAGTGGGACCCCAAAAGGCTTTTGGCCAATGGGTGACTAGATCCATTTGCAAAGGAGATGTGTCCAGTGGGTAACTAGATTCCTTTGCATGATTCTGATGCAGGATTCTTTCCACATGGTTCTGTAATAGAAGATGAGGTGGATGGATTCATCAACATAGCAATCTCTTTTAACCTTTAATTGCGATGGAGAAAATTTTTCAGCAATGAGATACATCTGAAGAAGTCAACATGAATACCTCCCTAACTAATATAGAGTGTTGAATTTGTTAGTTGTGGCCAGTATTCCTAAATTGCATTAGCCCAAAAAATAAAATAAATATAAGAAATTTGAATTTGAATTCAAGTCAGCTCCAAAAGAGGGAAAATCAAAATTTTGAAATTCAATTTTTTCCTCGAAATGAAAAAGTCGACTATCCCAAAAGACACACCTATTCGGGGTCATCAAACTGTATATATTTCCAATTGACTTTACTTATTTGAGCCAATTTAGAGCACACACAACATATGCTCTTCTATTCATCCATACAAAGGAGAGAGGAAGTAAAAGCGGCAAAAGTTTGACCTACATTGACCATTTCTTCTTCTGATATGTTTGACCGAATTCTGGGCAGAGCACATTGAATTTTCTAGGCACATTTTGGGCACGAGACTGAGTTTTCTGGGAAATATAAGGAGGCCTGTTCCTAGATAGTTTTACCACAAGTTAACTAGCGCTTATTTTGGATAGTTTGACCACGTTTGACTTGGGATTGTTTACTTGGAAGTTTGACTTATTTAACTGAAAAAAAAAGTCAAATTGTATCTCTTGTTGAATTGAATGATTTCTCTAAGAAAATTTGTTGGGTTTTTCCCTAGTTAAGGTTTTTCTAGGGTAAAATTTCCATGTCTCTTTGTGATTGGCTGTCTCTTCATGATCCAATTGTCATTATTGTTTTTCTGTTGAGGTTTTTTTATGTATAATTTCTTAATGATGAAGGTGACAATGTGACACAAGATGAATTAAAGAAGAAATCATTGGAAGTAATTATCATACTAGAACATCCTAAAAATTCAACAATAGGGAAAAGAGCATGAGTAAGGAGGGCCCATATGAACCATTGCCTCCACCCATACAATAATGAGGTATCTTATGCCTAATAAAGTCTTGAATTCTACTAGATAGTAGCAAATTATTATATATATGTTCGCCTCCTTTATTATACATACCTATCCATAATGGTTTGGTCCAATAATGGAGTCTAAAGTTCAAGTTATTTGATTGGAAGCTCATAATTATCACTTAATCTTAGGTATTAAGAGGGGATTTGTATCTCATAAGAAAGCTTATTTGAATTTCTTTATTCGATGTTTTAAGAAGACTAAATACGTAATCGTCTTCTCAAAATAAAAATCTGTCTTTGGTTCGATTGCTTCCCAGAAAAAATATTACACTATGGTTCTAACACTCATCATGCTATGTACTATTGTATGTAGTATTATATTTTTTCCAAAAATCATCATGCTACACAGTCACAACTCTCCTTAAACCTAGACTAAACAATCCATATTTCCCATAGTTCAAGTGATCATTCTACAAGACATCAAAAAACCCTATGACCTTATATGTCTTCATATATTACTAAGAAAGGGTAACAAATCTATCAAGAAACAAATTAAACATTAGTGAGTCTATCCCACAAAATTCATGGACATCAATACGTACAAGCACACAAGTTATGAAGACTATATATTATAGACCCTTAATTTGTTTAGAGGGTGATTATGCTAGGGCCTTTTTATCATTATAGTAGAATCACTACTCCCACTAAGTACCTCGTCACAACCAACACAACGATGAATCATTCATTGATGCATATACATTTTACTAGGAATCCTGCTTCTTCTAGGAGACAACACATCAACATGCCAAAATTACATACATGAAATTATAATTCATTCATCTCTACCATTTATTCCAATAAACAATTATAAATATTTGCATTCGGAGTTTACTCATTCGAGAGACTTGGTTATAGTGGAGAAATTTTATTCCTCTAAATAGAGAAGTAATGAACACCAATTACACATACCTATAACATCAACATCTCAAGAGATAAAATGTTATGAACCTAAAATCATAACAAATTAAATAAAATATTAAAATATTAAAGTATTATTTAAAAAATAAATTATTAATTATAATCAATTAATTAGTTAAATGAAGAGACATCAGTCCCCAAGGGAAATGTCTCTTTGATTAGGTGTGGCCAGTCAACTCCTATTTAAGGAGCACCGCCTCAGCCTTGTAATCATCATTCATTTTTTATTAAATACATATATATATATATATATATATATATATATATATATATATATATATATATATATATATATATATATATATATAGATATATAAATTCAAAATTTTATCTGAAGTCTTATTATCAGTTTACAACAAATTAAATATTGCTAACAGTGGTATCAGAGCCAACATTAGACTGGTGACACCCACAACATTCTGCAGGCCGTCAGGCCCTACGAGCCTTCCATCTACAGCCTGCGTTCGCTGTGAAAACCTGCTGCAAGGGTCGAATAGGCAGAGAGGAGAACTGTCGTAATCGTATAGTTACGATGCTCTGCGGCTAAAACAACAGCTGTGTTTTTCGTGGCTGTACGTGTTCTGGCCAGTCACCGAGTTTTAGGGCGTGGCTACACTGAGCTGTAGCATAACTCCACAGACAACGCTAACTGTTGTCGCAGCTTGATACGATAGCTGAACCATGGTTGAAAATTGCTGCCATCATGGTCAATAGCTGAACCGTGGTTGAAAATTGCTGCCGTCGTGGTGATATCCGCACGGAGGTAGGGTCAATGTGACCATTCAGTGGGGGACGTGACCGTCCAAACGAGAATAATCCGTGAGTTAATTAAATTATAAATATACACATACGTATATAATAATATAGACATATATCTAATTAAATTATATATAATTAAAACTATATATAATTAAAATTACATATATGTACGTAACTTTGATTAATTAATATCTTTTAATTAATTATTTATTTATAAAAAAGTTAATTAATTAATATCTTTTAATAAAAAAAAAAATTAATTAATATCTTTTAATTAATTAAAATAAATAAATAAATAAATAAATATTTTTTAATTAATTAAAAAAAAATTGGAACAGAATGACGAGCGACAACAATGACGGTATGAAAAAGATCCAAGAAGACATCAACAAGCTAAATAAATGCATGGACAACATCAAAAAGTCAGTTAGTAAGCATGACCAGATGACCGACGATATCTCTTTCTTAAAAAGCTTGATGAGCCGGTGCTTTGGAGAGACTGATCCACCTTCAGCTACACAGAGTCCCAAGACTCTAGAAGGGGAGACTTCCCTAGAGCAGGACTTCATGAGGCATGAGAAGCAACAAATACCCCAAATTCACTTCAAAGGAAGCCAATATTATACTCATTCTCCTAGAAAGAACCATCTTAAAATAAAAAATAATTACCGAAGTATGATGGTAAGAACTTTAAAGGCGCCATCGTATGGGTAAATAAGATGGATGCAATTTTTTTCAGGAAACCCTCCGCTCAACAAACAAGAAAAAGTCGTGATTGCATCCAATTACTTAGAAGCAGAAGCGTACGATTGGTTTTTGTGGTGGTCATCTAAATGCACGGGTTTCTCATTCAATTGGCAAAACCTTAAAAGCGCTGTATTAAAAAGGTTTCATGACGAAGAGGAGGATGATGTCTACGAGAGATTTGTTCACCTGAAGCAAAAAGGATTAGTGAGTGAATACACTCATGATTGGGAAGTGTTAGCAGTAAGGCAGAGACGGTTTTCAAATGAGGAGCTGCTAAAAATGTATGGTTGTGGCCTTAAAGATTATATCCGCGAAGAATTAAAATTGCATAAACCTAAAACTATTGAGGAGGCCAGACATGCAGCCATAATTATTGAGCGAAAATATAAACTTCACAAACCACCATATGTCACTAACGATAGGACTAACAGTTATTTCAAGGGAAGGGCAGGTAAAACCTCGTCAGAAAATAATACTAAGTACGTTCCGCCACCATTACGAAGTGAAGGAAAACAACAATTTAATGTCAAAAGAAGAAAAGATGGAAAATGCTGGAAATGCAGAGACAAGTATCATCCAGGACACAAATGCGCAACACAAAAATTGTACAACTGTGAAGCTAAGCAAGAAGAGGAATCCTTAGAAGATAGCTCCAATGAAGAGGAAAATGAAGAAAATGCAAACCCTAGTCCAGAATCAGAAGACGAGATGCCATGAATTTCCATAGCAGCCATCACAGGGATAGCTCAACCACAAACACTGAAGCTTAAAGGTTACATCAAGAAGCAAAGCGTTATTGTGATGGTGGACTCAGGAAGTACGCACAACTTTGTAGATGTCAATGTTGCAAAAAGATTGAACATCTTTGCTTACCCGGTAGCAGACTTAAAAGTTATGGTAGTAGATGGAAAAAAATATGGAGTTGGCAAGTGCCATAAAGTTAAGTTGCAATTAAACAACTATGTAATAGAGTCTAGTTTTTATACGGTTCCCCTAGGAGGAGTAGATGTTGTTTCAGGTGTAAAATGGTTAAGAACATTAGGCACTTATTCAAAAAGTCACATAAAACAATTCATTAGATTCAAATGGGATGGACGAAAATGTTAGTTGTTCGGTTTTCAGGCACCACCAACACAAGTCATCTCCGCTCAACAGATGAAGAAGCTTATTTGCAAGGGGACACCAGCATTTGTTGCGCAATGTCAACACTTGGAACTATTATCAATAGAAGGGACTTATCAAACATTAGAGATTTCATCCTTGATCCAAAGATACGAGAAGGTTTTCCAAGATATACCAATGAAGTTACCCCCAGAAAGGCAAATTGAACACATTATTGAAGTCAAAACCGACTCAACTCTAGTTGATGTCAAGCCATACCATTATCTCCATCATCACAAGACAGAAATAGAGCACTTAATTCAAGACTTGCTGAAGCATGGAATCATTACGAAGAGTAGAAGTCCATACACTGCACCCATAGTATTGGTTAGAAAGAAGGACGAATCTTTCCAATTATGTATAGATTACAAAGTCTTAAACAAAATCACTATTAAGCATAATTTTCCGATTCCATTCATTGATGAAATGTTAGATGAATTACACAGTGTGTAATATTTTTCGAAGTTAGATCTAAGATCAGGTTACTACCAAATACGAGTAAGGTTAGAAGACATCGAAAAGACAACATTTAGGACCCATGAAGGGCATTACGAGTTCAAGGTCATGCCATTTGGATTAACATATGCACCAGCCACCTTCCAAGCCACCATGAATGAGCTCTTTCACCCTTACCTTAGGAAGTTCGTATTAGTTTTCTTCGATGATATTTTAGTCTACAGTGAGAAGTGGGAAGAACATCTCAAACATCTAGAAGAAGTATTGTTTGTTTTGGAAAAGAACCAGTTTTACGCCAAGCTATCTAAATCTACATTTGGGCAAAAGGAAGTTGAATACCTAGGTCATATTATATCAAGGGAAGGAGTATTGGTGGATCGCAACAAAATCAAGGCAATCAAAGAGTGGCCAAAACCCAAGAACATATCTAAGTCAAGGAGATTTTTGGGTTTAACAGGGTATTACAAAAGATTTATAAAAAACTATGCACATCTGACAGCACCCCTGACGAATTTGTTAAAGAAAAATGCTTTTAAGTGGGATGACCAAACAGACAAGTGTTTTGAGAAATTAAAGGAAGTGATGTCAACCACACCAGTACTAGCAACTCCTGACTTCTCCAAACTGTTCGTGGTCGAATGTGATGCTTCTGGGTTTGGAATTGGAGCTGTACTGATGCAGGACAACCACCCTATAGCATTTGAGAGTAGGAAACTTAATAAACAAGAAGGCTTAAAATCAACATACCAAAAGGAGATGCTCGCCATCATACATGCTTTGACGAAATGGTGCCAGTATTTGCTTGGAAGTAAATTCTCAATCCGAACCGACCACAACAGTCTTCAATTCTTACTTCAACAAAAGACATTATCAACAAAACAACAAAAGTGGATGGAGAAGTTGTCAGCTTTCGATTTAGAAATATTACACAAGAAGGGAAAGGGGAATGTCGTAGCTGATGGACTCTCATGTAAGGATGATGATCCCACAACATGTGCCGCTATGATAGTCTTTCCGGAATGGTTGGATGAAATACGAGCCAAATATGCCAAGGATAAGGATTGTGACTCCATGATTAACAATATCAGTCAATATACCAACTTCTAGTGGAAAAATGACATCTTATGGTACAAAGGGAGAATTTATCTAACACCTGCATCCAAATTTAAGGTAAAAATACTAAAGGAGTCTCACAATTCATCAGTAGCTGGACATGTCAGATTCTACAAGACTTACTACAACGTCCGATAGTCATTCTATTGGAAGGGTATGAGCAATGAAATTCAGAAATATGTTTCAGAATGTGATATTTGTCAAAGAAACAAGAGCAAAAATGTTCCAACTCCAGGGTTGCTACGTCCACTACACGTTCCAAATCAGAAGTGGGAGGAGATTTCAATGGATTTTATTGAAGGACTACCTGCATCTAACAGAAAGCATAAAATATTCGTAGTAGTCGACAAACTCACTGAATATGCCCACTTTATGGCTATTAAAAATAATGACACAACCAAACAAATCGCTGATGTGTTTGGTAAAAACATTTACAAACTACACGGGTTTCCTAAGATCATAGTCAGTGATAGAGATGTAAGGTTTAAAGGGAAATTTTGGAAGGATTTCTATCATCAAGCAGGAATATCAATTTTTTATGAGTTTAGCCTATCACCCCCAAACTGATGGGCAAACCGAAATTGTTAATAAATGTTTGGAAACATATCTTCGTTGTTTCGTTACAGATAAACAAAACATATGGACACAGTGGCTACACCTGGCCAAATGGTGGTATAATACCGCATACCACACGTCATCTAAGATGACACCCTTCCAAGCCTTATATGGTTACGAACCACCCAGGTGGAAAGACTTTGCACTCCTTGATTCTAGGGTACCAGTTGTTAAAGAACACATAGGAGAAAGTCAAAGAATCATCAACTTGCTAAAAGAAAATGTAACCATGGCCCGTAATAGAATGAAACAACAAGCCGACCAACACTGTTCTGAAAGAGAGTTTGAGGAGGGAGATTGGGTCTTTGTTAGACTCCAACCTTATAAGCAACTATCACTAAAACAACAAGGGAAGAATAAATTGTAACCTAAGTATTATGGATCATACCAAATAATTAAAAATATAAGTAGTGTAGCTTATGCGTTAAAGTTAGTTGACAATTTCCGAATCCATAATACCTTTCACGTATCAAGTCTCAAAAAAGTATTATGGCAAAATCAAACAGCATAGATAGAAATACCAAAGACCGATGAAGAAGGAAGAATAGTCCTTGAACCCGAGGGTATAATCGCTACCCAAGAAAACGTTTTACGGTCTAAGACAATAAAGGAATACCTCATCAAGTGGAAGAGGTTATCAGAAGAAGATTCGTCTTGGGAATTAGAACGTTTCATGCATCAACACCCAGGCCTACCTATGCTTTGAGGACAAAGCATCTTAAGGGGAAGGCAATGTTATGAACTTAAAATCATAACAAATTAAATAAAATATTAAAATATTAAAGTATTATTTAAATAAATAAATTATTAATTATAATCAATTAATTAGCAAATAATTAGTTAAATGAAGAGACATCAGTCCCCAAGGGACATGTCTCTCTGATTAGGTGTGGCCAGTCAACTCCTATTTAAGGAGCACCGCCTCAGCCTTGTAATCATCTTTCAATTTTTATCAAATATATATATATATATATATATATATATATATATATAAATATTACATTTAGAATCTTATCTGAAGTCTTATTATCAGTTTACAACAAATTAAATATTGCTAACATAAAACCTAGAAGGGGTATATATGGGGACATTGGGGGGAGGATGTGGCTGCTCCCGCATGATGCCTATCTTCCCCTATGCATGAAAAGTCATTGCCTTCATTACCAAGCAAGGATAAGGCTACAACATGAGGATTGACTAAGCAAGAAAATAATGGGGATGGGAGTAAACTCTTCCCTAATGAATATTGATTGCATGTAATCAAAGAAAGTTTCTAGATACCCATTCGACCTTACTTGGAGATGACTACTAGGAATTATGACAATTGTAGGCTCCAAATGCTTGATAGTTATGATGTGTATTATCAATGGATGAGGAGCATTAGAAAAATAATGGAAACATGAATAAAAAACAATGCAAGGACTCCCACTCTTGGATGGAAAGGCAATAGAGCAAAGATAAACTTATTTTTGGCCTTCGTTTGATTCTATTTTAGTATCAAAGGAAATATTTTCCTCAACATAGCTTCATAGTCACCTGTCCTAGAAGATTCAAAGTGGGTGACCTGTTTCCAAGGGGAATTGAGGAACAACAATCTTAGATACCTAAGCCATCTAAGGTGAAAAGGCAAGGAATTAATTGTAGTGGAGGCTCTTGGCTTTATATTGAACCTAGGGTAGTATCACTATGGTAAATGAGTCTATGTGGTCCTAGGGTGAATATATGTTGGTGTTACTACTTCCCTAGAAGACAATGGATAAAGGCGCGAGGAAAGGAAATGTGGGGGGGGGGGGGGGGAGAAGAGGCCATGGTTGGATAGGCTGAGCATCCTCTTCCTCCCACCATGGTTATCCCTCTCATCTAAACCGGGAGGATAGGGTAGAAGAAAATAGGTACCATAGTTTGGTTTTGAAGGAGGCACAAAGCCTTTGTTGGAGGATGTGGAGATGAAGGTAGAGGAAGAAAATAATGCTTTATCAAAGGACCATATTTTTTAGATGATTTTAAAGGCTAGGTATCTAGCCTAATTTATTTTTTCAAGAACTTGAGACATGGAATTCTATAGGAATGTGGAGACACATGCAGATGAAAAAAGCTATTGCAGTTTAGATACTCAGAAAAACACAAGCTATCTGTGAAGACACCTTACACACTCTTTTTAAAGAGAAATTTTAGTTGATTTTCAAAGGAGTATATGGTATTGGATTTTCAGTAGCACTAATCATAGAAAGAGACAAGTATATCATTCAATATGAGACAATTGGGAGCACTCCTTTCAATCCCATCATCTTGGAGGAGGAGGACCAACTCCCTAAGCCATAGACGGGGAATTATAAACCTGCTACTAATGTTAAGAAGATTGAGGCAAAGGAAAAATTCCACCCACTGCCTACTTAATAGCCTAGTTTGTGGTTAAATTCGTTTTTCATATTGTCTATGTAGGAAGGCCAATAGTTATATGCTTATAGTTGGATGTATTAAACTGTTTTGGGACCACTATTTTTTTGACTAGTCTAAATTTCCATATGAGCATATTGATGAAACTTGGAGCTAAAGGGTGACTAGTTTCCCTTGAGGCAGTCACCCAAAACTTGATCCATGTACTCAATATTTTGTCTAAAATGTGAATATATAACTATTTTTAGATTAAAAAAAACATGTGATAATAAAATAAACTCTTATATGGAATATGGGCTATCTAAGTGATTGAGAATGCTCCATTTTCCATCCAACCATAGGCTTAGTTGCACATTAGACTCTCTACATTAACTAGCCATCCCCTAGATAGTGCATCATACCACAAGGGGAACTATTAAACTCTTAGGAAATCGACTAGGTGAAGGAACCCTCCCTCATGGACATAAAATAATATAGGAACTCTTCTTCCCTACTGAACCTGGGGCCTCTATGATATTTAGATGTAACTCAACTAGATTTTGAAGCAAATGAGGAAATCCCTTCGTTGCTCAGTATTCCCTTGGAAGTTTCCTTGCCTTTTTATTCTCATGCTCACCCAACACACATCAACTTGAAACCCAATCAACTCAACTAAGTTCTAGAGTCCCTATGCATGAATTTAGTAAGCAAAATTTAGGTTTTGTAAGCTCATAATGCACCAACACTAATCCAACTTGCAAATGGAGACTATTTGGAGGTATTTGGGCAAACCAATTGAGTTCTAATAACCCATAATTCTAAAAAAAAATTCCACTCGAGAATGGAAAACACTTTACTCTTGATTTCACTTCTTCATACACTTGTGGGTCTCTACTTGGCTCTCTGCATTTTCTACATTTTGCTTGTATGCGCTCATTTTTTTTTCCTTTGATTGCACACTCTACATTTGTCAGTCCTTAAATGACTCTCCACATGTTCTCTACTCGTGGGCATCTACTGGGATTTCTACATGTTATCCACTCTGGTTACACTTGCTTTATTTTTTTTGATGATTTCATGCTCTACACTCATGAATATTTGAATGATTCCCCTTAATTTCTCCACTTATTGGTCTCTTCCCAAATCTATATTCCACCCACAGAACTTCATGATCCTCTCTCCATTTCTAAGGCTATCCTTCATCCAAAAATTTATAGGGCTAAGTAATGTCTCCCATATCTTCCATTATTTTTCTGAGAAGACTTCTCAACAACCACCCAACCTCTATTATTATGGTAGGTGGCTTCCTTAACTATCCAATTCAATGATTTTCTATCAAGAGTGAAAGAGGCATGGAAATTATTCAAATTTGAATTTCTCTCCGTGGCTTTGGAAAGGCTACTCAAGGAAATTCTCAATAGCCCCCTCACTATCCTTCACTTGTTCTCACTCACTGTATCACTAGCCAGTTGTGTCAACATATTATTTAGACAAGAATTTATATTACATATACATTGTTCCTAGATTCATCCAGTTCATCTTGTCATAATAATGGAATATTTATGTCGACTTATGTAATATTAACATAAATAATTACTACTAATTACAAATTAACTGGAGACCAAAATGGGGATTTCACATTCCCCTTCCCCTTCTAGGAATTTCATCCTTAGTGTTCACACCATTCATAGTGTTCTCTTTATTGCATCAATGCACCATCCAGGTACTATTGTTTGTTACAGAAACATCCCACAATGCTTCTTTAGCTACACCAACATCTCTATCTTCTTTAGTTATCGTTAAATTGCAATTCTTCTTCATAAGATGGTCACCTCCAAACTTTTAGCATTCCATCATGTGTACAAAGTTTATCAATAATGATGCATATGGGAAATCTCTTTCCACATCACATAAGCATTCCCACAAAGTTTGAAAATTAGGATAAAATATTTATTTAAACATAATATGTATTTATATGATCATGGGTTCACATCCATATGGACGCCATGGATAAGACCCACTCACTATTTTTCTTGGACATACCCAAGGTGCTCATGATCCTAGCTAGCATGTTATGTGCTCACGTCTCCTCTTCCTTGTAGTCACTTGCCCTCCAAGCTTAGGTAACCCCTTCTTTGTTACATATTGCTTGGGGAAATCCATCATTTTCCAAGTCTTCCTAAAAATATAAAGGTATCAAAACGAATGTATCCTTACATCTAGGGTGTCCCCCAATTGTTCCACACAACATAAGGCTCTCCATGACGATGATCATGGCATACCATAAGGATCTCATGCCCAAATAGTAACCTCTTTGATGTTTTTTCTAGTTCAACATCCATTACCCGTCCTTCCTGGATAACTTCGTCATATCACCTATATCAAGACATGTAATTGAAGTGAGATATCTTCATAGAAATTTCAATCAAAATGTTTAGGGCTTTCATCACAATACTTTTTATTTCATATTTGTTTCATCAAGGAACATAAATTTCATAAAATAAGGTTCCTCTTTGTAGCCCTTAGCTCTTGTTACAATAGGTGTTGGTATTCTTATAGTATTACATTCCTACCATTTCCAAGAGTAGTTCACATGCAACCCAATTTGATATCTCATCAAATAGTAATGTTAGTTTTTGTACATATAATCTTTTATTGCAACATAATTAGTAGCTTACATAAACTCAATATTCCACATACACAAATCAATCCATCACTTTTCACTATATGTCGTAATAGACATAATGAGTAATCATTCATTCATACATGTTATATCAACACATTTAATACAAACCATGTGTTTCACAATCAGAAACTATTGGGCCAATGCTCATGGCCTCATACACAATACAATTTTTCATTGACTCTGATAATGCCTCATCCCATGTCATATATTCCATCGTAGTGACCATTGAAGCTAAAACCAACAACTTGATGCATCATACAACCACCTCACTTACACTCGATTAGCCCTCTAAACACCTTACACCTAATCCAATAAAACACCATGCACATACCCCTTATTTTCCATGTAGCCCCTTGGGCATCTCATCCTTACTTTTAGTGTTGGTGAGAATTTTATAGTCCAATGTCCAATCCAATTAGGGAGTGCATTGGCACTTGTGTAGTGACATATTTTTCATATCCATCATCAGTATGGTATCATTCATGACTTATTTATATTGGCATCCATTTTCATACAATCCTACATTCACTTCATACATCCTAGGTTCATGCATTACCAACATATTTCATCTTATGAGTGTACAGATCATTCATCTAGGTATTTTCATTCATGATAGATTAATATATATGCATATACTATAATGGTTTTTCAAACATTATATGTTGGCTGCTTCCTTCCTTGACCATACCCTACTCACTTATTGATAACATACATGCATTTAATCACAATTCATATCATTGACGATATAACTTAATCTTGAAGTAAATTCTTACCCATTCCTTTAGATACTTGTTGTTATGGTGCGATGAATTCATACCTACGTAATTTTATTTTTTGTTACTTGACTAGATGATACATCCTATGATCTCACTCGATCCATACATCAGTCTTCCTACAAAAATCCTTTTGTCTTTATTCTCTACACAAGGTTGTTAGACAACTTATCATCAACATATTTAACCATTAATAGTCACACAACTAATTCATAGTCACCTTAGCCATCATTCTGTTATAATATGCATCACAACATTTTTAATCTTAAAAACATTTGTTAGATATGTGACCACATTATCTTCTCAATGTGTTAGCTAATACAATTGTTATTTATTTACTTTATTAAATTTATTTTTCTTAACGTTCTTAAACTTATACTATTTTCATAATTTAACTCTTTCATTGTTAGTGAAATATAATTACAAAAGAGAAAGAATCAAGAGATTCCCCCTTCCAATTTCCTATGTGCTGAAATTCTTAGCACAATAACTCTGTTCCATTGCACTTGAGTAGTCACTATGAATTGTCCTTGCAATTTCCTCCTATATCTAGCCCATCATTCTAATATGGATAAATTCATAGCTTCAATTAGTTCCAACATATTAATCATCCTCAATGAAAATTCAATGAGAAATCTCTTTAATAAACATATTCTACTTGAATCAATTAAATTAATCTCATCCTAGCATGGACAATAGATTCAAGTATGATATAGGGATATCATAATACTTAGTTATTGTATTCATTATTTCATAACTCTAGTCCTTCAACAGAGCTTTCATGTAGCGCATCCACATGTGACTACCTTAGCATGTAGCTTGCTTGTTGCAACACTCAATAGCCCCCGAAATGATCTCAATTTCATGAGTTGGTAACAACTATTATTATTTCAAACTAATTTCATTGAATATTCAAAACATGCATTCAGATATTGACTTATATATATATATATATATATAGCACACATGCTGTTATGAAACCAGCTCAAGAAAAGATAGAAAAGATAGATCAACACCTTAGAATTCAGCCTCTTCGAGGGGGCAACCTCCTTTACATTACATAAATGAAAAATTCTTGGCTGATACAAATGAAAAAACCTCCTTTCTATATATAGGAGTCTAAGGAGTCACAATATAATCCAGCCGACCTAACAATAATAATATAAAGCCACAAAAATAACAATAGAGGGATTCTATTGGGCACAAAAATAACAATATGGGGGTAATAGGGGCACAACAATATAAATAAGGGGTATAACTACAATAGTAATGGGGTAATCACTAGTATTATAGGGACCCAACATGCCCCTCTCCTTCAAAAAAGTGTTGTCCTCAACGCTTGAGTAGTTTTGGATACTTCTGCATAAAATTCTCATCCTCCCATGTGGAATCTTCAGCGGATAAGTTCTTCCACTTGATAAGATACTCTGAAATTGATCGATTTCGTAGCTGTCGAGTTCTTGTTTCTGTGACTGCTTCCGGTTCCAATATAATTTTTCCTTCCTCATCAAGTTCTGGCAATATTGTTTGAATTGGGAGCTTGTCACCTATAACCTTCTTTAAACATGAAACATGGAAGACTGGGTGCAATCGAGAAGCTGCAGGAAGCTCCAATTTGTATGCCATAGTACCAATCTTTTGCAACACCTTGTACGGACCATAATACTTTGGTGATAATTTATTATCCTTCTTAGCTTGCTTTAGGGACATTTGCTTATATGGTTGTAGCCGTAGGAATACCCAATCACCTACATCAAAACTTCTTTCACTGCGATGTTGATCTGCCTGTTGTTTCATTCTATTTTGTGCCAACACGAGGTTATCCTTTAAGAGTTGGAGGACTTGTTGTTGATGTTCGATGTGATGTTCCACTGCCTGAACCTTAGAATTTTCTCTTAAATATGATGTGATGGATGGTGGTTGATACCCATAAAGTGCCATAAATGGGGTCATTTTTGTTGCTGTATGGAAGGAAGTGTTATACCACCATTCAGCCAGAGGCAACCATTTGACCCATTGTGTCTGTTTATCAGATACAAAGCAACGAAGATATCCTTCCAAACATTTGTTTACTATCTCAGTTTGCCCATCAGATTGAGGATGATAAGATGAGCTATGAGCTAACTGAGTACCAAGACAAGAAAATAATTCTGTCCAAAAATTTCCAGTGAAAATGGGATCTCTGTCACTTACAATAATCTTTGGGTTTCCATGTAGCTTTTGAACTGTTTCCATAAATGCAGTAGAAACTGTACTGGCTTTAAATGGATGTGATAATGCACAAAAGTGTGCATACTTGGTAAGTCTGTCAACTACCACCATGATGACACTCTTTCCCTCAGACTTGGGTAAACCAGTGATAAAATCCATTGAAACCTCCTCCCAACGTTGGCTTGGAATGGATAAAGGTTGTAATAGACCCGGTGTCTTAATTGTTTCAACTTTATTTTGCTGGCAAACCAAACATTCTGCCACAAACTTTTGAATATCTGATTTAAGGCCATCCCAAAAAAATTCCTTCTTAACCCTGTGGTAAGTTTTTAAAAATCCTGAGTGCCCTCCTAAGGGAGAAGTGTGCAATTCCATAAGAATCTTTTGTTTTAGTTGGGAATTCTTACAGAGGTATAAGCGATCTTTGTACCATAACGAATCATTTTGCCAGCTAAATGTATCAGAAGTACTGGAATCTTGTTGCAGCTTTCGAATAAGTGCCCACACTTCTTCGTCATTCTTCCATTCCTCCCTTGCTTCGTTTATCCAATCTGGTTGGATAATAGAAATGGCACACAACAATGCTTCCACATCCTCATCCTTTCTTGAGAGTGCATCTGCCACCACATTTTGCTTCCCTTTTTTGTAGGTGATTTCAAAGTCATAACCCAACATCTTTGTGACCCACTTTTGTTGCTCTTCAGAGGATAATCTTTGTTCTAAAAAGTATTTAAGGCTATCATGATCCGTTTTTACCTTGAAGTGTCTTCCCATTAGGTAGGGTCGCCATTTCTTAAGTGCATGGAGTATTGCCAACATTTCCTTCTCATAAATAGCTTTGCTTAAAAACTTTCCCTTGATTGGACGACTTTCAAAAGCAATGGGTCTTTTATCTTGCATTAGAACAGCACCAATTCCATTTCCTGAAGCATCACATTCCACAATAAAGGTTTTTGTGAAGTCCGGTGTAGCTAAGACCGGTGCTTGGCACATTGCCTCTTTAAGATGTTCAAAGGCCTTTGTTGCTTCCGGAGTCCATGAAAATGAATCTTTCTTCAATAATGTTGTTAGAGGTGCTGCTATTCTCCCATAATTCTTAACAAACTTGCGATAATACCCTGTCAACCCAAGAAATCCTCGTAGATGCTTTATGGATGTGGGGATTTTCCATTCCTTAATGGCTTTAATTTTGCTAGGGTCTACCTTAACTCCTTCATGAGATACAATATGACCCAAATATTCCACCTCCTGGACTCCAAAGAAACATTTGGATCTTTTTGCATATAATTGTTTCTCCTCCAATAGTTGTAGCACCCTGTCAACATGTTCAACATGATCCTTCCAAGACTTGCTGTAGATTAGTATATCATCAAAAAATACTAACACAAATTTTCTAAGGAATGGTTTGAAAATTGAATTCATCAAACCTTGAAATGTTGAAGGTGCATTGGTAAGGCCAAAAGGCATGACCAAAAATTCATAATGACCCTCATGAGTTCTAAATGCCGTTTTTGGAATGTCTTCAATCTTCATTCTGATTTGATGATATCCCGAACGAAGATCCAACTTGGTGAAGTAAATTGATCCATGCAATTCATCCAGTAATTCATCAATAACAGGAATGGGGAACTTATCTTTAATAGTGAGCTTGTTGAGCTCCCTATAATCTGGACACATGCGCCATGATCCATCCTTCTTGTGCACCAATACTACTGGAGCTGAGAAAGAACTTTGACTCGGTTGAATTATACCAGCCTCTAGCATTTCTGCAACCATACGTTCAATTTCACTCTTTTGGACATAGGGATATCTGTACGGCCTGATGTTTGGAGGAACACTTCCTGGAATCAGATGAATAGCATGATCATGATCATGCATAGGTGGGAGACCCTTGGGAGTCTCAAATACCTTGGAATGATTGTCCAAGACTTTTTGGAGATCTGGAGAAATAGATGATTCCAATGTGGAAACATCTAGCGAGCATAATTGTGCAATTACACCTCTTTGCTCCTTTTTTAGAAGCTTTGTCATACCATGAGAGCTGATTATCTTTCCTGGTTTCCCTGCAATACCCCTTAATTCAACTTCCTTTCCTTCCATAGAAAATTTGATGAAAAGTTCTTGAAAATTAAAAGCTATTGTACCCAAGGATTGTAGCCATTGGACTCCTAGTACAACATCAGCACCTCCCATTGGAATGGAAAGCATTGGGCTAGTCAATACATATTCTCCCATGGATAGCTTGATATTATGGCACTTTCCAGAGCAATTTATTGTTCCTCCATTTGCAATCATCACTTGACACTCTGGTGCTGGATATAGGAAGCAATTCAATTCTTTTGCTACCCTACAATGAATAAAATTGTGGGTGCTTCCTGAATCAATCAACACTATTACCTTTTTCTTCTTGATTTGTCCTTCTATCTTGATGGTTTGAGGAGTGGTAATTCCCGCCAATGCATTACAAGATATGGTCGGATTTATTTGTTCTTCATCTAGGCTTTGTTCCTGGAGTATATCTTCTTCTTTTGACCTTTCTTGCTCCTTTTCTTCTTCCTCTTCACAATCTATGTAGAATAATTTCTTCTCAGCACACTTATGACCTTTAGTGTATTTGCTATCACAACTGTAACAAAGCCCTTTTGCTCTTTTTTCTTCCAATTGTTGTGGTGTCAACCTTATAGGTTGTGGAAGACTAGGGGCAACAACACTTCCGTCTTTATAGTTGTGAGTGGTATGCTTCCTGGTTGCCATAATTTTGCTTTCCATTTTTCTTGCTAACCTGAATGCCTTCTCTAATGAATCAGGTTCCCAAAGGCGAACATCATGTTGGATATTATCCTTTAAAGACCCTATGAACACATCAATCCTATGCTCCTCTGGAATATCTTTTACCCTTATGTTCAATTTTTGGAACTCCTCAATGTGCTCCATTACTGAACCCTTTTGTTTGAGACTTATCAATTGGCTAAAAAAAGTGTTGCTTTTTGTATCTTCATAATGTGCTATCAATTCTTCCGTAAAAATTGCCCAAGTGATAAATTGTTTACGAGAGCAAAGCCATTGATACCATACAAACTGATTTGGTTCCAAATATACAGTTGCCATACGTACCTTTTGTGCGTTTTGCACATTATTGAGATCGAAGAATTGCTCCATCTGTAATATCCATGTAGCGGGATCCTTGCCATCAAACTTCCTCATATCGATTTTTGGAATATGGTGATTCTTCGATCCAACATTAGCGTCTATGGTATCATGATTAACATTTCTTTTGTTCTCATCATGAGTTTCCTTTACTACCTTTTCACCGTTAGTGACCCTTTCTTGTAGCAAATTCTTCAATTCTTCCATATCTGTCTTCAAATCTATCTTCAAATCTGCCATGTCTCTATTCAAATCTGTCTTCGAATCATCCATATTAGCTTCCATGCCCTTTATCTTAGATTCCACGCCACTTATCTTAGCTTCTGTTAGCTTTTGTGAGCGTGAAATTTGTTGCACTTGTTCTTGTAATTTTGATATATCATGTAGCATTTCTTCTTCTTCTTCATGAGTCATGCTAGAGCTTTCAGGTTCCTTACTAGGTGTATGCATTTTCTTTCCTCGGGGCATCAGTTACCGATAATAACGCTTTACTATGCCCTTTGAATTCCGTTAAACCAAGCTTACACAAAAATTAAAAAAAAAAAAACCACACACCTTTTTTCACTTTATAGAAGCCTGATATTGAATCTGATGTATCTCTGTAATTTCGGATCATCCAGTTCTGAAATTGCTACCTGTAGTAGCCTTCTGCGTCCTCTTTCCAATGCCACAAGTCTGAGCCAAATTGGATTCTCCAAGGAAGAGTTATGTGAAATCTCCCACAGTGACTTTCTTTTAGACTGGTTCCGTAGAGCGAACTTGTACGACGTGCCACGAGTCACTGTTTCAACCTTTGAATCTGAAACACACATACAAGAAACTACAATCCGTCCTCTTTCTGTACCTTTTTACGAAATTTCAATCCGATCCTCAGAGAGAGAGTTATGACGATTTTCCCCAGGTCACCTGTTTTGAATGTAATTCAGGAGTCTGCAAAAAGGCCAACTTCCTCAGATCATATCTCCGAAAATATCACGCGAAAAGCTCTGAAATTCGGACCCAAGGTTCAGCGCCAATTCTTCTCAAATGGGTTTTTTTTGCGACTTCTGAAACGTCACAGAAAAAAAAGTTATAGCGAAAATGCCACGATGACCTGTTTAGAGCAGCGAAACCATAGAATCCAAAGCTCTGATACCAAATGTTATGAAACCAGCTCAAGAAAAGATAGAAAAGATAGATCAACGCCTTAGAATTCAGCCTCTTCGAGGGGGCAACCTCCTTTACATTACATAAATGAACAATTCTTGGCTGATACAAATGACAAAACCTCCTTTCTATATATAGGAGTCTAAGGAGTCACAATATAATCCAGCCGACCTAACAATAATAATATAAAGCCACAAAAATAACAATAGAGGGATTCTATGGGGCACAGAAATAACAATATGGGGGTAATAGGGGCACAACAATATAAATAAGGGGTATAACTACAATAGTAATGGGGTAATCACTAGTATTATAGGGACCCAACACATGCACCATTCGCACATTTTCCCTAATATTCATGCACATTTGCTTAAATTCATTATTGGTTCATGCTCTTGGTTATCAACATATAACAATTTGTAAAAAAAGATTAAACAATCATGAAAATAACAAGAGATGAGTTAGGAGATTCCCCCTTGTAGTCATGGTTACATCACTTGGCCATGTTTCTATGCATTTATCATTCTTTTGAACCATTTAGGGGAACTCTTTAACTAGAATTCTTAAATATATCATGCAACAAACTTTAGCTATCAACCCTCTATTGGATTTCCCAGATGGATAGAGTCCTTCAACATTTGAATTGTAATTCCACATATTCTATATTAACATGCACAATGCAGTCACGTCCCAATTCTTAGCTGAGATATATCACTCCATGCCACAAAACATGTAACGTTTTCTTTCTCCAACAAACTTTGGTCAATACAGACCTTCTACTATATAATGGTTCTAATTCCTATGTTATACAACCTCACCACTACAATACTTGTTCTGGAACCTTCACTTTTGTGGTTTTCCATGACCAATGCTCTGGTGACCCTATCTCTGTGGTCTATCCCCATTGTATTCAGGCCTTGCATTTGAACCATAGTTCTGATAGTTCATGCCTCTGATTTTCGCATGAAATTCTAGTCCATTCTCTAAGCCTTTCTAATTTAGGCTCGAAATAGTTCTTTATTGCAATTCAAATTTGGTTCCTAATCTATAGAAACCCAATGTTTGAATCATGCTTTGATAATTCACAATTTTAGGAATAGGAAAGGCCACTCATTCATTCCTCACTTACACTTTCCCAAGTTTAAGTGATGCATCCAATGTTCAGTCTTGAATTTAGAACTCAAATAACACTAATCTAGTGGCCTATAATGGCCCATTCAGGTCCAGTGTTTGAATTTTTCTCTAATGTGTGGAGATTCCTTGAACTTCACTCGTATCTCTCTTCTATGCCGAGACAATAGATTATTTGTTAGTCTCACTTCAATTCATAACACATCCACATTTTAGTAGTGTTCCAAGATAAGTCTTGTCCCATAACAGTTCGATGTTCGAAATCTACTCTGATACCGCTTTGTAAATCAACAAGTCCTCTTTATTCCCAATTGAGGTTATGGGGTATTAAATCTTTACCTTTTCCAATTCAATTAAGGATTTTAGTACCACCTTGATACAGAGAAAAAACCTCTGGTAGGATTTTTGAGGTGAAATGTTAACAATTTCTTGGCCTTGAATATCATGAGTTCTAACTCCTCCAAGTCCCATGGAACTTGGATATCTTAATGGCCAAACAAAAAGCGAGGAAACCTTCCTCTTACTTGCACATACATAAGGTATTTACGTTGAAGGCATGTTTCTAGGGGACCCACTAACCTTCATCGTTTATCTAAAGCCTCTTAAAAATTACCATTTGTGATATATGTAGCCTTTAGGAATCTTCAATTTGTCTAGCCATGATTTGATCAGTGCCTTACTCTTCATTGCTTTGGATGTGCAACTAGACCAATCATTCTTTGGAAGTGATGAGAGTTGAGAGAATTAACACCAATATATGAAGCTCCTATGGTCGATAACTACATGGCTAGATCCTCATTTGAACTTTCACATAGACACTGTAAGCAATACTTTGTTACACATGGTTTTTTTGATATTCTAGTCTATAGTGACATTTGGATCCATATTGAGAATGAGTTTCGAAAGTTAGTGGGTTTTGCACCTATTTTTTTGTTCTATGCCTCGTAAGTCTTTGGACCTATTATTTACTCTAGGCTTCATAGGGTTTTTGATAAGTGTGAGCATATAAAAACATGTAAGTGTATAGTTTTTTCAATGTCCAATTTCGACCTTACTTTACAGCTAAACATATTAGAAGTAATTTCATTGTTAAGCCTCATGGGAATTGAACCTTGTCTAATAGTAAAAAACTCATTACTTCGCACCATTAAATTCAATTCATTTAAACAATTCGAAAACATAATATATTCCACTTTTCTAAATATAATAAATCAGTTATAATTTTTTTGGTTGAAAATTATAAAACTTAATTTACCTTTCTAAATATAATAAATTAAAACATTAAAATTGAATAATTTTTTTTTTCATAATAATAAAAAATAAAAAATAAAAAATAAAAATAAAATAAATTAACATATTTAAAAATGAGAATGGAATAAAAACAAAACAAAATTAATAAACTTTCTTAATAATAAAAAATAAAAATTCATAATAATTTAAAATAAAATAAATTGACATGAATAGAAGTTTGAGATCTTTCAAATAATAAAAGAAGAATCTCTTTATTTAATTATTTTTATTATTTTTATTTGAAACTTCTTACATTTAATGGGCACTTAAATTTATATTAATTTATTATAAATTTAGGATAAGTTTAAATACAATAAAATTAATATTAAAATATTTTGGAAAATTATTTCACACAAATATAATTCATTAAAAAATAAGTTTTTTTTTTAATATATTTATGATTAATATGAATATTAAAATATCATAATGAAATTTAATAAATATATATTTTTAATATTTTTCATAATTTAATTATTCTTATTTTCTTAATTTAAAAAATTTAAACTAAATATTTAGGTTAAAGGTGGCATTCTTTTTAAGGCTAGGCCCTTCTGAAATTATTTATAATAACGTGCAATATATCTGTGATTAAATAAGCTATCTGTCAAGTGATTAAGCCACGCCCTTTATAACCTTCGTTGAACCTTTCGATTTCGATACATTTTCTGCAGGAGGAGAAATCTTCGAGGTCTTCACAAGTTTTGCACTCCTGTCTTGCATATTCTTCTTGGATCTTTTGTTTTCACTGTTTTTGAGGCAAGGCATTTGATTTCCTTGTTATTTTGGGATTGGGGCTTTGTAGAAATATGGAGGGATATGATTTTAGTAGTGGAATTCTGCTGGATTGACATACCCAAAAGTGTGATTTACTCAATAGATTATTGTGAGATCGGATTTTGTAAAGCCATTTTTTTGGGAGCCAAGTGCAAAAAATTTAGTCTTGGACATGGTTGGAATTCGATTTGGCACACCCATCGTCTCAAAACTTTGACATGAGAGGAAGGCCATATCCAATTTAGTTTGAAAATCATAAGAAATAACAATATAAACCTTACTCTTTTCATATATATATATATATATATATATATATATATATATATATATCAAAATATGGTTTTATACATATATTTAAAAATATGGTTTTGACCACAAGTCTAATATATAATTGCAAAATAATAATTAATATGGAAAATAATATTGGTTAAAATTCTCTCAAATTTCATTCAAAGTTTTAAATAAATAATTGAAAATAAAAAAACGAAAAGGTCTTTTATATAATACTATTAGAAATATTGAATGGTCTAGAGCTAAGTGTGAAATTTTTTGTATTATAGAGATTGAAATTTTGGGGTCTGCGGTTTTGGATTTCAGAGCCTAAGATTCGGGGTAGAGCTTCTAGGTCGAATCTATGATTAAAGGTGTGATTTGCCCTAGTCTTTAGGGGAGGATACAACAGGAAGGATATAAGAAATGTGAGATGAAACGACCACAACAATTGAATATTTTTGTAAGATGATAGGAGAAGGCAACTCAAAACCCAAAATAGGGCTGTACAATTTTGTCAAATGATTATAAAAGGCTCCTAAAGTCATGATCCCATTGACCACCTCAACAACCAAAGCCCTGGAACTCATGGAGAGAGGGATGATAGGGCAATTTACAGGTCTATGGCCACCCCCAAAAACAATGGAAACGTGGGTTCAACAAAACTTGATGGCTCTTTACATAAATTGCATAGACACTCTCTTTTGCAGTAAGGGTTTCTTCACTTTTCTATTTGAATCTAAAGAGGATAAAGAATTAATCTTTAGAAATGTGCCATATTTCATGGGGCCAAGGGGGTTATATCTAAACAATTAGATTCTAGACTTTGACCCAAACTTGGATATCCCTAGAGCGATACCGATTTGGGTGAAGTTACCCCACCTTCGAATGTACCTATGGAACAAGGAAGCCCTGGTAGCCATTGAAAATGGGTTAGGGCGATATCTAGATATGGTAGACCCCAAAGGGAATTTTTCATGCGCTAAAATATGTGTGGAAGTAGATTTGGAAAAAGGTTACCACGAGAAATATAAGTTACCCTAAATGGTTGGATGCATTTGCAAGCCTTGAATTATGAGCAACTTCCATTCAAGTGCAGACACTGCCACAAATATGGGGACTTTGTGAGAAACTGTAAAGTGAATCAGTCAGAACAAGAATCCCCAAAGGAACATGAAAACTAGCAGTAGGTGAAAAAGAGAAATACTGCAAAGCAAAGGGCGCAAAATAATCAAGGAAAACCTACAGAACTAATCTGGAACAACAAATTTGAGATTCTAGAAAATCTGGCACAATCAGAAACACAAGAAATAGTGTAGGTAGAAGAGGACAGTAGACCTCAAGAAAATACAACTAAAAAACCCAGTGTTGCGTAAACCCTAGAGGCCGAGAAATCACCCACTAAAGGGAGGGAGCCAAAGAGGAAAAAACCTTACCCCGGAGAGGTAAAGAACTCCATAACAACCACGACAAACAAAACCACATCTGGAATCCCAACCCCAAGAATCAAAACATTCTGATTCCTAAGACTTAGAAGGTTTGGAGTAGATGGGACATGCAGGGAGAGGAAGTCGGACAAACAATAAACTAAGAGAAATAAATACCCAGAGGGAGAAGGCCTAGAGGTACACAATCCAGTCTGGACGACAACCTGGAAAGAAAACTGACTAAGCCTAAAGAGCCCGAACAAGAATGGAAATTTTGACCTAGCCAAATAGGAAACTAGATGTAACACTCGGAAGATAGTATCCTGGAGCAGCAGAGGGCTAGGGAAAAACCCTAAAGAAGTATCCCTAAGGGATTTACTGAAACTAGAAAATCCTTGTATAATGTATAAACTAGGTAGCAATCAGGCATGCAAACCGGGGAAAAGGAATTGGCACACGAGTGAAGGAATAACCAAAAAAACAAGAGGATATTTGAGAAGCATTCTCATGCTCTAGGACCTAGGAAAGGTAGAAATGATTCACATAGAGGTAAGGCAACATTGGATTCTAGTAATGATAAAATATAAGGCCCTAAATTTTATTTGTACAATGATAAATATGTATGCCCTTATCAATCTGCGGGAGAAAAAGGACTGTTGGGATTCTTTCCACAACTACTTGGAAAATAAATTCTGCACAAACACTATTTTTGGCGTAGATATAAACATAACCCTTTCTTAGAAAGAAAAGAAGGGGGGAATGATGATGTAGGACCCCCTTCGACTATATGTTGAATGCTTAATTGTTATATGCGACTAAATAGATGTAAAGCCAAAAATAGGTACCTTCACTTAAATAAATAAGTGAGTAGGGGTAGATCGCATTACAATAAGGCTAGACTAGTTTCTGGTTCAAAGCTCAGGAAGTCTTGCCACCTGGGAAGTCCTTTCCAAGGTTCTTCCACTTGTAGATTCATATCATAGACCCATTACTCTCTCTATAGAGCCAATCGACAAAGGAGGACCCATACCATTCCATTTCAACCCCCTCTGGATCAAGCAAGAAAACTTCCAAGAAGTGGTAACCCAGGCATGGGAAAACCCGATCAGAGGCTCCCACTCTTTCATTTGGGGAGGGAAGCTTAAAAACACAAAAACAACCCTAAAAGACTAGGTGAAAAAAAAACTATAAATCACATTAGATAAATTTTGGAGGTCTAAAATGGGCCTCAAAACAAAAATGTACAACCAAAATAAACTCTATAAGAAACAATAGCATTCAAAACGATGTCAACCATGGGGGATCATTCAATATTTTTGGGGTAAAAAAGTAAAAATATTAATAAACAAAAAAACTATTTTTTCAACTTATCTCCCTATATTTTTACTCAAATTTCAAACGAGAGCACTTGTTGGATGCATAATTTAATTCCTCATCTAAAGAGTACCCATGTGCATACTTTTGATGGACATTTCTACATGAAAAATGTTAAATACATGAAAAATACTTGCAATCATGTTTTTCACGTATTTCTCATTTTTTTTTGTAGAAGGGTCTATCGAAATTATTCAACATGGGTTCTCCTTGGATGAATTAAATTCTGCATCAAATGAGTGCTCCCGCTTGAAATTTGAGTAAAACCGTATGGAGATAAATTGAAGATACAAGTTGAAAAAGTAGTTTTTTCTTTTTTTCCCTCTAAAATTTGATGATGTAATCTAATCTAATCGTATTATTTCCACTATTAGTTTATAATGTTCCTTAGGAGGCCCATTTTGTATGTCAAAATTTCTATAATGAACTCTAAGGAAAAAGAAAATATCATTAGGGAAATGGAGACCTACAGGAAAGTGCGGAAGGTCGGGAAACAACTCAAGAAACTTTAAATGCGGAAGCATCACTGTTAGCCAAGTTCTACCAGTCATGTAGGAAGGAAGAAGAAGAATGTCACTTAAATCTAGAAGCTTGTGGTTAACAGTATGGGATAGGAATACAACGTACTTCCATAATCAAGCAAAGACTAGATAAATGGTGAACATAATTTCTAAAATTAAAGGACAAGATGGACATTATAAAGAGGGATAGGAAGCCATCAAACATAAAGCTTCTACTCACTTTGGTGAGTTATATAAGGAAACTAATACAAAAGAAGAGGAAGTTGTGCGTGATTTTTTTGGTGAAATTCCCAACATAATTACAGAGCAAGATAATGAAAAGCTAATGGAAAAAATAAAATATAAGGAGATTTGGGAAGCAATCAATGAGTTGTAGCCAGACAAAGCCCCGGGACATGATGGCTTCACAATTAAATTCTAAAAACATAGTTGGGGAATAATTAAGGATGACCTATGGTGGATGATCAACGAATCTATTAGAAACAAGAGGGTGGGAGGAGAAACCTACTTATCCTTCGTGGTTTTGATCCCAAAAAATCGAAGCCCACCTCCTCCAAATTTAGACCCATTTCCCTCTACAACACTTCTTACAAAATCATAATGAAAATCATAGCTCACAGGATGAAGTGACTCTTGGACATATGTGTCTTGGAGAATCAAGGGGCCTTTATTTAGGGGAGACAAATTTTGGACAACATCATCTTGGTGCAAGAAGCCATCCACACCAGTTGACAAAGGAGAGATAAAGGAATGATCTTGAAAATAGATATGGTGAATTCTTTCAACTGTGTAAGGAATTCCTTTCTTTTTTTAACTCTGGCTCATTTTGGGTTTTTTTCTTCTTTTATTAGTTTAATTAAGTCATGTATTAGAAAACTGTGGATTTTACCCTAGTGAACGGGATGTCGAGGCCTTTCTTCAACCACACTAGAGGATTGAGGCAAGGTTTTTTTGCTGCTCTCTCCTCTACCCTATGCTCTCATGGCAGATACTTTTGAGTGACATGCCTTTTTCAGGTATTTATTTATTTATTATTATCTTTTTTTTCGATGTGGGTCTTCTCGGAAGTATGCAGAGTGAGTATTTGTTGGATGTGGAATTTAATTCTACATCCAACATGTTTAGGCCCATGAAGGGAAACAACCAACCAATTGCTCCTGGCCCCAAAATCCTTACACTAGGAACAACATCACGCTGCCATCACCTCATCACAAATTGGAAAATAGGATGACTGGTAACATTCTTGAGATAAAGGTGGTCATATGGGTCAAATAAATCAACCACGCACAGTTTGCAGATGATACACTACTATTAGGAGGTGCCTCGACTATAATGGTAGAGTGATTTAAATAGGTATTGGATAAATTTTGTGATGCTTCAAGGAGTTTACTTAGTAAAGAAAAAATCTAGGTGTTTGGGTGGAATATAAGCAAAAGAGAGATAGCCGAGATAGAAGGCAAAATTGGATTGAAACCAGCTTTCTCTTGATCCTCCTTCACTTACCTATGAATCCCTATTGGAGCAAAAAAGTAGAAGGTAGAATATTGGGTCAAAATAAAGCAAAAACTGGAAGAAAGAATAAAAAGTTGGGGAACAATATGGCTATACCCAACAAGAAAAATAGTATTAATTTAGTATGTTCTTACCTCTTTGCCAATCTATCAATGCTCAATGCTATTAGCCCTAGAAAGAGTAATTCATTAGCTTGAAAGCTTAATCGAGAGCTTCCTCTGGCAAGGTGGTAAAGAAAACCAAGGGAAGATGCATTTAATCAAATGGGGAATGGTTAAAACTCCAATTTATTGGGGAGGGTTCAACATCCAAGATCTAAAGCTTACTAACAAGGCCTTACGTGCAAAAACCCTTTGATGAATCTTAGTCGGAAATCCTAGCTGGTGGAAAATAGTAATAACCTAGAAATATTTAGGAAACAATAGGCTACGAAGCATGGATGGACAACCACTAGACTCAAAAGGGCCTGCCATCTAGAAAAATTGTGTAAAGGCTATCCCCCTTATACAAAATTCCCATTATTAGATTTTGGTGAACGAGGATGTGATAAGGATTTGGACAAACAAAATAATGAATTTCCTCCTTATTGCAGAATTCCAAGAATTCAACCCTTGAGATTACACCTAAGAAATATGGGGATAATGAGGCTCAGAGATTTGAGTGAATGGAATGATGATCAATAACAAAGTTGGAGGGGCTAGCAGCACCTCCCCCAATCAGGAGAATTGCGATGAATATGGAGAAAATTTCAAAACTTCCTAAGGTCTGTGACACCAATTAGCAAAATGACCCCAAACTGCAGATGCTGGGGCCCAAAAGGGTTTTATTTTGTAAGCAAGGGTACAAGACCAACTTACCACCATCTCCCTTTTCCCAAAAGGGTTTTATGTGGTATTCAACGGTACAAGACCCTCTTACCACCATCTCCCTTTTAAAATAAAATTTGGAAAACAAGTTGGAGCAAAAAGGACCTTCCCGAAGTCTATTTTTTCTATTGGACAATGTGTCATGACAAAATTCTCACCAATGAAAATATAAAAAAATGAGGCCTCTAAGGACCTATAGTGTGCCCACTCTGTCGAGCTCAGGAAGAAACAACAAAACACCTATTTCTAGAATTCACAATAACAACAACAATATGGAAGTTGGTTTTCTAAGGATTTCTATAGCTAACACCAATGCCACTAGAAATCCTTAGAACTTTCGAAAACAAAGAAAGAGGTTGCCCTAAATATATTAAAGGCAAACCACTATTAAAATGGGTATGGAAAGGACTACCAAAGTACCTAATATGGAAGTTGTGGTTGACCCGAAATGCAAAGATCTTCCACCAAGAATCCTTCCTCCCCTCTTCAATAGCGACAAAGGCAATTGGGCTATTCAAAAATCCCTAAATGATGAATCCTCCACCTCCCAAGATGGCCATAATTTAGATGATATGGAAAATCATTGGTTGGAAACATATTCATTTGTTACAAATCCGATTGTAAGCCATAAGGAACTTGCAACTGAATGAATCATTTGAAAAAGTAAGCTGGAACTTGTAGAATGGATTAAAGCTTCAAGAATGTATTGGGTTTTCTCTGACAGAGATGCCTTGGAAACCTAGGAGAAACATGGGTAGGGGGTGTCGTTTGGGACCCTTGGGGTAACATAATTCTCAAATTCGTGTAGAGCATCGAACGAGCAATGAACAATGAAGAAAAATCCTTGGCTCTCTGAATAGGTTTACAACTATTGTCGATGAAAACAAAGGAACCATAAGATCTATGAGACACTCAAAAATTCATAGAAAATCTCAACAATGGAGAAATCTCTAGAAACATGAATTGAACTTGACGTAGAAATTTTCTACTACTGATGAAATCAAATTGAAATCAAGAGATTATAGATTTCCTCTATAATACAGTGAAATGGAAGTCACAATTTAGAACAACATGCATAAACATGCAACAAGAAAAACCACAAGTACACAGTTATTTCTAGGGGAACCCAACTGGGAAAAACCCCACAAGCCTTTTTGCATTAATCAGTTGAATAGAGAAACTATTATAATTTCTTTCTCCAACTTTGAGCACAACTTGCAAAAGAATAACTGTTCTCTCTACTGATTGAGGACATTTGGCCAACACTTAACCAATTTATCCCTCTATCAACCTTTTATTTCCTTGCGCAATATTTGATGAAATTAGCTCCTAAAAGATAGGATTTTCCTCCTAATTTCTTGTGCAATTCCCAAGGATGGATCTCTTGATTGCATGCAACAACTGTACACTCAACTAGTATACAACTGATGTTACAGTAGCCTTGTCATCTCCACTTCAACTAATGAATTCGAATTCCATGCACACATTAGCTAATTTAGGTTGATTGATAAGTTAACTGATATATCTCTAAGTTAGATTGTTGTCCCACTGCACAAATGAACTTCAACTGACTCTATCAATTGTTAGAGGTAAGTTAACTGAGTACAACTAAAAATAATTGAACTAGATTGTTGAAATTTAGCAATCAACACATGCATGACTAAACTTCAAGCCCCTAACTCAAATTTACTGAGCTACTCGAGTGACAAGAGCCATGTCACACTAGTTAACTACCTCCAAGTTGTCCCACTGATGTGGAAATTTGATTTATTCTCTTTGACTAAGGCATAAGTAAAACTTGAGCCTTTATTGCTACATTTTTAAACACTCCCTCTTAGAAAGAAAGGGATTTTACATCACCCCTATCCCGCACCTGTGGAATGTATTGTAGCCTACCTATCACTGTTTCTGCTACTATTGCAACAATTGTAATTAAGAAGCATCCAAAAAACACTGAATCAACTGTCTCTACAACTATCTACTTGAAAGTCTACACTGATGTTAATTCTGCATTGTGCTTCCTGCACTGCTATCAACACTCCTCTGTGCTCCTCAGCTTCTCACCGCACCAACTAACACTGATCCTCTTGCTACTGAATACTGTGGGCTCCTGTAGCAAGGTACTGATCCATGAGGAAAGTATACTGTAACTGCTCTCCTATGGATCCCGCCCAATTATTTTTAACTATGGGGTTAAGGCTTGACATCACCCCACCTCACTCTTGGAGGTATAGTTGCAATTTCTCCCTCTGTCCACTTGGATCAAACTCTCCTTCTATTGGAGGTTTATGGTTGGTCCTCACCATCATCATCCTACTAGTCATCCTTACTGCTAATTGGTTGGGGCTCCATATTGAGAAGTCTATCCCGCTCCCTCTCAACCACCACATCTCTAATCTCTTCCTTTCTCCTCAAGGTTGCACATGCATCTTCCTATAATGTGTAGAGGCTCTCAATCATGACACCAATATGCTTGATCTGACATGAAGAAAAAATATTGAGGTAGGCCTTCCCATTTCTGAAGAATACCTCATACCCTTTGTCTTCAATCCTCAATTTATTCATCAAAGCAAGTTTTCTAGCATCACTGCTATTTTCTAATAACTCAGTGAGGGTATTCCACATAGAAAAGGGAGAATCCTTTCCATGTAACTTCAAGACTATGTGGTCTCTCACCCCCTTCAGGATGATTCTCCTAGCTCTAGCATCATCCTTCTTCCATTGGGCTACTTGCTGTGCATCAAACTGATGGGGTTTCACAATATCAATTTTAACATATTCTAACACACCATTGTCATCAAGCACTGCTTCCATTAAGTCCTTCCAAGCTGTAAAATTCAAGCTACCCTCCAGGGCATACTCCAGTTTCAGTCTGTTGAAAGACATTCCAGAATCTAAAGAAAAACTACTGCACTGAAGCTGCAAATTCGAAATTCCTGAGACACAAGTTCGAAATACTAGTTCTAATGTGATTTCAAGGCTACGATACCATGTAGAATTTTGATAGAAATTTGTTACTGCTGATGAAATTGAACTAAAATCAAGAGAATAAAATTTTCCTCTATAATATTGCGAAATGGAAGTCACAATTTAGAACAACATGCATAAACATGAAATAAGCAAAACCACAAGTGCATAGTGATTTCTAGGGGAACCCAACTGGGAAAAACCCGTCAACCCTTTTTGCATTAATCAGTTCAATAGATAAACTATTACAATTGCGTGCTCTAGCTTTAAGCACAACCTTCAAAAGAATAATGGTTCTCTCTACTGGTTGAGGACCTATGCCCAACACTTGGCCACTTTAT
Organism: Pinus tabuliformis; assembly: GCA_031772625.1. NCBI lineage: Eukaryota > Viridiplantae > Streptophyta > Pinopsida > Pinales > Pinaceae > Pinus > Pinus tabuliformis. The sequence continues at coordinate 272,888,640 of CM062813.1, forward strand.
GTCTCTACCAGCCTCCTATTTCCTTGCACAATCCTTGAGGAAAATAGCTCTTAAAAGATATGAATTTCCTCATATTTTCTTGCACAATTCCCAAGGATGGATCTCCTGACTGCATGCAACAACTGTACACTCAACTAGTATACAACTAATGTTACGCTAGACTTGTCATCTCCACTTCAGCTAAGGAATTCAAATTCCATGCATGCATTAGTTATTTTTGGTTGATTGATCAGTTAATTGACAAATCTTTGAGTTAGTATGTTGTTCAATTGCACAATTGACCTTCAACTAACTCTATCAATTGTTAGAGGTCAGTTAACTAAGTACAACTGAAAATAACTGAACTAGATTACTAAAATTTAGCAATCAACACATGCATGACTGAACTCCAAGCCCCTAACTCAAATTTATTGAACTAACTAAGTGACAAGAGCCATGTCACACTAGTTAACTACCTCCAAGTTGTCCTGCTAATGTGGAAATTCAATTTACTCAATTTAACTAAGGCATAAGTCAAAATTGAGCCTTTCTTGCTACATTTTTCAACATAACTATCACATAGATAAGGAACGTATGTTGAAGAACAAGTTCAAAGTGGTCCCATTCTACCTTGTACTCAAGGATAATAACATCATGGCAGATGATCAAGCCCATTTGGCTGCCTCACTAGTGCCAGGAGAATTCCATGTCACAAACTATGTGTTTGACGACACCTAAACATAATTAAGCTTGTCCCTTGGGCTTGCAAAGATCACAGGGATGTGGAACATCTAGTTGATGGCATATGGAATTTATGAACCCCCATAATGACAACCCAAGAGTTTAATGGTAGTAAGCGAATGTCATGGGGATCGACTGAAGGTACACCTCGTCAGTTATCTGGACAACCCTAGTAGTAGTCGCCCCCAATGGGTATGTTGGGCTCCTGCTTTTTTGTTTTTTTATAGTTGATTGTGACGAGGTTGACGATTAGTGTGAGAAGAACTAGTCAAAAAAACCTGCCCTAAGGAAAATTTTGTTGTGCGATCTAGTTGTGGAATTAGATAGGTTCTACCTTCAGGTTGAAAAATATGTAGACTTGTTTTTTGTAAATAAACATATTGTATATCCATGCCTTTGGACCCTTTTTATCTACTTTGTTGACTTGACATCTTGGTTTAAATGAGATTTTGGGATTTTGAGTGATATGATCATTCAGCTTGTACGCCTGATATGTAACTTTTGGAGGGTGGCAAAGCATAGCCGCCAACTTCCCCCTCTTTTTTAATAAAAAGTTCAACATTTTTGTTTATATATATATTAAAAATACTATCACATTCAAATTTAAAAAATTTAAAAATTAAATATAACGAAACAAATAAATTAAAATTAAAAAAAAAAATACTTGAAAAAAAAAAAATAATCAATTTACAAATTACATGAAAAAAAAAAATCAATTTACAAATTACATGATTGGTTCTAATCATATATTTAATTAACAATTGCAAAATATCAATTAACATAAATAATAAAAATAATGTTTCAAATTTCATTAAACATTTTAAAGTACATATTTGAAAATAAAATAAAAATAAATTATTAATTATCATTTAACAAACAGATAAAAATAAAAATAAAAAATATAAGTGACATGATTGAATTCAAAAGAAAAAGAAATGATTAAAGTGATTGAAAATGATTGTAATCATAGTTGTTTGAGTGTGCTTTCTTTGCGCTGGCCATCAATTTATTATTGCATTATAAGAACAATCAACCAATATTACCATTATAACCAAAATCGCTTTACTTTATGTGCTTTCCTTTTATAATCATAATCTCGTCATGGCAATTTAATAGACCCATTCAATTTAGTTGTTTATGTCAAACGACTATTCGTTTATAAATAAAATATGTGTAATATGACATCCATGTAATTTATTTGTATAGGTATAATAACTATTCACCTATGTATGAAATATATGACATCAATATGTTAGGAGTAGAAATATGTTGTTGTTTTGTTTTTGTTTTTTTTTTTTTTTATAATTATTTCAGAGGAATAGTTATTTTTTTAAGTAATTTTTTTAACATTTTTTTTTTTTTTTTCGTCATCGAGCAATTATCAAAATATAAATACATGAAGATCAAAATAATAAGGATACATGATATAGGCTCTCAGCGAATGCCAAATCTTTCTATTAGGATAAAACTTAAAAATTCTCTTTTTTTTCTTTAGAACCAAATCAAATGAGACAACTAAGACCTTTTGAAAAAGACAAAGACCTCCTCCGAACCACTAAGTCAGCCTCCCAACAAAGTCCTTTCAAGATGACAAAAGTATGCTTCTAGTCAACAAAATTCAACCCTCTTCAATCCTACTTCAATCACAAATTTCGACCCTCCTGCATTAGAATTTTGGCTGCTACTGCAGACCTGCAATCTTTGGCCCTCCTGCAACTTAGAATTCTCACACGTGTGAGCCAAAACAAGAGAAAAGAAGCCTTCCTTTCTTCGCTAGGGTTCCTCCTTCCTTCGCTAGAGTTTTCCTTCTTTCTACAAACCTTTTCTCTTCCTTTTTCTTGCCTTCACACTCCTTGGGATTGCAGATAGAATCTTGCTTGGATAAATACCACAATAGGTTGATTTTCACTTCTATATATAGTCTTCAAGGGTGGTTGAATCCATTCAATGAGGTCGACTTGACAGTTCTTGAGTTCGACTTGGTGGATTAGGCACAAATTACATTTTTGATAGAAAAATAAATTTCTTCTTTGATACAATAAGCCCAAGAAGGACCTAATACAAGATGACAAAGACAATGACTCATGACACAAACTCTAGAAGCACACATTGAGTGCTTTGACCTAGAAACATAATAGAATAATCATGAAACCCATGCTTTTATAATCTTATTTATTTATTTTTTTCTTTTGAATTGTGCAATAAATTTATTTTCTTCTTTTAACAAATACATATGAATTATATCATGTCATGAGTTAGATAACAATTAGGAAGATCGATACTAATTACATTTTCAACACTCCCTTTTAACTAGAGAGATATTCATAATTATTAATCCAGTACAAAAATAAACTCAATTTAAAATATTCCAAAAAAAATACAATAACATATTCAATGTTAAATACCATGAAAGCCAAAAACAACCATGTGTAAAATATATGACATCAAAATTAATATTAAATCTATTTGAGAAATTAATTTGAAATTTAAATTATAAATTATTATTTATATAAAATATTATTTTAAACTCATTCTAATAACTATACTTAAAGCTATTTTACTAATCCATCATTGATAATTAAAAGCCGTATACTTCTCATATTTTTCATATTCGTTATAATGTTCAAGCTCTTCTACATCCTTTCCAAGGATTGAATTAAGATCTTTAGATGTTTTTAAAGACCTAAAGTAAAAATTCATTGTATTAAAAGTTCATTTGGACGGACTTATAATTGTATGGACAATTAGTTGCTCATTTTTAAAAATATCACTATCTTTAAAAATATAGTTGATTTACAAATATGATTATGACTTGAATAATCATTTTTGTGTCCTTATAAAATATATTCACCCATGAAAATTAATATCACTTTTCTTTATTTCCTAAATTGGTTGGAGGTATCATTTAAATATAATGTATTTTGTTCGAAGAGGTAATTATTTCTTTTATCTATAAAGTATTTTAAAATATTACTTTATGTGAAATTAGAAAAAAGTAGGTATCATTTAAATATAATGTATTTTGTTCGAAGAGGTAAAAGAAAATATTACTTTATGTGAAATTAGAAAAAAGTAAGTATATATATATATATATATATATATATATATATATATATATATATATATATATATATATATATATATATATATAGTTTTTAGAAAATTTTCTAACTATTTATTTTTAACAATGGGAACAATGGGAATTTAAGAGTTAAAGGAGTTTAGCTCAAGCAGTAGAGGCACATATCGTGTTTTTGGCTATGGCGGGTTCAAATCTTCGGAGACATTTTTTACTTGGTGAAAATTGTGAAAATCTATATAAACGAGTTCTATTGGGTTGTCTCATAACCATTTTGTTGTAAAACAAATGACATTTTAAGAGCCCCCAGGGGTGCGACTTGATGGCCAATGAACGTGCTGCTAAGGTGTTCATGCGGTTGAGCAGGTCATAGGTTCAATCCTTGTCGCACCATGCTTGGGGGCAATGTGGTTGCACCTAGAGGTTATAGTGGCAGTCAATAGGTATTGCCCTGTGTCACGCGTGTATGAGAACCGTCGTGTTACCGATTCTGCCAACATAAAAAGAAAACAATGGGAATTCAAGAATGTTTAGTTATATTGATCGAAGAGTAACTTATAGCTAAGTATTATGAAAAAAGAGAGGAACACACATTTCAAGTACGATATGGTTTCCATTCAACATTCCAACTTTTCTCTGTCATGATTGTAGAAAGATAGAAAACTATGTTATTAATAAGAGATTTGTTTGCATAAGGAATTAAGGTTATAATAGATGGGATGCTAATAATAATGAGTCTCTTTTGCAAATTTTGTGTGATTATAGTGAACGAAAAAAATCTAATTTTAGATCTATCTTTGCTTTGCTATGCTTAATAGCTTTTCACTCTCTGACATATATGGAAATGGGGAGATTGAACAAGTAGCTTGAAGGTGCCCATTCAACATAATCACATAATTTTCCTTCTTCCAATGATGATTAGTGGGGAAGGGATTTTTCTCTATGACATGTGAGGTTTTTTTAGATGTGGAAGAAGCCATTGTTGAATCTTTACATATGCATCTTGACATCCTCCCTCTCTTTCATATGTACTTAGTCATAATTAGTAACAAAACCTCTCTCCCCCATTATGAAGGATGTGGAAAAATTCTCTTCATTGGGGACAAGTTGAAGATAAGTAATCTTGTGCTATCATCTTAACATATCAACTTCATCAAGGACAATAGGAAATTTGTGTTTTCTCATTCCATATAACCTTAAAAGCATGAAAGGAACAACTAGTTTTCTAACGCATTATCATAAGCTATACATTGAAACTACATCATTTGTACTTTTGGAAGAAATTAATTCTCTATCCTTGAATGATCAAGCAATATAACTCTATTTAAATATAAAATACACAATTAATTGGTATCTAGCCCTTCAAAGGTAGAATGCATTAATATTTTATCAACTTAATATTATTAATTTGGTTTTTTTGGGGAAATATCAAGGTTATTTTTTCTTTTGTATGAATTTGGTCCTCCAAATAATACTTTTATTTCTCGAATTCAAAGTGGACATTAGATGAAATAATTGCCATTATTTTTGAAATAACAATGTTCAATATTCAGTATCAACCTTCAATTTAGTAAAATTATAATGCACATCTAAAAGATCATAGTTCAACCCTTCATTTTTCTCACTCATATTTTCTAGCCAATTTTTACCTAATTCAAGCGAGGATATCTTGAAATGGTAAGTTTGAGATTTGTAATTTGTACAATCCAAGTTCCCTAGGGCTTATCCATTTATGCATTCAAAAACACATTTTAAACAACAAAAATTGACAATTTCAGGAAAAAAATTAATTTTGGATTTGTAATGTCCTAGGGTATTTAGGTTTTTATTTCTAGCTAGGGTTCCCAACATATAAGAAATAAAAGTCCATGGATACAAATAGCAATTTTTTTTTCTCATTCAACCATAATGGTAGAGATATTAAACATAAATGGTTATCCAATTAACCAAAGATATAAATAGTTTACAATCCAATATTGTAACAAGAATAATAAACCAATCCAACAAATTTGGTCGTTTCCCAAACTAACAATTTATCCTATTTTATAGAACTAGATTAAATCACCGAGGAAGTTTTTTGTTATTATCTCTTTTATTCTATGTCTGTTTTCTAGACCTAGGGATATTTCCCTTGTTTGCAAGGGGGGATTTATCCATCAACATAATTAACGACCATACTGGGGAACGATCTATTCTTCAGATTGATTCTAGTTGTTTGAGTCATTGTTTTCTTAAGTTTCCATGCTTTCTAAGTAGTTGGCTTGTCAGATCTAACTCTCAAACCTCAGATCCTTTTGAGATCTGAGAATATTTTGATATTTTCTTGTTTTTCAGGCACCATCACACTTTATTTTTTCGACAAAGAGCTACACTATCACACTTCGGCAGGTTTACACCTTTGACACTATGTAACTATCACATTGTTATATACTTATAGCCTATGACACTGTTAGAAAAGCCAAGAATTTTCTAGTGTTTTGCCCAAGATGGTCTTGGATCTACTTGTTATAAGGTCTAAGAGTTTTTTCTCTATTATTAAGCAGTTTTAGATCAGGCGTTTTTTGGTGTGTTTTTCACTTTCTCGAGTTGGTGTGAAATCTTCACTTTTTATTTTGGCCTAGTTACTTTGATCTATTGATTGAAAGGTTGAAAGATTTATAGATATGAATATACATACCTTACTATGTTTCCTGCAAATTAGTGATTACTTCAAAGGTTTCTTTTTGTATTCCTTTGTTAAAAACAATTTTTCTCCCTTTTTCAAAATAATTATTTTTCAAAAGACAAAAAATTGCATATGCTTTGAGTTGATTTTTGTTTTTTGATTAAGTTTAATGCATATTTGTGTGTTGGTTGCTTTCTTTAAAAGAACAAAAAATTGATAAGTTCTTGCATATACTAGGAGGATATTTTTTGTTTTGAAAAGAAGCAAGTTAGGTAGTATTTTGGTTTTTAAGAGATTTGATTAAATTTGGGACTTCACATATTTGGGAAAAGTGGAAAATATTTCTCTTCCTTGTAGTTAGCATTCATGGAATTGAAAAATTGCATATCATGTCGTTACATTAGAGATTTTGGTCTCGTCATAACATCACTTTTGTTAACTTCATATCCTATTGAGTAAATAACAACCTAAAATCAACGCTTTATAAATTTGATTCGATATTTTATATTTTTCTCTGGTAGCACATCTACATTAGATTAGGTGTAGGGCCTTGGAATAGGTGGTGACTTTAAACTCACCAAGGCTAGAAAAAAAACACTAGCATCTTCTGTTAGGGAATGAAATCCAATTACTACATCACGTTTATGGGAAGCTCCTCTTATAGGAGTCAAGCACAAGGTCACACTGGACCTAGTGAAGTAATCTATCATGCTTCATTGGTTTTGGTGGTGTCAATTTACACATATTAAAAATGGTGTTGAAAAACACTTGGGGATCACTTGGGAGGACTACCCTCATTTTGAGGAACCTCTCATGGGGATTTTGAGCTATTACCCTATCCTTGCGTGTACACTCGAATGTTGAATGTCCCCCCAGGCCAAGTTGTTGTAGGTCGTAACATTAGTGATCATCATCCTAGGGCTATTACACTAGGTGATGATGAGGGGAAAGTTGTTTCTATACCTGGAAGAGACGTAGGTTAACATCACTCGAGCCTTCCTAGAAGGTACTCTACTTTTTAGCGAGGGTACTTGCACTGGGCTTGGACTATTGAGTAGGTTGCGAGTGTAATTAGTTCTACCTCCTCTATCTCAAGCCACTTTTAATATTGATCTCATGATGTTGGATTTCATCACCAACTAGTGTATTCACTGTGAAAAGGTTTGTTTGTATGTTTTCTTCCTTAGATTTCTTAGTGTGTGTTGTTTTTACTTTATTATTTAGTCGAATTTAGGGTGCATTTGTAATTGTTAATATAAATTCACCATGGCACTTCATCGTTCACATGGAATGTAGGATTTACCCCCTACGATTATACCAAAATCACCGGAAATTACACAAACATAAGTTATAAGACCTAAAATTGATATTGAACACCCTGAAATTACAGAACCTGAGACATTGGAACCTAAAAATATTGAAACTTTGGGACAGGGGGCAGTTGAATCTAAAAACTTAGAAACAAAGCTGACTGAATCTGAAACTTTAGAACATAAGTAACTGAACTTGAAACTTCAATAAATTTAGTATCTAAACCCTTAATAATTAGTTATGAGGAACTTGTTTCTTCAGGAGAAGAATTTCTTCCACCTGGTTTGTTGAGTATAGAGGAAATTTATTAAGAGTATCATTCTGTTGATAGTGATGGATGATGACAACAAGGAGGGGGTCTCCCTGATATGAAGTCCCAATAAAATCTCACACCATTTGGAGTAGGAGCCCCAACCGGAAAATAGGGTCGGTTGCCATAATTGGTGATCTTAAGGATGTGCCTTGGCTACAATAAATGACATGAGAAGGCATACACATAAATTTGGGGACAAAAAGTGAGTAAACTTTGTGGAATATCAATTGCAATGCATAAGAGGTCCTTTCACGTAAAAATACAAGAGAGCGAGCCTCTAAAAGAAAATTAATAGTCCTATCCTAAAATATACGCACACATATATGAAAGAATCATTAGTTAACTTACAAAATAGTTCACAAGATAATAATGATCATGATAGAAAATACAACGCACATTAAATAAGATATATACTAAAGTTAACAAAATATTTCATTGACCTTAGCATGTATGAAACAACATATACCGTAAACATTTAAATAATAGTCTTACAACATCCACAATACACGCATGAAAGTGTGCCGAATATAAGAGCTTATGATAATTGAGTGAAAGTTTCAAGTACACAATACAATGATAAGACACTAGCTCTAATAATGGAACATGAAGTTACCACTTGCTTCTCCGATGAATGATATTCACTCCTATGCTAAGCTAGAGAAGCCAAGGCTACAAATTCTAAGTTCCAAGACCTTTTCTTGAGTTACAAGGGTTTAGTTATAACAAATGAGGTGACCTTTCACCTTCTCTTGTGACCTTTGATCTTCCTCATGACTCTTGAGCTTCTTTTGTCCTTATTCTACCTAATGATTCTTCATATTCCGTATGTGACTCTTGGACTTCCACTTACATTTTCTTATTATTTTTCGAAATACAAAATTACATAAGACAAAATGTGGCTAAATCCTAATAAGAGAAAACTAATACATCATGGTTGAACTTGAGGAAACTGTAGCTCGATTAGCTCTACGTGTAGTCTAATGTGACATATTGGTACCAAGCCTTGTATTGCGTTGTGATGTTTTCAAACTTTGATGGAAGATCTAGATTATGGATGAATCTTCCCTCCATTGCATATGGATAGATGGTTTTGGAGCCAATCTAAATGTTGTTCCATAATAATAATAGCTTCATATTAAACTTAGTGAGTTCAACTGCCAATTGTGTTATTCTCATTTGTAACTTCTAAATATTCCTTAGTGGTCACTTGTCTCAGGTTACTAAAGAATTTTTCTATCTCTTCCTTGATAATGTTTATTCCCTTTGTTTTTTTGAATTCCCTGATGGAAAGTATATTGTTCACTCTTCCCAAGGAATCCAATCGATGATACAGTGGTGACTAGGTAGATGTGGTGCTGGACACATAAGCGCTGAGCTGTTTATTCCTATGTATAAGCATTCTGACATCGACTCTATCCAACTCAACATCCTTCCTTGTCTTCCTGAACAAATTTGATGGTGCATTCCCATACTTAGTGCCCCATCCTTGGATCACATCAATGGTTTCATAAATTATCTTTAAAAGTTTCACATTATCTCGTGATCGCTTTTGTATTATGTGTAAGGGTACTGCCACCTTATGAAGGGTGATCATTTCCTCATATAACTTTCACATAGTGTCTTCCAGTGATCGAACCTCCTCAAATACACTGCTTGTAGCTTGTTTTTGTTAGAACTAGAGGAAGAAAACCTTTGATTCTCAAGAAGGATATGATCAACCTGTTGCCTTGCAAAAGCCAACTCCCTTGCTAATTTTTCATTCTCTTTCATCAAGAAATCAATGTTTACTTTCTACAAAACTTGCATTTGTTGCTGCAACTATTCTCAGACTCTTCCTGGTGTTTGGCATAATTACACTCTATGTGAATAGAAAAAATACGAACAAGGTCATTTGGAAAGTACCTTTGCCTCTCTTACACTATTCTATTCTTCAACTGATCGAAGGTAACATTGGAAATATTAATGACCAAGTCATCTTATGGAGGAGATATTCCCATCTCACTGAATGTGATGTGGTCACCATTAAGAGGAGGTGGAGGATAATAACTGGTCTGTTCTACAATAGGCATAATCTCCACCTCTTGGTTTTCATCCTCCTATTCAGCCTCTATGTCCTGGGCCTATATCTCTTCCTCTATCTCTCTTACAAGATCTTCATCCTTCTCCTTCCTGCTTTCTTCTTATTCCAACTATCTTTTGTGCTCTTCCTATTTGAAATGTTTTTGTCGTTATTCTTCTCTCTTCTTCTGCCATATTTCTTCCCTCTACTTCTTTCTAATTCCGTCTTCTTACTTATTTCTTAACTCTTCATGTCTTCTCCACATCACTTCTCTTTCCTTATGTTCCTATTCTTATTTATGCTTCTGTTCCTATTCTTATTTCCGCTCTTCTTCTTGTCTCTGTTCTTATTCCTGTTTCTTTTTATTCTATTCCTCATGACCCTTTCCCCACTTTTCTTTTTCAATGACCCTTTTAGTGATGATAGGATATTCTCTAAACTTTTGGGTCCTCTCTTCTTCAGGATCATGCACAACTTTCCTCTTTGTATTGGCAATGTTGACTGGAGTGGGCACTTCATGTTGATTCCCTTCTTAGACAACATCCTACTCGTGGTCCATGTTGGAAGAGATTGCCTCATCACTTAGCACATATGCTCTATCAATTATTTATCTTCTCTTCCTCTTCTCAGAATAAGATTCATAAGACCAGGAAAAATGTAACTTAGCATAATGTCGTTTGCACACACCCCTAGGATCATATATGTGAAAAATCATCTCATTGAGCTTAAGGAAAATAATTTTCTCAACTTCTGTTTCTATAGCCTTCAAGCTCTTGATCTCATAAGATCCCACTTTCAAAGGAAAATAAGGCCAAGATACCTTATGTTGAAGAAAAGTGTAACTAGGTTCAATATTTGTAAATGTAATTTTGATCTTTGAACTTGTCAAGAAAAATAAGTGTTACTTTTGTAAATTATTCGAATGAGTTTCTTGCTCATTCCATAGGTATAGGAAAGTAAAAGAATCAAAGTCATGTTAAAGAGCTCTTCTTGAGCATGAATATGTGTCAACCTAGTGTCAAGTAGCCCTCCAAGACAAGCACCATCCTCCAAAGAAGAAGACTGCCAACAAAATGATGTGAAAGACAGTCAAGTCAGCTTCAAAGTATATATAGATGACATGTCAGCTCAATAAAAGGATGCAATGGTTCACTAAGTTCACATCAGCTTGCATACATGGACTAACACCTATAAATATGGAGCTGAAGTAATCATAGGGGGACATAACTTCAGATCACTTTGAAACTTCGGTGGCATAGTAAGGATATTAGTGATAAACATAGTAACATCTTTGCTTAAGATAATTGAAATCTTGGGCAAGCACAATGACACATAATCTTGAGTTTCTCTGTGATTTTTTGTGGGAAAAAGGACTTCGAATACCTCTGATATCTTTGGTCATGTTCACAGTGAAATATAACAGTCTCATGACCACTGTCTCTTCTCGACTTGAGTGACTACTGTCTCGGAAGTTACAAGCTCGACATGCATAAGAAGAACCTCAGTCATACTCTGTCTCAACTTATATGTATACACAGTCACAACCTTGATGTATCTATGATGGATAGGATAATACAATCTTGGCATATCATCAAGATACAGTCATGATCTAAGTACATTCACAACCATGGTCTCAAGAAGATCTCTATTGTAGTGCAACAAGATGATACATTAATGATGATGTAGTTGATATGATGCAACAATGATCTATGTGAAGGTGGAGTAATGGTGCAGAAGCAATGATCTCATTGTCATAATAAGTATCTCAATACAGGCACAATAATTTTCTTAGTGATGACAACAACAAGGAAGATCTCAGTGGTGCAGTGATGATGAACTCAACAATGATGAAGAAGAGGATTGGTGTCTTGATCTTGGAGCGACATTATAGGTCAAGGGTCATGGTCTTGGTATTCATCAATTGGAAACTCTATAAGAAGAATTTTGTGTGGGTTTTCCTCTCCAAGAGGGAGAGGTTTTGGCCTTGGCAGACTGCCAACATCTTGTGTTCTTGTCTCTTTTTTTTGGTAACTATTTGATGAAGTAAGAAATACACACACTTAAAATGATACCAAGTAAAATATTGTGCTAATAAACTAAAGATAAAATAACTCACAAATAGTTATCATTCTAAGAAGAATCTAATCAACTCTAACTGCCCTAGATTCTTCAACATGGTATCAAATCTATGGTTACAGTCAAAGGAAGGGCATAAAAGAGACATTTCAAGGATCAAGTTTCTAGCAGGCATAAAAGCAAGCTGAAGGACATCAAGATCTGCATTAAAGAAACAAACCATGATCTTGATCAAACCCTAACAATCTAAAACAATAGTCTACATCAGCAAGTTTGTCTATCCAATCAAGAAGACAATTTGCAACAGCAAGAACTTGTGTCTCCACAGTCCTCATCAAAAGGTGACCAAGACCCTCATCAAGATGTCTATAAAACAAGACAGCTCGAAGAATTTAAAAATGAATATCACATCAGCTTGGAGAAAGTTGAAACCCTAGCAACAATCTTGATCTACAAAAGAAGGTGTTGTGCTCTTGACCTGCGAGAAATTCTAGAATACCAAATATGCGAAGAAATACAACCCAGAACACAGAACAAAATGAGAAAACAACCAGTATTTTATTATTTAGAGATGAAAGCAATGTTCAATTTCCTTTTCGAGGGGGCAACCTCCAGCAGAGCGGAGCTCGATTACAAAATATGTTATGAAACCAGCTCACAAAAAGATAGACAAGAGAGATAAACGCCTTAGAATTCAGCCTCTTCGAGGGGGAAACCTCCTTTACATTACATAAATGAAAAATTCTTGGATGATACAAATGACAAGACCTCCTCTCTCTATATAGGAGTCTAAGGGGTCATAATATAATCATAGCCGACATAAAAATAATAATGTAAGGGCACAATAATAACAATAGTGGGCTTCTATGGGGCACAATAGTAACAATATGGGGACTACATGGGTACAACAATATAATACGGGGGTTGTAGTTGTACTAATAACCATAAAGGGTTACACTAGTAGTGTAGGGGCCTAACATGCCCCTCTCCTTCAAAAAGTGTTGTCCTCGACGCTTAAGTAGTTCTTAATGCTTTTGCAGAAAATTTTTGTCCTCCCATGTGGAATCTTCAGCGGGTAAGTTCTTCCACTTAATGAGATACTCTGAAATTTGTCGATTTCGTAGTTGTCGGGTTCTTGATTCTGTGACTGCTCCAGGTTCCAATATGATTTTTCCTTCCTCTTCAAGTTCTAGCAATATTGTTTGAATTGGGATCTTCTGCAACTTTTGAATGAGTGGCCACACTTCTTCATCCTTCTTCCATTCATCCCTTGCTTCGTTTATCCAATCTGGTTGGATAATAGAAATAGAACAAAACAATGCTTCCACATCCTCATCCTTTCTTGAGAGTGCATATGCAACAAAATTTTGCTTCCCTTTTCTATAGATGATGTCAAAGTCATAATCCAACATATTTGTGACCCATTTTTTTTGTTCTTCTAAAGATAATATTTGTTCTAAAAAGTATCTAAGACTATCATGATCCATCTTTACCTTGAAGTGTCTTCCCATTGGGTAAGGTCGCCATTTCTTAAGTGCATGTATTATTGCCAACATTTCCTTCTCATAAATAGCTTGCTTGAGATGTAGTCGTAAAATTACTCAATCACCTACATCAAAACATTTTTCATTGTGATGTTGATCTACCTGTTGTTTCATTCGATTCTGCACCAAAGTGGCATTATCCTTTAAAAGTTGGAGAACTTTTTGTTGATGCTCGATGTGATCTTTCATTGCTTGAACCTTTTTCTTCTTGATATGTCCTTCTATATTTAGAGTTTGAGGAGTGGTAATTTCTTCCAAGGCTTTACAAGATATGGTCAGATTCATTTCTTGATGCTCGATGTGATTTTTCACTTTTTGAACATTTTTCTTCCTGATATGTCCTTCTACCTTGATAGTTTGAGGAGTGGTAATTTCGGCCAATGCATTACAAGATATGGTTGGATTCATTTCTTCTTTCTGGATGTGATCTTTCACTTCTTGAAACTTTTTATTCTTGATATGTCCTTCTATCTTAATAGTTTGAGGAGTAGTAATTCTTTCCAATGCTTTACAAGATATGGTCGGATTCATTTCTTCTTTCTCTAGGGTCGGTTCTTAGTGTATATACTCTTCTTTTGACATTTCTTGATCCTTTTCTTCCTCCTCTCCACAATCAATGTAAAATAATTTCTTCTCAGCACACTTATGACCTTTAATGTATTTGTTATCACAATTGTAACAAAGCCCCTTTTTTATTTTTTCTTCTAATTGTTGTGGTGTAACCCTTGTAGGTTGTGGAATGCTAGGAGAAATAACACTTCCATCTTTATAGTTGTGAGGGGTAGACTTCCTTGTTTCCATAATTTCGCTTTCAATTTTTCTTGCCAACTCGAATGCCTCCTCTAATGAATCAGGTTCCCAAAAATGAACCTCATGTTGAATGTTATCATTTAAAGTCCCTATGAAGACATCAATCCTTTGTTTCTCTAGAATATAATTTACCCTTCTATTCAATTTTTGAAAGTCCTCAATGTTCTCTTCCATTGAACCCTTTTGTTTGAGATTTATCAATTGGCTAAAGAAGGAGTTTCTCTTTGTATCCTCATAATGTGCTATCATTTCCTCCCTGAAAATTGACCACGTAACAAGTGGTTTACGAGAACAAAGCTCTTTATACCATAAAAAATGATCTGGGTCTAAATATGAAGATGCAATACGTACCTTTTTTAATAGTTGCACCTCATGTAGATCAAAATATTGCTCCATCTATAGTATCCAATTTACTGGATCCTTGCCATCAAACTTCCTCATATCGCCTTTTCTTGATTTTAGGAGCTCGATCTTGAAACGACTATAACTCTATAATTTCGGATCTTCCAGATTTGAAATTGTGATCTGCAGTAGCCCTCTATGTCCTCTTACCAATGCCACCAGTTTGATCAAAATTGGATTCTACAAGAAAGAGTTATGCACAATCTCCCAAGATGACCTGATTATATACCTTTTCAGAAGGGCGAATTTGTATGAAGTGCCACGTGTCCCTGTTTTGACCTTTGGATCTGAAAAATATGTACAAGAAACTACAGTCCGTCCTCTTTCTGTAACTTCTTATGAAATTTCAATCTGATGCTCAGAGAGACAGTTATGACGATTTTCCCAAGGTGGCCTGTTTGGAATGTAATTCGGGGGTCTGCAAAAACCCTAACTTCCTCAGACTATATCTCCAACAATATAGTGAGACAGGATCTGAAATTTAGAGCAAAGGTTAAGACCGAGTTTTTCTCAAATGGGTTTTTTTTAGCTTCTGAAACTTCGTAGCGAAATAGTTATAATGAAAATCCCACGATGACCTGTTTTAGCTTAAATTCTGGAGCATGCACAAACCCTAACTTCCTCAGATCATATATTCGAAAATATAGTGATACAAGCTCTGAAATTCAGACCCAAGGTTTAGCATGATTTCTTCTCAAATGGGTTTCTTTTTTAGCGTCTGAAATGGCGCAGAAAAAAAGTTATAGCGAAAATTCCATGATGACCTGTTTGGAGTAGCGAAACCCTAGAATCCAAAGCTCTGATACCAAATGTTATGAAACCAGCTCACAAAAAGATAGAAAAGAGAGATAAACACCTTAGAATTCAGCCTCTTCGAGGGGGCAACCTCCTTTACATTACATAAATGAACAATTCTTGGATGATACAAATGACAAGACCTCCTTTCTATATATAGGAGTCTAGGGGTCATAATATAATCAGAGCTGACATAACAATAATAATGTAAGGGCACAATAATAACAATAGTGGGCTTCTATGGGGCACAATAGTAATAATATGGAGACTACATGGGTACAACAATATAATAAGGGGGTTGTACTAATAACAATAAAGGGTTACACTAGTAGTATAGGGGCCTAACAAAATAAGACTCGATATTTCTCAATGGGGAGTCTCTATCCTTTATATAGGATTCATACATACAATACCATGGGCCATTACCGTGGTTCTCTCAATACCATCTATCTAATACCATGGCCCGTTTGCAACTAATTGTGGTCCCTTTCTCAAATGTGTGTCAACCACTTACAATTATTAATATGGGCTTTATTGACTCTTTAACTAACTATAACTATGAATCGACCCTATTACATAAATAAAGGGGTTAGGGTTGGACCATAACATGCCCTCTCCCATAAAAAGCAGCCTTGTCCTCAAGGCTGAAGCTGTGGAAACTACTGAAGAATAACGGCTAGTTCCTAGATCGCATCTTCTGGAGAGGTGTCTTTCCACTTGACGAGGACTTCTTTGATCATGTGGCTGCACAGATGTCATTCTCGCGTATCGAGCACCTGTTCAGGTTGGAGCTAGAGTGAACCTTCTTCATCCAATTTAGGTAGACTGGTTTGAATTTTGCAATTGTTCCCCACCACTTTCTTGAGGCATGATACATGGAAGACTAGATGGATTCTTGAAGTTGGTGGCAAGGCTAGCTTATAGGCTACTGCTCCAATGAGTTGAAGTATTTGATAAGGTTTGTAGAATTTTGGAGCTAAGTTTTGGCAGCCCTTTTCTTTGAGTGATGTTTGCTTATGGTTGCAGCTACAGGAATACCTGATCCCCTTCTTGAAATGTGCACTCTGAACGATGTTGGTCTGCCTGTTGCTTCATTCGATTCTGAGCTTGATGAAGATTATCTTTGAGACGGGCTAGCATGGCTACACGGTTTTGTAGGAGTTGATCCACTTCTTTCACTTTAGAGCATCAAGGGATATAAGAAGTAGGTGAAGGTGGGAGTTGGCCATACACTGCTTCATATGGAGTCATATTGGTGACTGCATGATAGTTAGTATTATACCACCATTCAGCTAGAGGTAGCCACTGTACAAATTGATGTTGCTTTTTTGAAGTGAAGCACCTTAGGTATGTTTCCAAACATTTGTTGACTACTTTAGTTTGACCATTAGTTTGGGGATGATAGGAAGTACTTAGTTGGAGTTGGGTGCCTTGTAGCTTGAAAATTTCTTGCCAAAAGTTACTGGTGAAATTCGGGTCACGATCAGACACAATGGAAGTGGGCATGCCATGCAATTTGAAGATCTGGTCAATGAAAGCTTGAGCCACCAAAGTGGGGGTAAATGGGTGGGGTAGAGCACAAAAATGAGCATATTTAGAAATTCTGTGTTAGGTCCCTATAATACTAGTGATTACCCCATTACTATTGTAGTTATCCCTTATTAATATTGTTGTGCCCCTATTGTCCCCATATTGTTATTATTGTGCCCCATAGAATCCCTCTATTGTTATTTTTGTGGCTTTATATTATTATTGTTAGGTCGTTTGGGTTATATTGTGACTCCTTAGACTCCTCTATATAGAAAGGAGGTTTTGTCATTTGAATCATCCAAGAATTGTTCATTTATGTAATGTAAAGGAGGTTTCCCCCTCGAAGAGGCTGAATTCTAAGGCGTTGATCTATCTTTTCTATCTTTCTGTGAGCTGCTTTCATAACATTTGGTATCAGAGCTTTGGATTCTAGGGTTTCGCTGCTCCAAATAGGTCATCGTGGAATTTTCGATATAACTTTTTTTCTGTGATGTTTTAGAAGCTAAAAGAAAAACCTATTTGAGACGAAATCGCACTGAACCTCGGTTCCAAATTTCAGAGCTTTTCACACTATATTTGAGGAGATATGATCTGAGGAAGTTGGTCTTTTTGCAGACTCCTAAATTACATTCCAAACAGGTGACCTGCGGAAAATCGTCATAACTTTCTCTCTGAGCATCAGATTGAAATTTTGTAAGAAGGTACAGAAAGAGGACGGAATACAATTTCTTGTATATATTTTTTAGAGCCAAAGGTTGAAACAGTGACTCGTGGAACGTCGTACAAGTTCGCTCTACTAAACTAGTCTATAATCAGGTCACTATGGGAGATTTGACATAACTCTTCCCTGGAGAATCCAATTTGGATCAGACTGGTGGCATTGGAAAGAGGACACAGAGGGCTACTGCAGGTCGCAATTTCAGAACTAGATGATCCGAAATTACAGAGATACATCAGATTCAATATCAAGCTCCTACAAAGTGAAAAAAGGTGTGTAGTTTTTTTTAAATTTTTGCATAAGCTTGGTTTGAAAAATTAGTTTGAAGGAATTCAAAAGGCATAGTAAAGCATTATTATTGGTAATTGATGCCCCGAGGAAAGAAAATGCAAACACCTAGTAAGCAACCTGAAAGCTCTAGCATGACTCATGAAGAAGAGGAAGAAATGCAATATGATATATCAAAATTACGAGACCAAGTGCAACAAGTGTCACTTGCACAAAAAGTAACAGAATCTAAGATGGATGGTTTAAAGAAAGATGTAGAAGCTAAGATGGATGGTTTAAAGAAAGGTGTAGAAGCTAAGATGGATTGTTTAAAGAAAGGCGTAGAAGCTAAGATGAATGACGTGGAAGCTAAGATGGACGATTTGAAGACAGGCATGGAAGATTTGAAGACAGATTTGACAAAGTTTCTACAAGAAATGCTTACTAATGGTGAAAGGGTAGTAAAGGAAACTCATGATGAGAACAAAAGAAATGTTAATCATGATTTCATAGACTCTAATGTTGGACCGAAGACCCACCATATTCCAAAAATCGATATGAGGAAGTTTGATGGCAAGGATCCCGCAACATGGATATTACAGATGGAGCAATTTTTCGATCTCAATAATGTGCAAAACACACAAAAGGTACGTATTGCAACTTTATATTTGGAACCAAATCAGTTTGTATGGTATCAATGGCTTTGATCTCGTAAACAAATTATCACTAGGGCAATTTTTACAGAAGAATTGATAGCACATTATGAGGATACAAAAAGCAACACTTTTTTTTAGCCAATTGATAAGTCTCAAACAAAAGGGTTCAATAATGGAGCACATTGAGGAGTTCCAAAAATTGAACATAAGGGTAAAAATATTCCAGAGGAGCATATGATTGATGTGTTCATAGGGACTTTAAAGGATAATATCCAACATGATGTTTGCCTTTGGGAACCTGATTCATTAGAGAAGGCATTCAGGTTAGCAAGAAAAATGGAAAGCAAAATTATGGCAACCAGGAAGCATACCACTCACAACTATAAAGATGGAAGTGTTGTTGCCCCTAGTCTTCCACAACCTATAAGGTTGACACCACAACAATTGGAAGAGAAAAGAGCAAAAGGGCTTTGTTACAGTTGTGATAGAAAATACAATAAAGGTCATAAGTGTGCTGAGAAGAAATTATTCTACATAGATTGTGAAGAGGAAGAAGAAAAGGAGCAAGAAAGGTCAAAAGAAGAGGATATACTCCAGGAACAAAGCCTAGATAAAGAAGAAATGAATTTGACCATATCTTGTAATGCATTGGCTGGAATTACCACTCCTCAAACCATCAAGATAGAAGGATAAATCAAGAAGAAAAAGGTAATAGTGTTGATTGATTCAGGAAGTACCCACAATTTTATGCATTGTAAGATAGCAAAAGAATTGAATTGCTTCCTATATCCAACACCAGAGTGTCAAGTGATGGTTGCAAATGGAGGAACGATAAATCGCTCTGGAAAGTGCCATAATATCAAGCTATCCATGGGAGAATATGTATTGAATAGCCCAATGCTTTCCATTCCAATGGGAGGTGCTGATGTTGTACTGGGAGTCCAATGGCTACAATCCTTGGGTACAATAGCTTTTAATTTTCAAGAACTTTTCATGAATTTTTTTGCGGAAGGAAAGGAAGTTGAATTAAGGGGTATTGCAAGGAAACTGGGAAAGATAATAAGCTTTAATGGTATCACAAAGCTTCTAAAAATGGAACAAAGAGGTGTAATTGTACAATTATGTTCACTAGATGTTTCCACATCGGAATCATCTATTTCTCCAGATCTCCAAAAAGTCTTGGACAATCATTCCAAGGTATTTGAGACTCCCAAAGGTCTCCCACCTATTCGTGATCATGATCATGCTATTCATTTGATTCCAGGAAGTGTTCCTCCAAACATCAGGCCGTACAGATATCCCTATGCCCAAAAGAGTGAAATTGAACGTATGGTTGCAGAAATGCTAGAGGCTGGTATAATTCAACCTAATCAAAGTTCTTTCTCTGCTCCAGTAGTATTGGTGCACAAGAAGGATGGATCATGGCGCATGTGTCTGGATTATAGGGAGCTCAACAAGCTCACTATTAAAGATAAGTTTCCCATTCCGGTCATTGATGAATTACTGGATGAATTGCATGGATCAATTTACTTCACCAAGTTGGATCTTCGTTCAGGATATCATCAAATTATAATGAAGATTGAAGACATTCCGAAAACAACATTTAGAACTCATAAGGGTCATTATGAATTTTTGGTCATGCCTTTTGGCCTTACCGATGCACCTTCTACATTTCAAGGTTTGATGAATTCCATTTTCAAACCCTTCCTTTGAAAATTTGTGTTAGTATTTTTTGATGATATACTAATCTACAACAATTCTTGGAAGGATCATGTTGAACATGTTGACAAGGTGCTACAACTATTGGAGGAGAAACAATTATATGCAAAAAGATCCAAATGTTTCTTTGGAGTACAAGAGGTGGAATATCTGGGTCATATTGTATCTCATGAAGGAGTTAAGGTAGACCCTAGCAAAATTAAAGCCATTAAGGAATGGAAGAATAGGGTATTATCGCAAGTTTGTTAAGAATTATGGGAGAATAGCAGCACCTCTAACAACATTATTGAAGAAAGATGCATTTTCATGGACTCCAGAAGCAACAAAGGCCTTCGAACATCTTAAAGAGGCAATGTGCCAAGCACCAGTCTTAGCTACACTGGACTTCACAAAAACCTTTATTGTGGAATGTGATGCTTCAAGAAATGGAATTGGTGTTGTTTTAATGCAAGATGAAAGATCCATTGCTTTTGAAAGCCGTCCAATCAAGGGAAAGTTTTTACACAAAGCTATTTATGAGAAGGAAATGTTGGCAATACTACATGCACTTAAGAAATGGCGACCCTACCTAATGGGAAGACACTTCAAGGTAAAAATGGATCATGATAGCCTTAAATACTTTTTAGAACCAAGATTATCCTCTGAAGAGCAACAAATGTGGGTCACAAAGATGTTGGGTTATGACTTTGAAATCATCTACAAAAAAGGGAAGCAAAATGTGGTGGCAGATGCACTCTCAAGAAAGGATGAGGATGTGGAAGCATTGTTGTGCGCCATTTCTATTATCCAACTAGATTGGATAAACGAAGCAAGGGAGGAATGGAAGAATGATGAAGAAGTGTGGGCACTTATTCGAAAGTTACAACAAGATTCAAGTACATCTGATACATTTAGCTGGCAAAATGATTTGTTATGGTACAAAGATCGCTTATACCTCTGTAAGAATTCCCAACTCAAACAAAAGATTCTTATGGAATTGCACACTTCTCCCTTAGGAGGGCACTCAGGATTTTTAAAAACTTACCACAGGGTTAAGAAGGAATTTTTTTTGGGATGGCCTTAAATCGAATATTCAAAAGTTTGTGGCGGAATGTTTGTTTTGCCATCAAAATAAAGTTGAAACAATTAAGACCCCAGGTCTATTACAACCTTTATCCATTCCAAGCCAACGTTGGGAGGAGCTTTCAATGGATTTTATCACAGGTTTACCCAAGTCTGAGGGAAAGAGTGTCATCATGGTGGTAGTTGACAGACTTACCAAGTATGCACACTTTTGTGCATTATCACATCCATTTAAAGCCAGTACAGTTTCTATGCATTTATGGAAACAATTCAAAAGCTACATGGAAACCCAAAGATTATTGTAAGTGACAGAGATCCCATTTTCACTGGAAATTTTTGGACATAATTATTTTCTTGTCTTGGTACTCAGTTAGCTCATAGCTCATCTTATCATCCTCAATCTGATGGGCAAACTGAGATAGTAAACAAATGTTTGGAAGGATATCTTCGTTGCTTTGTATCTGATAAACAGACACAATGGGTCAAATGGTTGCCTCTGGCTGAATGGTGGTATAACACTTCCTTCCATACAGCAACAAAAATGACCCCATTTATGGCACTTTATGGATATCAGTCACCATCCATCACACCATATTTAAGAGAAAATTCTAAGCTTCAAGCAGTGGAACATCACATCGAACATCAACAACAAGTCCTCCAACTCTTAAAGGATAACCTCGTGTTGGCACAAAATAGAATGAAACAACAGGCAGATCAACATGGCAGCGAAAGAAGTTTTGATGTAGGTGATTGGGTATTCCTACGGCTACAACCATATAAACAAATGTCCCTCAAGCAAGCTAAGAAGGATAATAAATTATCACCAAAGTATTATGGTCCGTACAAGGTGTTGCAAAAGATTGGTACTATGGCATACAAATTGGAGCTTCCTGCAGCTTCTCGAGTGCACCCAGTTTTCCATGTTTCATGTTTAAAGAAGGTTATAGGTGACAAGCTCCCAGTTCAAACAATATTTCCAGAACTTGACGAGGAAGGAAAAATTATATTGGAACCGGAAGCAGTCATAGAAACAAGAACTCGAGAGCTACAAAATCAATCAATTTCAGAGTATCTCATCAAGTGGAAGAACTTATCCGCTGAAGATTCCACATGGGAGGATGAGAATTTTATACAAAAGCATCCAGAACTACTCAAGCGTTGAGGACAACACTTTTTTGAAGGAGAGGGGCATGTTAGGTCCCTATAATACTAGTGATTACCCCATTACTATTGTAGTTGTATCCCTTATTAATATTTTGTGCCCCTATTGTCCCCATATTGTTATTACTGTGCCCCATAGAATCCCTCTATTGTTATTTTTGTGGCTTTATATTATTATTGTTAGGTCGGTTGGGTTATATTGTGACTCCTTAGACTCCTATATATAGAAAGGAGGTTTTGTCATTTGAATCATCCAAGAATTGTTCATTTATGTAATGTAAAGGAGGTTGCCCCCTCGAAGAGGCTGAATTCTAAGGCGTTGATCTATCTTATCTATCTTTCTGTGAGCTGGTTTCATAACAGTCTGTCGACAACCACCATGATGACTGATTTGTTGACTGACTTCGAAAGACCAATAATGAAATCCATACAAAAATCCATCCAGACTGAGGCAGGGATTGGCAATGGTTGTAAGGTGCCTAGTGACTTAACTGTTTCTCCTTTTTGGCATTGAAACACATCACATTTAGCTACAAAAGCAAGAATTCCAGTTTGCATGCCTGTCCAAAAGAAAGAACGATGAGTGCGAACATAAGTCTTCTGAAACCCTGCATGGCCTGCAGTGGTAGATGAGTGCAACTCTGCCAAAATGCACATTTTGAGGGTGGATGTCGGCGATATAACTACTCTATCCTTGTAGCGAAGAATCTCATCCTTCCAAGAGTAGCCAACTGAGGAATTAGGATATGCTCTCAAGTTATTAATGAGTTGGGAGAGAGAGGGGTGTGAAAACCATTCCTTGCGGGCTTCTTCAATCCAATCTGGTATGGGAAGAGAGATTGATATCATGGTGATTTCATCCTCAAATTGGCGTGATAAATCATCTACTACTACATTGTCATGCTATTTCTTGTAAATTATCTCATAATAATATCCCAACATTTTGGACAACCATTTCTTTTTCTAGGGCGAGGATAGACGTTGTTCCAAAAAATATTTGAGGCTTTGATGGTCTGTGTGGATTTGGAAACGCCACCCCAATAAGTATGGTTTCCAGGTATCTACTGCATGTAAGATGGCCATCATCTCCTTCTCATAGGTAGATTGTCCCAGATGTTTCCCACTCAGTTGTTGGCTGGTGAAAGCCAAGGGTTGACCTTCCTGCATTAAGACAACACCAATACCAGTATCTGAAGCATCACATTCAATCACAAAATATTTGGTGAATTCGGGTAGTGCCAATATGGGAGTGGAACACATGGCATGTTTGAGAGCCATAAATACCTGTTGTGCTGCATCAGTCTAGAGGAATGATTTTTTCTTGAGAAGGTTAGTGAGGGGTCTAGCAATGTGATCATAATTGTGGACAAATTTGCTATAGTAGCCGTTGAGACCAAGAATCCCCTAAAACTCTTCAAGGTTTTTGGTTGGGGCCAATCTTGCATTGCCTGTATCTTTTTGGGATCCACCCGGACACCTTCACGACATACAATATGGCCCAAATACTTGACTTATTCCATGCCAAAAGAGCACTTGGACAATTTGACAAATAATTTGTGATTCCGGAGCAGTTGCAAGAGCAGGTCTACATGTTGAAGATGTTTTTCCCAAGTTAGGCTGTAGATGAGAATGTCATCAAAGAAAACTAGGAAAAAATTTCGTAGATATGGTTTTAGCAGGTGAGTCATGAGGCTTTGAAAAGTGGATGGGGCATTACAGAGACTAAATGGCATGAACAAGAATTCATAATGACCTTCATGAGTTCGGAAATCAGTCTTGGGAATGTCTACTTCTTTCATGCATATTTGGTGATAGCCTGAGCGAAGATCTAGCTTAGTAAAGAATTGAGCACCATGTAGTTCATCAAGCAGATCATCAACAACCGGGATAGGGAATTTGTCTTTGATAGTGATCTTGTTGAGGGCCTTAAAGTCTAGACACATGCGCCATTCCCCATCTTTCTTGAGCACCATGACCACTGGCGATGAATAGGGGCTGATGCTAGGACGAATAACACCGGCTTCAAGGAGTTCCTTGATGATTTTTTTTAATTTCATTCTTTTGGGTGAAAGGATATCGATATGGGTACACATTCAGCGGTTGTGCCCCTGGGACAAAAGTGATGCTATGATCATGCTCCCCTCTAGAGGGTGGAAGCTCTTTAGGTTTGTCAAATACCTGCTGGTGAAGATTTAAGACCTATTGCATTTTAGGATGAATATGAAGAGTAGTGGGCTCGATGGCCTGAATGGCATTAAACTGGGCGATAACTCCATGATGGCCCTTTTTCAACAACTTTTACATTCGATGCGAGCTGATGATAGAAGGAGCACTTGCCTGGAGTCCACGGAGGGTATGCATGTGGTCATTTTAACTCATATATAACTACTGGAAATCCATTGTGATTGGCCTAGTGTACGAAGCCATTCAACACCCAAGACGATGTCACAACCACCCATGTTAATTGTAAACATGTGGGTCTTTAGGTTGTAGTCTCCCATATGAAGTTTTATATTTTCGTTGCAGCCTTCACATTTCATTTCCCCCCATTAGCAATCTAGACCTGGAAATTAGACATTGCCCTGACAAAACAATGAACAGCTTCAATGACTCATTGATGGATAAAGTTATGAGTGCTGCCATTATCAATCAATACTACTACAGGGTGATGTTTAATAAAGCCTCTGATTTTGAGAGTTTGGGGCACAAAAATGCCTGCCAAAGCATGTAGCAAGATAACTGGTTCCTCTGGCATAGCTGGGAGCTCATTGTCCTGCTGGGTGTCCTCAACTTCGTCCTCTAGTTCCTCAAGGGGCGGGGCTTCCTCAGATGTGCTGTGATCAGTAAAATCAATTTGAAATAGTTTGGGTTCCTTGCATTTATGCCCTGGGGAGTATTTTTCATCACAGTAGTAGCACAATCCTTGTTTTCTTCTTTCATCCATTTCTGTTGGAGACACCTTTTGAACCTTAAGTGTTTAGGTAGGGCCTTGAGCCTGGATGGGGAGTCCCTTGGCTATGAAATTTGGACAAGGCGAATGGGCAACAAAAGCATGTTCCACTTCCATAGCCTTTGTGCAAGCATCCATCCATGTAGGTGGGTGGTGCATTCGGAAATGGGCTTGGATAGCTTCTTAGAGACCACTTATAAAAAATTCCAAGTATAATTCATCTCCCAGGCCTTTTGTGTGGATGACCAATGTCTTAAAGGCTACAATGTAGTATTTTACTATACCTGTCTGTCGGAGCTTTGTAAGACGACCCAAAAAATTAGATTCTCTGTCAAAGCAGTCACAAAGAGATTTTGAGAACACCTGCCAAGTTATGTTCCCAGGATAGCATTTCCGATGCCACTGCCACCATTGCCATCTCTCTTGGTCTAAGTAAAGGGATACCACACATAGTTTAGTTTGATCATCTCAGATATCATTCAGAATGAAATATTGTTCCATTTGTGCTACCCATACTGCCGAATTAGAGCCATCAAATTTATACATGTCCTGCTTGTGTGGCTGAGGTTGGGAATGTGGGTGACTTCCATGGAAGTGAATATGATGGATAGATTCTCCTTCAAGGTCTTCATTAATACCATGTGCCTCTGAATGCAACCCCGACATGCTCCCTTTGAATTGTGCCATGAATTGCTGCATCTATTCCACTAGGCTCTGGAATGAATCCAACTTTTGTTTAAGTCTCACGATCTTCTCGTTGGCCATGACTTGAGCTCTGGTTTCTACCATACATAGATCTTGGTCACCTATTGCCACTTAGAAAAAAATTGGGACCGCCTGAAAATTGAAGGTGGCAAGTGAATGGTACCACTGCGATTAGCTTGTCATCCTGAATATTATGGGCTAAGTCTCTTGTAAGCGTCCGGGGAAGGCCACAGGCCTCACTGTGCAGATGCTTAGATCTACTTGCGAAACCCCAACAGATGAATGTGAGTTGTACTGCGGCAACGATAGAACCCCAACAACTAGATTTGAATGGTACTGTGGCAGTAGAACCTTAGTTAGTGGATCTGATTGTTGCGACGATGAAAAAACCCCAACTACTAGATCTGATCTGGAAAATAAGATAATGGGCGATCTTCGGAGAGTCAAGGGAACTATGGTCTCAAAGGAGTGTCAGGTGCTACAGATCGCAATATACAGAAGGGTCCAACAATAGTACTCGACCCAATCTTTTAGGGCACTAACTAAGGAGGATCAACCATACCCTTAGACGTACTACCCGACTACCTATCATACACGCGAGTAATCTCCCTGAGTGCTATTCTCAGTGTTCTGTAGCAGCAAGATGACCGACAGTTTATCTAAAGCGAGGTTTCCGGTGAGCCAAGGGGCTTCTGATATACCCAGAGGGTACGTTGAAGGCAATCATTGCGCGGTTTTGTCTAATGCACTACTACTCAAAGGGGTACCCACAGGGGTTACAAGGGAGTCCAACAAGCGTGACCACCTCTTGTATTTCCTGTGTGCATGCCTCCTCAAATCCGCAGGTTTATGTGTTCAATGACAAATCCTGTGGTTTAAAGATGTCGGAACATGTCTCTAGCCTAAAAACATTTCTGCCAAAAATGGAGGTATCGACAGCGCTGGAAAGTTCTATGATACCACTTGTTATGCTCTTAACCTGCGAGAAATTACAGAATACCAAATATGTGAATAAATACAACCCAGAACACAGAACAAAATGAGAAAAACAACAAGTATTTTATTATTCAGAGATGAAAGCAATGTTCACTTTCCTCTTCGAGGGGAAAACCTCCAGCAGAGCAGAGCTCGATTACAAAATAAGACAAGATATTTCTAAATGGGGAGTCTGTATCGTTTATATAGGAGTCATACATACAATACCATGGTTCTCTGAATACCATCTATCTAATACCATAACATGTTTGCAACTAACTGTAGTCCCTTTCTTAAATGTGGGTCAACCACTTACAATTATTAATACGGGCTTTATTGACTCTTTAACTAACTATAACTATGACTTGACCCTATTACATAAATAAAGGGGTTAGGGTTGGACCTTAACAGAAGGCAAAGCATATTGAAGGCACTTTCGTCTCCAAGGTTATGAAATCAAGCAAGGATCATCTCCTTGACCTAGAAGAATACCATATGAGGAAGTAGGAAATCATCCACATCAAAAGGGAGAAACCTTTTCTATTTAAGGAAATGCTTTCTCACTTGAAAGAAGATCATCCAAGAAGAAGAACTCATACATCTTCTTCAACCATCATCAACATGATCAAGGTGAAGATTTCATCTTCACATGTCAAGTAAGAATGTTTTCATTCTATAATTAAGCTTGGTTAAATGATTTCATGATTGCAAGGAAATCTATAGGTTAGATGGGTCATCAAGATTCCTTCCTTGAAGAAGGAGGATAGTCATAGTCCTCTAAGAAGCTGAAGTCATTAAACATATCAATAGGTATCCTATGAATTTATGGAAAGGAACACTTATGAAAGATCCCCTCACATAGAAATATTGGAGACACCAAAGTGATGTATATGATAAACTCATTCTCTAAGGATTCAATGAAGAAGGTCACATGAAAGATGATCTACATAAAAGTAAAGGGTATCAAAGGATGTAGGATATCTTCCATTTGCAAGACCTAGAAAGGAAGATAACCATAATGCACTAACATATAATCAAGGTAACAAATATCCATGGGATAATAAGGCTACCTCATTCAACAATTATGGTCTCTATGCTAAATAGAGAAGAAAAGTTGATGGCAAAAGTATTGAAGGATAAAGGATTAGATCATGTGCAGAAATGAAAGGAAAGTTTGGTCCTCAAACAAGGCAGAATAGGTATAGCTAAACTTATGGAAGCTCATATCACAAGATAGATGGAGGAAGCTAAAGAAAAGGGCCAAGGAAAGAGGGAGTAATAAATCTCTATGATTTGGATAATATCCCTCACAAAAGGGTCCTATCATAAGCTTTGGATACGACAATGATAAGATGCATCGTAGCATCATGGAAGCATTAGAAACAAGATCTCTTGACATCACCATGGGAATCATGAAGGACAAAAATCAATGAAAAACAAAACATGAAGGATATAGCTCTTGGGAACCTTAGTGGACATTGAAGGAAAGGAAGAAGTCATTTGGGACATGTCTCATCATACATCAAGTCAAAAAGGAAACATCTGCCAGTTGGGGATATACAAGATCCTAAAAATTCTCTGATGGAATCCTCACCATAGGGTTCACTAATCTAGAGAGGAAGAAAGTGTTTCAACAAGAAATCCAACTTATGGAACCTATGAGATGATGGTGTGATGACATGAAGCAGATCAAGGGATTGAAAATCTTTTCAATCAAGGAAGCTGTTGGAAGAAGCCTCAATGACCTGAAGGTAAAATAAGGTATGTATTCTTGTGTTTAATATTATAATGTAATGTCATATGGTTGCAGGTAACATAGATAATTTATTCTATCTTAAGAAGCATGATCAAGAGAAAATTTATCTCCTCCTCTGAAAGGATGCAAGAAGACATAAGACATACTAGATGAAATCAACATAATATGTCCTCATATGAAGTATGAGGTGGTTGATCACAACTAAGAAACTCTGATTAAAAGCACCTAGGAATGGAATGTGTAAGGAAGGAAGAGATCATGAGATATGAAACCATGATGAAGGCAATCAACATCCAAATGATCAAGAATAATTGACTAGAAAATCTCCCAGAGAGATATGGAGACTTTGATGGAAAAGACATAGACCCTTGACAATGGATATCTTTGGGAAATGTGTCAACATGAATGCAAGATGCTGATACCTACAAAAATATGTCATGATGAAGAGCCATATAGTAAGGTACGATTTGATTTAATGATATATTTGATTTCTTGAAAAATATTTGGATAAGTTCATGCGGAGCTACTTACAAGTACAACTAGAATTCATGTGATGAATGGAAGAAGCATGATGAGAAAGGAGTAGTCATATGACGAAGGTTCAAAATATGAAGAAGGCCACTTTCCATGAATAAATTAATGACATGACGAACTAAGGAGGAAAGTGATTTATGGTTGTTTCCCTACAATAAATAAGCTCAACTATTTTTCATGAATTCAAGGAGAGAAGTTGATAAAGTAGCTGAAGGACCCATGAAAAATAAGTTGCTAATGTGCAGAAGAGTCCCTAGTTAAGAGGGAGCTTTGACAGGTCCTTGATTAATAGGGAGCTTGGATTAAGTCACCCCCGATTAAAAGGGGAGTGACAGTTGTTGTTTTTTCTATCTCATGTGTCATGCACTAGACTAGGACTAACAACCGTAAGTCTAGGTGAAGGCCATGAATGGAAATGTAGACACAGATAGACACAAAATTCTTGTCTTCACTTTGGAATAAATAATGGAGGGTTGGGTAATCATCTAGCATCTGATGCTCTTTGAGGATGTGTAGGGAATCCAAGACAAGAGTAGGAAAGAGGAACAATATTCTTTGAGGGTTGGGAACCCAAGATAAGAATAATCCTAGAAGGCTATACTCAGTGAACACCCGGGTGGGTATGTACCTTGAGAGACAATGATAAAGGTGTCTATAAATCATTGGGCTTGCCAACATTGTGCTCTGATCTTATGAGAGATAGAGTTGTTAGTCAAGGCCTTGCTATAAACAATGTTGGTTACTATGGTTCTATACAGATGGGTTACCAATCTGATTCTTCTTATGATAAATTCTTCAGATTGAGAATGACCAAGTACCATTGTAAATACCTCCCTAGTTAAGAGGGAGTGTTGAATAAAAATGTAACTAGGTTTGGTATTTGTAAATGAAATTTTGATCATTTTACTTGTCAAGAAAAAGTAATATTATTTTTTGAAATTATTCGAATGATTTTCTTGCTCATTCCATAGGTCTAGGAAAGTTAAAGAATCAAAGTCATGTTAAAGAACTCTTCTTGAGCATGAATATGGGTAAACCTAGTGTCAAGTAGCCCTCCAAGAAAAGCACCATCCTCCAAAGAAGAAGACTATCAGAAAAATGATGTGAAAGACAGTCAAGTTGGCTTCAAAGTATATATAGATGACATGTCGGCTCAATAAAATGACACAATGGTTCAATAAAAGGATGTTGCAAAGATATTCATTAGTGAAAATTTCAAGTGCAGTATGGTTTGAATCTGTGAATAGCTTAGCCAACCCTTGATCTTTCACAAGTTTCGTGGGTTTGATATCCATATCATATTCCTAAATATTGGCTATGCATGTCCCTCGTATGTCATCACTATCTAGTTATGTGAGGATATCATTTACTGCTGCTGATGGAAAATATGCTATTACCTTGGAATGCAACAAATATTCCTGAAAAACCTTAAATGCTTTCACTGTGGCATACACCTATTTTTCCAAAATAAAATATTTCAATTTTGCATCTCTTAATGCGCGGTTGGAAAATGCTATGGGCTGCTCATATCCTTCTTCATTATGTTGTAATAGTACTACCACAAACGTATGTTTGGATGCAAAAGAGAAAATATGAAACTCCTTTGAAAAATTCAAACTCGCCAAGATTGGGGTCTCCATAATGAATTTCTTACTTTGATCAAAAGATGTGCGAGCCTCAGGTTTCCATCTTATATCACTATTCTTTTTTAGCATACTCATTATGTAGTTTAGGAGCTCTACAAAATTTGCAATGAATTTACATAGAAAGTTGATCTTCCCTAAGAACAATTGGACTTCATCTTATTTTTAGGTAAATCAATCTTTGATATAGCCTCCACTCTTTCTAGATCTATATTGACACCATCTTTAGAGACTATGTGCCCCAACAATTTTCCTTCTTGCAAGGTGAGAAATGATTTGTTGGGGTTCAAGGAAAGGCCAAACTTTATACATTTAAAAAATAGTTTCCTCCAATGATACAGGTGTTCCTCATATGATTTAGAGAACACTGTCATGTCATCCAAATAGATAACTAGAAATTTATCTCTTTCCCTCACGAGAGTTATGTCCATCGCCTGATGAAATGTCACTCCCACATTCATCAATCCAAATGGAATTTTCTGATACATGAATGTACCCCATAGTGTTGTGAATGTAGTCTTTTATTTATCCACCAGATGCATGACTATTTGATTATAGCTAAAGAAAAAAATCCATCATTGATATACTCGATGCTCCTATCACATTTTGTAACAAATGATCCATCTTGGGAAGTGGATAATTTCCTTTAGAGAGCACCTGCTTAGATTTATGAAATTCACACATAACCTAATATCATCGTTCTTCTTTATGACATGTATCAGATTATTTACCCATTCAAAATATCTCACTGGTATAATGACTTTCCCATCCAACAACTTCTTGATTTCCTTCTCTATCATCCGCAACAAAATAAGAATTGAGTTTCTGCACAAAATGACAAGTTTTCTTTCAATTATATCCTATGCTAGATAATGGAAGTATCATAAGTTTTCAAGTCTTCGTAACTTCATGCAAAAACATCTTTAAATTTCATAAACAATTCAATGTACCTCTTTTTGCAATTGGGTTGCGAAACTTGGTGAGTTTTACCTTTTGTAGTTTTTCCTTTGTGCCTAAGTTGTGTTCCTCGAAATTCTCGGCTACTGACTAAAAAATGGGTCGGTTGGACACATCATGATGGTCAAATACCTGCTTTAGACCAATCCATTCGGGATGAAATTATTTTTCAGTTGTATCACTTCATGGCCTCTAATTTGGTTCAGAAAATTGGGATTGCCCTCTTGTGATTCTACCTCCTCTTGATTCGTATCAAGAGCTTGATCCTCAAAATCTATGTTAATGACTGAGAACTCGTCCACTAGTTCAAGAAATATTCTTCATTGTTGATTGTCCTTGAAAACCTACCAATGCTTAATTCTATATGGAACAAAAGGACTATATTGCATCTCCACCTCATATTTCAACTTCAGCTTAGGAGGTGGCTTGAAAGTACTAACCGCTATTGCTAATGAATTTTCATGTTGTTTGTCTTCCCTGCGTGCAACTATGATGTTAAAATCGTAAAAATATTTCTCAACAATATCCAATACTGCATTTCAATACAATCTCATCTGAGGGTATTTGGTGGTGTAAATTATTTTTATTTGAAGTGCTACTAGCTCTGAGTCACTGGAGGCCATGATGTTTTTCACTCCCATCCTCCTAGTTGTTTCTAGCCCTAGAATTTGTGCCTCATATTTAATGACATTGTTAGTGACATCAAATTCAAGTTTAAATGATAGGGAAATATTTTGACCCGTATGAGGCACTAAAAACACTCTTACCCCAATTATTTCTTTGGAGCATGCTCCATCGAAGAACAATTTCCAAACTAAATGTAACTCTTGTGGTTGTTCAATCTTGATGGGTGGTACATTGGCTTCTTTGGTGTACAAAGGTAGGGCTTTGGATTTCTTCACATCACTCACGATGTATATGAGTTTAGCCTCTCTGTATAATCTCTGCTCTTGAACCCTAAAGACATGTATGGTTTCATATGATAAATTCATTTATAGTTTTCCTCCAAATTTTCTTTCCCAGGACCTAGAAAGCAGCATACCATAGGTAGTTGGAATATTTTCTACCACTATGTCCATAACTAAACTCTTACTAGGTATACATATTTAATGAGACCGAGGCATTGTACTCTTCTATAGTTGAATGAGGAAAGATCATAATATGGTTTTGTGATGTCCAATCCTAACTCTATCATGAATGACTTAGGCATGAGATTATGGGATGCTTCCGAATCTAGCATGCAATTGTGAAGCAACTTTGTGTGAACATTAAGAGTATTGTAAAAATGAGGATTATCATCATATTGTTCTTCTACATGTGGTCCACATTCTATATGGGGACGATCTTCCTAGATGTTCAAAGTGTCATTATGGGACAATGCTTCAACGGGGCTTATGAGTTTTTGAAAACGAGGTCGATACATTGGGTTCTTAGCCAATAATAATGACACTAAGACCTTTATTTTTCTCAGTTCTTGTTTGAGGTTAAAAAATAATGGTATGTTTCTTTCGATTTCCTTGACTGTCTGAATTAGTGGTTGTGAGGGCGTGCGGCATTATGGTTTGTTAGCTTCCAGAGTCGAGTTTAGACTTGGATCTTGAATGTTCTTCCCCTTCCTATGTGAAGGCCCTTGTGCTTTCCTCAAATTTTCGGGAGGTGGTTGATTCGTATCAGGAAGTAGTTTTGAATCAAGTAATGGCATGAATGATTTACCTTGACAGCTTACCCCTAATGGTCTTCTTGGTTTGGGACATAGGTCATAGTTTCTTCTAAGTTTTGTAATTACCGTGTCAGTGATCCTTTGATATTGGGAAAGTGATATTTCATAATCCTCATATGGATCATAAGCCTCTTGTAGTGCTAGATAATTTGTGTAGTCAGTTTCTGTGATGTAGAAAGTAGGATTCTAATCTCCTACCTAGTTTATCTCCTCATCTTGTATGAATTCATCAGAGAACTCATAAGTTTGAAGGTTTACATCCCTTCTCACTAGTGGTTGTATCAGCTTATCTTTGGGCCTCTTTTCCCTATTCATTTGTTGAGGGTTGAATGGGCTATGGATAAAAGTTGGATTTCAAGGTAGATGGGTTTAGTTCTTTCTTGGTCCTTTGAATTCAAGATTGGTAATCTTGTTGGATAAATTTTTGATCAACTTATTCATCTCTTTAATATTTTCTTTTGATGGATCCTTATTATACATAGGATAGCCAGGTTCGTCCTTTACGGTTTTTTTTTCTTTATCACTATTGCCCCATTTTTATTTCTCAACACCATATTTCTCCTCTCTGGACTTAGTTCTTCATAGTCTTTCCACAACAGTTAGATTTCCTTCTATTTCACATTAGAGGAAATTTCACCTCAAAAATAGCCACCTAAGAAAAAATTAAGAAATTAATAAAATAATGCCATGTAGAGAATTTTTTAATATATAATTTTTATTATTTTATTTTTGTCAAAATTACCCAAATAAATCTCACGTTTATCAAAATAACTGTAATATTTTTTATATTTAAGTCAATGTATTAGCACAAGATTTAATAAAATTTAAACTAAAAAAATAAATTTAAAATTTAAATTAAATTTAGCTTTAACTTTAAATTACCTAAATTTATATTAAAAAAAACAAATTTAAAATTTAAATTTAAGTTACTCAAATCAACTTCACTTTTATCAAAATAAAAATATATATATATTATATATAAATTAATTTATTAACACATGTTTTAATAAAATTTAAATTAAAAAAGTAAATTTTAATTTTAAATTAAATTTAAATTACCCAAATAAATTCATTTTTATCAAAATAATTGTATATATATATTTTATATTTAAATTAATATATTAACACAAGATTTAATAAAGTTTAAATTAAAAAAGTAAATTTAAAATTTAAATTAGTTACACGTCATTAAAAACACACTTATTCCATATTTTACCCTTCAATAAAAATATTCTCAATATTATAACTTTTATAGAATAAGATATTAATTTTACTTTTAATATTTAATGTAGTTTTGGGTCACTTGGGCACCATTCACACTTAAGTTAGGTAAATTATGTTATTAAAAAATTTGTTGGTGCCTAGTCACATCTATATCTCTTTTGAATTTTAAAGGATTTTGATTGGCTTACACATTATGACATGGAAATTCAATGTTAATTATTTAAAATTAAATTTCCTCTAATACACCATCTGATTGCATGCCTGCTTAGTTTCTAGGTCTCCTTTCTCTTAGCATGATAGAAATATCAGGCTGAAAAGTAGTTTCATAACTCACCATAGCAGTAATGGGAGCAAATTTTATCTCGTTCAAGATTTTTTTATACAACTTTTAAAATCATTTGGTGAATTCTTCTATGTTTTCAGAAGGTTTCTTCTTGATTGCCGCGAATTCGGTAAGGTAGTATTGAAAATCCTTTTTTTCACCCCACTGGGTACAAAATGTTCTCTCTAAATCATCCCATGGGTGTAGAGAATTAATAGGGAGAGTATGAAACAAATTCCACACATACCCTTGTAGGATTTGTATGAAGAATCTCATGAACACATCCTCTTCTTCCACCATGAATTTATTAGTGAAGTCTTGGAAGGCGCTAATATGTTCTTCTGCGGTTCCTTTTTTTTCTCCACTGAATCTGGGTAAAATTTTAAAATAATTCTTTGGCATGTCGTGTAAGACCCGAGGCAAAGCGAAGGGTACATACTGAGTTTCTACTTAGGTCAATGGTTGATTGGGTTGATTTGGTTGATTGCGAGGTTGTCCTTGCCTAACCATGATGTGTTGTAACATTATGTGTCTAGCAACAAAAGATATGGGAGTTCTAGTCTTCTCTGCAGTTTGCGGGGTCACTTAAGGCATAGACGAGGGTGGGTTTTCTAATGCATGTGGAAGACTAAGTAGCTCATAATGTTTGAGTGTTGGTTGTGAGGATAATGTATCTGTTCGAATTATCTCAGAGTGAGCGATTTGGGAAATTATAGTTGGACAAGGTTTATATGTAGCGTTAGCTGTTTGATTCTATGAGGGTCATAATTGTAAAGCTTTGTTTCATTGTTTACAAGTATATACAAACATTCGAGATTGAAGAATGAAAGCATAAGGTTTTGATCCAGGTTGCTCCAGGTGTGTCTTTTCGAAGAAGCCAGAATGTGAATGTGAAAATTATGGATTTTGCATTTTTAAAGACATATAAAATTAAGATGAATATGTACAATGGGTTAACTAAGTTCACAAACTATTATTGTTGTAGTATGTGGTGGGTTTGAAGACAATAACATATCGAAAGAGAGCGAAATTTATGAATTGTGGAGTCACCAGGTGGAATGCACAGTGAATAGGTTCAGATCTTGTCCAATAACAAAATTTGTCAGAATGTCATTTCTCCCAGTGAAGCAATTCAAATAAGTCCCTGACAACGATGCCATGAAATGTTGGGGCCCTAGAGTCACACTATGTTGTGTCGTAGTGCAGAGATTGGGAACATCTAAGTTCAATCTAATTTGTTGTTATTATTTTATTTTATTGTTGAAATTATTTGTATGAAATCATCTATGTTTATTTAAGTAATGCTGAAGGTGTCTCTGTATTATTTAAATTTGAACGCTCATGTGTGTTTGTTCTTGGTTTAAAGTTTCAATAAGAAAATAAAAATGATGAAAAATTGCAACAATTTAAATCATATATTAATGTTGGTTTTTTGTAAATGTTGTTTTATTAAATGGTTGTATGAATTCTGCCGATATTCTCTGTGTTTATTTCATATTTAAAGTCTCATGTACCTTAATTTCTCCATAATGTTGTCACAAGAAAATAAAGAAACATGAAAAATCATTTTCAACCATTTAATTCAAATTCTTAACCTCTGTTAACATATCTCTATTTCTGTAGTAATGCAATAGAAATTACACATAATCTAACTAATAATTGTTGCATATTTCTAAAATCTGAGCATTTCACACTTCTAATATTCACCATAAGTTTTCTCCAAGAAAGTAAAAATTACAGTGAGAAAATTCCATGCAAGACAAATTCAATTTCTGTTTTAAAATTTAAATTTATCCTGAGAATTTGGTTAAAGGAAAATGTCAACCATTCAGAGAAATTTTGATGGGCTGAATTTCTACTTGTTTTTAGTTAGAGCATTCATGAGCTTTGGGTTTGAATTAAAGAAATAAAAAGGGTTTGAATAAGGGGAAAATTAGAGAAAAATCTTAATAGACTCAAATGAGCAATTAAGAATTCATTTAATCCCATTAAAATTAGATGGGTAGTTGAGCAATTACAAATTTAGCCACAAGACAACATAGTATTTTGAATTTTACAATTTCATTAAAACCCATGTAAAAATCATCAAAGTAGCCAAGATACTCTTCAACAACCTTGATAAGTTTTGTAGAAATTAAAGCAAACAATCATACTGATTCATAATTTGTTTTAATTAACAATCCCATTTCAACTTCATAACAAACCAGGTTTGCAACATAATTTGTCATGAAAAATCCTTGAAGTTGTATTAGTATGGTGAAAAACTCAAAATACAAAGATGGGTTCTTAGAATAACATGAGAAATAAGAACTGAAAGCCCAAAACTCACTTCAGAATTCCTCCTTATACAAATTCAAAAGTCCCAACAAATTTTGGAAAAATTTGACAGTGTTTCCCCTACATCATAATTTGTTTCCCTTAATTATATCAAAATGAGGCCTATATATACGCACTCAAGGCTCAAGACACTAGTCCTAGTGTCACTAATGGTATTCAGAAGCCACTAAGAATATTTTACAAAAGGATAGTTGTCTTATAACAAACTTCATCTAGAATTTTCTTGAAAAATCTGGTAGTTGTAGGGTGGGTCTCACTTGATTTGGCTGCAGTGAATTGTCTTTCTCTCTCTTCCTGTATGTTGGGTGTTCTTCTCTCTTTGGCTTGGGCGTTGGATGGGTGATGTGCTACCATGGTTGGGATTCTGAGGGTTCCAACCTTTCCGATGGTAGTGTTGATGATTGAGGCCGTGTCTTCTCCTATGGTGGAGATCCTTAACTAGAAGCTACCTCTAAAGATGCCACCTCTGACATTGGTGCATATCCAATTTGAATGGAAAACTTATAGAAATCCAACATTCCTTTCCATTCTTTTCCCAAAGGGATGTCACATTATTGTGCACCCAAAATTTCCCCTTCTAAGGTCGTGACTGATTCATTGTCCACTTTACCTTGCTCTTTGAAGATGCTTTTCAGTATGAATGCAATTTCAAAATAATCTTCATATAGATTTACAATATGTTTCCCCTATAGTGTGCAATCCTCTGCCCCAAAGCCTTTCTAATATTAGCTAATGTCATTTAGGCTCTTCATAACGGATTCTTTGGCATAGAAATCCCCATGCCCATCAAAGAATGGTGGGAACTTCCTCTTATACAAAAAATCACATCTATCCTTAAAACCTTGTACTTCATTAACCAATGCTTTTTCTTTATTTTCTACTAGTGTTATCAACTTTTTTTTCCTCTTCATCTGATTAGCTCTAGATACCAATTGGGATTTATTTAGGTCTTCTTTGGTGACCTCCTCCCTATACATATGGTTAAGAAAAATTTAAGATCAATCCAACCTTGGCCAGGGATTCTTCAATAATTCTCTTAAGTTCATTCATTTCCTTAAGTTCCATTCTGATAGCTTCTATCTTCCCTTGAACTAACTTCAAGTGATCCCAATGTTTGTCCATCACATTCATGATCTTATCCCAGATAATTCTTTTAGCATACTTGAAATTGGACTTCCTTGGATGCTTTATCCTCAATACTTATAATTCAACATCAACTTTATCGCCATATTCCTGTGCCTGATACATTTATATCTTAGTGCTCTCAAGCTCTTCCTCATTTGCTTTCAGTTTCCGCTCTTGACTTGAGAGAATAGCTTGTAGCTTATTTTCATCCTCTGACACTGTAAGGGATTATACTTTCCTGATTAGCACAACTAGGATTTGTTGAGACTACAAAGTCTCATCTATCTTCTCTTTCATTCCTTGGACCTATGCCTCTAGTAGCACAATTTGGTCCCTGTATTTGTTCTTTATGAGTGCCTCCTGCAACTTAACCTTCAGATCTTGCCTTTCTTTTTCTACTGCATCCAACTCAACTATTTGAACAAGATGTGCTTCTAAAATCTTTCACTATTTCTTCATTGAGCCTATTTCCCTATCCTTTTCCTCCAATACATCTTTATATTGCTTAAAATCCATAGGGAACATGACTAGGTGCATGATTTTTTCCTCTGGGGTTTTATTATTTATCTTCCTGGTCTTGCAAACCATATTCTCATATTTCAATTGTTTATTGGCCTTAGTATACAAATCTTGCAACTTTTTGGTTGTAGCATTCATCCGGTGCATCTGTTTATGCACCATCCGGGTCACTTATAAATTCAAATACATGAGATTAGTATACTGAATAGCATCTACATGAAAGGATATTTGATGCACTTGGTAGTCCAACATGGACCTTGGTGTCTCCACTATGGACTACAACACTACCAACTTGAAATTTCCTTTTTCATAATCCAATGCGCT
The DNA here is from genome assembly GCA_031772625.1 of Pinus tabuliformis. Taxonomy (NCBI): domain Eukaryota; kingdom Viridiplantae; phylum Streptophyta; class Pinopsida; order Pinales; family Pinaceae; genus Pinus; species Pinus tabuliformis. The sequence goes on from CM062813.1 coordinate 272,928,618, forward strand.
CTTAAGTTGCATGGGAGGAAGTGGTTGATTATCAGATATTATGATGTCTCTCTTCTTCTTCGTGGAGGCTTTATTGGCTATTTCCATGGGCTGTTCTACTACTGACACGTGTTTAGGCTTGGACACCTCTATTGAATTTGTTTCCTCTGATCCTGACATGGAAAATGGTAAGGTTTCCATGGTGAATTCCTAATTTTTCAGACTTGTCAGCTGGCTATTGTATAGTATCGGAGCCTATGACTTTATTTCGTCATCATCTTCATCATCATCATCCATTTCTACTTTACTTGTCCTGGCCTTATTTGAGCTAGGTTCCTTACCTTCATCAATCTCCACGGGTTCCTTACCTTACTTGAGAAAAGTATGACTTAGCTGGATTTAGGATGGCCCTAAATTCTTCCTAAGTATATTTGTTAGCACAATCTTCTACTATGGGATTCAGATCATGCTTTTGGTTTTCTCGAAGGCTTAACTTTTCTCAATTCATAAATGATATTGCGCGGATCATACTTCTAGGCTCCAGTTTGTGGGAAGTCAAAGCCCTCCAATATCTTTTCCATAAGCTCCAGAGCATTTCTTGAATTGACACAAAATCGTCCCGTGAGGAAGGTGGACAATGACAATTGCTTTCCTAGGAGTGAAATGTACATTTTCACTTCTGAATTACTACTGAATGTACTCCAATGTAAAAAAATTGAGGAGTCAAGAATGTTGGTAGTTGGTATGGTTGACCTTTAAACCCATAAATCCTGATGACTATGTAGTCCTTGAAAAGGTACCAATCACCTACTCTAGTATCTGGGGTGAATTGCAGCATTTCCCTGAGGAAAGGAGGGACTCTAGGCATCGAATAACAGTGAAAAAGGGTGTTCAAAACTGAAATTAAGGAGGAAATATAATCAAAGAAACTCGAGTTGTTTTTTGGCTTTTGGACCATTGGTAACCACTCATAGACTGGTACCAAGGTATTATGCTCATCTACCATTTTTGGTTTTAGGTGCTCCAGGTAAGAGTATTGTTGATGGATGAATACGTGGACTAGATAGGCTTGGTGGTGAAAGGAATTTCCTTCTCCAAACTCTATCATCTGGGTGGATTTGATCTGAAAAAAATTGCAGGAAATCAAATTTGGTGCAGGCCTTAGCGGCCGGATGACACAAAGATACCAAGAGACCTAGAATTATCTTGGTTATATAGACATTAGTATCAAGGCCTAGAACTTGGGAAACCATGGATAATGACAACTTTGACATGGAATCAAAAGATGTGATGTAATAAGGAAGGTGACCAGAAGGAGGGACCACTCCTCCTTTAATAAAATTGACAACCATTTTCTACTGGACCTTTGGTGTAAGGCTAATCCATTTTTCTTCAATTTCTTCCTTATTTAGCTTTTGTAATCATGTCTTGTCAGGAAATGAATGTAAGGCCACAATTGTATCTTGTGTTAACCTGATTATTTCTTTTCCTTATTGGGATTAGATAATAACCCTCTTGTCTGGAAATTACCTACCTACACAACATGTCACCATTTATGGAAAGTGGAACACTTGTGGGATAACAACGAAGACCAAATTTAATGCATACATATTATTATGGTATCCTATTACTTCACTGGTACTCTCCACTATTTGAATGGCAGTCTTCATATCATAGTTGGTGATCATCAGATCCTGAACATCAACATCTCCATCATAAAAATGTGGTTCTTTGGTTTTCCCATTCATCTGGACATCAGTGGAACTTTTAGCAGATGAGGATGTCATTGGAAAATAATTGTTGGGAATAAATCGCTGAATGAAGAGGGATAATAGGACAAAAGGGCAGATTCTCAAAGGTTATGAAGGCTAGTGATGATATGCCACATGGAAGAAGGAGATTGACAGAAAGTTGGAGATAAATTCTTTGAATTTTAAAATTTATGCACAGTAAGAATTAACCAACGCACATGAGAGGTCAAAGTTTGGGTTTCTTGAAATAATGAGTTCAAATTTAGCAAATTTCAATGAGAATTTAGCATGTGATTGTGACTAAAGGATTAATTAGGCTTGGAAAAAGGATTTATCCACTGAAAATAAAGAATTTATCAATTTATCGTGTGAGGAACATGATTTTCGAAAGGAGCACGAGGGTTTGACCTTGAATTCAAAATTTCCACAACTTTCATAGGAGGAAGGGGTTTAATAGGTGGAATTCACAATAAGGAAGCATGTCACTAGTTTAAATCATGAATTTTGTGCTAAAAATGCATCGAAATGGTAAATTATCTCTACAGGTGCACACAAGCTGAGATGGAGGGTGAACTGTGCAAAATGACAAAGTTAATGGGCCCATTAACCTTTTATATAAAAAAAATAAGCTTAGACACAGGACAAGGCTGTATTGGGAAAACAAATTGGATGGCGTCATGTTGATGTTAGCATGGCATGGGCCATGCCTCATGGTAGGATGACTAGGCATGGCGGGAGCTAAGTGGTAAGATGATTTAGTGTTAGAGAGTTACATGGAGGAAGGGTGACTAGGCATGGGAGGCATCTGTGGCAGGGTGTAGTGGTGATGTGGTCGGTCATGTGGCAGCCTTCCTACCTGTTCGCGATTTTTCATTATAAATTGGTGAGTGATATGAAGGGCGCAAGGGGATGTCACGTGTCCCCCTCCGTGCTCCTCTGCCCCGTTAATTAGCGTGCAAATTCATGGTGCAAAGCGTCCAAGGCCATTGGATGGTCGAGCACACCTGTAGTGTGGTGTGCATGTGGTGTAGCACCATGTTGAGATTCACCCACTGCTGCTCACTCGATAGGGTTTGTTCCCTCAAACATCTTTTGGAATTAAAATTTATACCTTCCTTTCTATAGCCAAAATTTGGGAATTTATTCTTTAGCCCTAGGGGGTCTTGGAGAGGACTCTCCTAGGGTGGTTCATTGTAACACCAACACCACCTGCATCTCATATCCTTGTAATAAAAATTCTGCACCATCCCTGCATAAGATACCTACATTTAATCTATGGAAACCTTGCTAACTTCCATACCTGTAGATAATTCCTATTATCAAATTGTCAAATCTTATCAGGATTCTGCACCTATTTTGTAGTGATCACACTTCTTTTCCAACACTTAACCCGTGTCCTTGCATATATATCTATTTCATTGTGGACCACCCAACACAATTTTTACTGATATATTTACCAGAACCAATCCTAAGTTATGTGACGATTAATAATAATTTTCTATCAATAAAATCAATAATTCACCCACAAATATTCTATTCTTAAAAATTCAATTCACACATCACACATCCAAACAGACAAGAATAAAATATGTAAATGGAGCAATACTTGTATTGTATGAGTTGATGGAATGTTGAATTCATGGCTATTCAAGCCATAAACTAGATCCATCAGGCTCTCAGATTCACCTAAGCTCTCAAAACATGATGCATCGAATCAAGTGTGATTAGCCAAATATTCACACTCCCA